>JARHVA010000320.1:1797500-2397500 GCA_037957365.1 Torreya grandis
TCTCAAACATAGCTTTCCAAATCTTAAAAGTCTCAAATACATCAGATTTCTTTTTAATATACTAGATCCATACCTTTCTTGTAGCATCATCTATGAACGTAACATAGTACTGTGATCTTCCAATAGAGGCTACCTAAGCCGGTCCCCACACGTCTGTGTGAACAAGCTACAACTTATGCCTTTTCTTAGTAGACCCAGTCTTGAAAAAACTAACCCTTTTATGTTTTCCAAATACACAATGCTCACAAAATTCTAGATCCATACTTTTCAAATCTGAAAGCTTACCTTTAGACTTAAGAATTGACATCCCCTTCTCACTCATGTGGCCAAGCCTTGAGTGCCACAATTTAGCATCCACATCTGAAGTAGATAATACAGAAGGAGAAATATTAGTAACACAATTACATAAATAGAGAGTACCTACTCTCTTACCTCTGGCCATAACAAGTGCACCCTTGGTCACCTTCCAAGATTCTGCTGTGAGAGTTACTGTACAACCCTCGTCTCCTAACTTTCCTACAGAAATCAAATTTCTCTTCAAGCTAGGAACATGCATCACATCTCTCAACACCCATGTGTTGCCATTCTGCATCTTCAGCTGCACTTTACCTTTGCCAATAATCTTACAAGGCTCATCATCCCCTAAGTACACTATTCCAAAGTCTCCATGGATATAGTCACTGAAATATTCTCTGTTAGGGGTAGCATGGAAAGATGCACCAAAATCTAATACCCAAGATTCTATATTATTATGCAAAGAGAAAATTAAAGCATCTTGTGCAATATCTGCAACCTTTGCCTCTTCCTTTCCTTCGTGCTGATTGTCCTCCTTAGGCTTTGACCAGCAATCTCTGCTTATGTGCCCCATCTTTCCACAATTCCAGCATTGTGGCCTTCTGCCATTTCTGGATTTGGATCTACCTCTCCCCTTAGACTTAGATCTTGATCTCCTCTTGCTCTTCTCTTTTTGCCTTCCCCTACTCTCGAGATTTAAAGCATTCCCTGATGTTTTCTCTGTGCTTTTCCTACAAATTTCCTCATTCAAGATAACACTAACAACATCCTCTACTTTTAAAATATTCGAAGCAGATGTAGTATTAGAAACTGCTATTACCAAGCCATGCCAGCTTTCAGGCAAAGAACATAATATTAAAAGAGCTTTTATTTCATCATCAAATACAATATTGACTGAACTTAATTGATTAACAATTCCATGGAAATCATTCAGGTGATTAGATACAGATCCACCTTCTTGCATATGCAAATTAAATAACTGCTTCATAAGATATACCTTATTAGAAGCGGAGGGTTTTTCATACAAATTTGCTAACGTAGTCATTAACTCTACCATTGTTTTTGCCTGTGATAAATTAGATATCATAGTGGATGCCAAACTCAGTCTTATAGACCCCAGAGCCTTTCTGTCAAGAACTTCCCATTCTTCATCCTCCATGTCCTTGGGCTTCTTTGCAATCCCACCTAATGGTAAGTAAAGATATTTCTGATACAGATAGTCCTCTATCTGCATTCTCCAATGTTGATAGTTCTTGCCATTAAACTTCTCCATTCTCAATTTACTTTCTTCTGCCATTGCTTCTCCCACTCAAATAAAAATCCCTGCAGAAACCCCTATGAGCAACCTGTAATCAATACACACTACACAGATCTGAACCACCTGTTAGTGAACCTGAGCTCTGATACCACTTGTTGGGGATCAACCAACAATGATTACACTTGTGAAAGCAATAAACGCGGAAATAAATTAGATAGATAAGCAACTAGAATGATAAATAACACAGAACAAGAGATACAAGAAACCACCCTAAAAACTTGTATTAAAACTCTTTACAAAAGGAATACAATTGAAGAAACTTCTTTCTTCCACACCTCTCTCGGATGCACAAGATCTCTCTCTAGATCTCTATTCCTCAAGAGCTCTCTCTCTCTCTCAAGTACAATCAATTCCAACAACCTAGATTGATACAACTCTGTACTGTCCTTCAAACATTCACAATGTTCTACTCATACTCACACAATAAGCTAAAAAGATCTTTCCTACATATAGAATTAGGAAGCTTGAGCATGCACTTACAACCAACAGTTAAGCCTCTTGAACAAGGGATCTAAAAACAATCTTGCTAATAATGGAAACGCGAACTTAAGACTAAGACTTAAACTCATCATGCAAACACTCGCTTCTGTCCTCGAAAATAGCATTCTAGACGCACAGATAACCGACGCCGGTTCTTGCCTGTTTGCCTGTGACCGTCGTGGGCCGATTCTCTGCCGACGCCGACGTTCCTCCAACTGCTCCTGATCGACGTCGATCGCTCCTGACCGACGCCGGTGACTGTGTAAACCTGCAACTATGTAATGTGCTCATATGTGAAGCTTTTAGGCTCCACACCTTAACAACATGGTCATAAATAGATTATTTGACTCATTCTTTTATGTTTGGACTAGATCAACCCTAAGAGTCATCACCTTTATTGCTTACTGCTCTGTTTACCTAGCTGTAGGTGGGTATTTCCTTGAAAATTCTATGTAAGCCTACTTTAGGCTTGATACCATGTCAAATATACCTATCCTAAATCTCTTTTGGGTTAATTTTTGTGTTTTATTGGATCATTTGTTTCATCTCATACTATACCAACACCTAGACATAACCATTTAGATCACTGCCCATCTTAGTCATTTTAGTTGGTTGTAGGTGCTCATGTCCAAATGAGGGACATCTGAAGGTGTTTCTCTAATAAAAAATTGACACTATAACCTCTAATTATTGGTTTACATATTTAAAAATTCTCATATTATGATCTAGGTTACTAAGCACCTAGGTTCATTATAAGGAAAACAACTTTTCAAAATTCCACTTTTGATCAGCTCTATGTCAACCTTTAAAAGAGAGACCCTTTTAGGTGAGCATAAAAATAAAAACACCATACCAACCTCATTATATTATTATTATATCATGAAATCTCACTTGAACCATTTAGAAACACTCCCATATGGGGCATAATCTAAATTACAACTTTGGGTTAAACCTTGAAGGATACAATATGGTTGTAGGTGACTGTGCTTTATCCATTTGTACGAACTGGTTCATCTTTGGTGAGTGTCAACCATATTAAATGTTCCTAATTTATGATTTCTAAGGAAATTATGTGTCCCCTAGTGAAACAAGTCAATCCAACCTATTTGTAATCATCAAATCCACTTAACAAATCCACTTAATAGGCCTAGACTTGTCATTAATTCATCTTGCTCTAGATAACACTATGAGAATTTAGTGTTTAAAGAAAAACTTGAGGCCTTTTGAAAATAAATCCCCTTGAATCAAAAACCTCTCTCCTTTTTCAATTTTATATACCTATATGTAATCTTTAAAACAAAATTACTTGGAAGTTCTATAACTCAATGCAATCATGTATAAGGACACCCAAAAAAGGGCCTAGACCTCTGTTTTGACAGTTTTGGGAATTTGTCCCAAAATTATATAATCTTACTTAGAAGGTCTCCTTAATTTTTCACTAGCATCCACTCTCATCAACACTCCTCCAAATGGTGTTAAATAATGTTCAAATCACATATTTCATGTTTCCCCAGGAAGTGGTAGATCGTACAACTACTGTAAATGATCATTTTATGCATTTACTTGCTCTCTTAGCTCTTGAAGTGGCTCTTTGGAGTTGTATTTGTCATTGAAGATGATGAAAATAAATATATGTTAAATAATTCATCACTTCCCTTCCTTTTGGAACCATAACACATAATAAAACCCCAACAATTGGAAGAAATGATTAAAACTACACTCCTTCACTCCTTACAAACTAAGTTAGTTGGCTCATAAAATCAACTCTAAATGTAAAACCAATCATGGATAACATGAGGTAAGGGAGTTAAAATACTCTAAAACCAATTTAAGTAAGTTAATTGTACATAATTTCCCAAACAAGATCAAAACCTACAGGATGCATAGATTAGCAAGCAAAAAAGTATAGTCAACTTCACGAGGGTGGTTCATGAAGCAAAAGCCACCATTTTTCAAAAAAATTATATGAAAATTAATTTATCTAAAATTTCACCACCCCAATGTGTTTGATCTGAAACCCCTTCTGTTGGCCGTACCAAGTACAAACCTGACGACTACTTTTTCTTGCCACGAAGGGTGAAAAAGGAGAATAATAGTTTTTGGTCAAAATGGCACTTCTAGAGCAATTAAAACATGGAACTAAGCTTTAGGAAGCTAAAGGGACATTATATGATCTTATCCCATGTGGCACACTTCCCCTTTGGTCGTACAAGTGCCAAACTCACCTTTTTTCCAAGAAAACTACTTTTTCTTCTGAATCACCTACCACTTTAAGTTACCAATAGTTGATTAAGAAATATGGGGACACATGTCCTATGACATCACCTTTTTAAACCTTCATAATTCCCAATAAATTTGTACAAGTCATTAAATGCCCCTTTTTGACCTTAAAATGACCCAAAATGATTAAAAAGACTAAGGACCAAGGCTATTGTAAAATTAATTGACATCAATTAGCCTATAGAACACCTTATGACATCTGTATTAGACCCATAAAACACCTAAAAGTTATGTTTTTACCTAAAGGTGCCCCAATTTGACCTAAAAGTCAAATTTAGTCAACACTTCTTATGGCGAGAACTCATGGCTTGTGTACAAGGGACTCTTTTACCTCATATGGAGATGGATTATTTCATCCTTTCCATCTTTACAATAGATATAGTACTGATATTTATGTGGGGAAGGAAGTTGTCCTTAAGGAGGATTTCATATGAAGTCCTTCCTTCCTTCTTTTCTCTCTTTTTGGGGGGGAGCTTTTTTCCTATGGGTTTTCTCCCTTTCTCCACTTTATGAGATATTTTTTCATGGATATATTGTACATGAGTACCTGATTAGGCCTTGTTTTCAAGACTCATATTGTGGATATACCACTTTATTTTTGACCCTTAGCTTCACTTGATTGGGGTGTTAGAGTAGGTTGTTTACCTTAGCTCATTTTTACCTAGGTGCTTTATTTTATTATTCCCACCCACTTATGTGTGGATATTTTATTTACCTTATTTTAAATATTATGATAAATTACATATTCATCTTTTAGATATTATGAAGATAATTTCTAGTTATTTCTATCTTTTAGGGATAGTTACTTCTTAGTCTTAGGTTTGATCTCTAACTTGATTGCTTAGTTATGATTGATCACTTCGCTTGATCTTTAGTTAGGATTAATATTTCTTGCTTATATATGAAAGGCTATTTCATTGTATTTGATGAATTTATAGATATTTAATATATGATATAGTTGTTCTTTGTTTTTTAATCAATCTATAAGTTTATTATTTCATATTCTTGTTATTATGAATGTGATGTTATGCTAACACCTACGATCTTGTGGCTTGGAACACTTTATTTTTTGTTCCTTTCAGAAACAATTTGATCAAATTACCTTCTATACATCCTCTAAGGAGATTAAAATACTATTGTGCATATCATAGAATACATGAACATCATACAAATAGTTTTTTGGATTTTGTTGGCTAACAGATTTGTCCTTATCTAAAAATGTTTTATTCTGACTCCATACCCTTCTTCTTTCAAGAACAAATAAGTTAAACAACAAATGGGTGAACTATTAAGACTAGTTCTGCTCTGAATTAAGGTACAACTCCCTTTAAGATTTTCAATGAATTTGAATATTTAGATATACTTTTAACCAGAAAGTGTTTTAAAGGTAAATTAACATCCACACATCATCATGTTATGAATGCAAGATTTTATAACAGCAATGGATAATAGAATACATAGATTCTATTTTCAATAACGATTAAATAGATAAACATATATATAGCTGAACCAGTAAAAGGATAAAACACATATAATGAATTGTCTAATGGAAGAGTGATCACTATATGAAAGAAGATTTCACATAAAAAACCTAATCTCAAATACTCAAATGCACAAATCTAAGTATGCAGTAATTAATCCTCTTTTTCATTCACAGATAAAAAATGTTTCAGACAAGCATCACATATATTATCAACAACAGTGGTCGAGTTCTAAATTTTTTTAACTCCTCTTCTTTTCTTCTCCCTATCTTTTACCATTATATATATAATTACCATAACTAATCCACCTGTCAAACTAAACTAGAGTTAAAGTAACTCTGACCCATATGGGATTTAGTTTTTTAACAAATTCACTTAAAGATCAAGTTTTGAATAGAAAAGCAACTGAATAGAAGAAACTATGTAAGTAAAATCATTACTGAAGTGACAGATTAGGATCTCTAGATTTGCTCTATTTAGTTAGGTAAACATGTTGAGCTTTCCACTCCTGAAATGCCATAACAAACTCCTAAATTTTCATAAGATTAGGAATGCTGACATGTTTTATCCTTGTTTTCTAGATGTTTTCTTCCCTCCAAATTTTCCCCATCTTTTCTGTGTGTTCTGGGAGAGTGTCGATGCAGCGACAAAGAAGTGAATCTACCTTTGAAATCTGAGAAAAATTTTCAGTTGATAACTTGTCACTTTCTTTAATGATGTTGATATTTTCTCTAAAGGATTAAATCACAATATAGATATCTTTTTTTAGTTTTCCATCATCTTTTATGTATTTGATATCAATACTCTGTAGATCATGTTGTAATGACTGAATGAATTCAGTTATTTCCTTGATCATTTTTGTGATGTCCATTCGTCCTTGTCAGGATACTGAATTTCTCCATTAAATATTTTTCTTACTTACATATAATACATCTTCATCCAGACTTGTCAAGTTCTTCCCTAAAAAAACTTTGTTATTCCATACCTTTGTACTTCATCAATCTGGTTCATCACACTCATCCATTTTCCTTCATCTTTTATCCACAAAGCATTTTGGGTCTTCAAATCTTCAATAGTAATTATGGTTAGATAATATACATTCTTCAATTTATGGATGAATTCTATACCTTTCTGAATGATGCTATCCAACCAATTATCAAATACCCTAGTAACCATTTTGCCTCTATGTAACTGGTCCAACATCCTTTGATTGATAGGTGATTTTGGATCAAAAGATAGGGGCATTTGGGTGATTAGTTGTGGATCTAGACTATGAATGGTGTCAATGTACTCTGCCATTGATTACACAATCTATTTTAATTCTCTTTTATCTTTTTCATCCTTCCAGGTTCTGCTAACTATCCTTTTGGTGGATGCTTCAAGGTGATGCACATCTATGACACGGGATGTAGTCCCAAGATCCACCTTTTCAATTGTAAAATCTTGAACTGTAGGATCTTGAACTTCTTCATTAGTTCTTGGCCTGGCTATTTTTGCATTCCAATTCTTTGTATTAGGGTCAACGTCTACCCTAGATGTTATTTTTAACTTTTTGGATTTAGGAGTTTTCCCTAAACATTTACTCACCATATCCTTCAAGGGCAAAGAAAATGGAACTACTATTTAGGTGCAGAGGCTGAGGCTTCTTTATCATGACTTAGTTGATTAGAAGGTACACTTGAAATAATCATTAGTTTGGTAGAATCAAAAGGAATCACTATTTGTTGATCTGCACTAACCTCTTCCACCATTGGTGAACCAAATTATTTATCACCTTTGGCTTCTCATAAATCTTCTTTAGAATTCAAATCCACAATCACATTTTTAGAAATCTGACTCTTTCTCTTGCTTTGGGTCCTTGATTTGGTGGCACAAGGAGGCAGAGTAGTTACAAGGGCCTTTTCAGATTCTTTCATGACAAGATCCCTTCCAATTTTTGCTCTGGAAGTACCTGCATCACAAATAGAAATAAGCTGATTAGAGGAGCTTATTGGAAATGGAGATTCAATTATTGACATACATTATTAGGGAGCTATGTTTTGAGCTCCCCCAAGTTTTTTCTCTCTCAACTATTTATCAGTTCTTTTTATCACTGGGAGGGTCTTAACCTCAATTCTATCTTCTTCCTTTTTCTCCCAGTCAATTTCTAGAATAGGTGATTGTTCTATCTTTTCAAATTGTGGATCAGTCATTTGTTCACCATTGTCAAAAATTCCAGAGATGTCTATATTCAAATTGAGGGTAATAATTTTCCCTAAGAAGAACCTGGACCACAGTCTTCTTCTAACTTCAAATTCATCTGAACAATCCTCCCAATAATCCTCTAAATGAGGGATATATGAAAACCTTGTCCCAAGATCCAAGCTATCTCTGGCAAAACCTTTAAATTTATTTGAAATCACTATGAATTTGAGCAATCAAATATCTTATACCACCTGTGTTGTTCTCCTTTATATCGCCTAGTATGCTCATTTGCTAAATTTGAATTATTCTCTTTTGATATAGATATTAACCAGATCAAATGATTAAACTAAAAAAATATGTGCCAAACATGGTTGATAAGACACACATTCTAGCATATGCATTAATGGCAAGCATTTTTTACGTGAAATTTTGATGAGTAATGATTATATGTAACCTTGTGAAAATTCAAAATTTTCCACTTTATAATGAGTTTCAGATATATTCTCCTCTAAATCTTCTACTAATTTTAACTTAGAGGAAGCCTTAGGGCGAGATGAGAGTATAGTCATTGAACCATTAAACCATTAAACTTTTGAAAATGTGATTCAACTTCAGGTTTCAATGATACGATATGAACTACATAGACTGACCAATAGTCATATGATCTTTCCAGAAACTTCAAACTTTGAAACATTGGACTGTTGAACTTTTGAACTCCGTTATGTAGGTTCAACAATGCATTAATTTATACAAGGAAACTGAGTGAACGTGACTCTTTACAAAACATTGAATATTGAACTTTTTAAAATGTTGAAATTTTGAACCATTGAACTTTTGAACTCTGGAAAAGGGTTTAAGTTCAACTGAAAGATTCAAAGTCATAATTGAAATACACTAAGGGACAAACAGTTCACTTTGAGAAACTTTAAACCATTGAACCTATTAAAGCGTTAAAATTTTGAACTCTTGAACTCTGAGAAAGGTTCAAGTTCAAAGGTTTAATTATTTTTAAAAAAAAAATTAACACACAAAAGGTGATAAGTGAGTGAACTTCTTTTATGGAAAAATTCATGAAAAAATAAATAAGGGTGGCTCAAAAGGTGACATTGGCTCTGACTGGGGACTGTATTTTATAACAAAATGTAGAGAACTCAGAAACTCTAGTTATGTAGACCGAAACACAGTAATGGAAGAAAAGGAGAAAGACAAACCAAAAATGGGAAAGGAAAACAAAAAAATGTGACAATAAAGGAAAGGCTATTTACAAAACTGGGGATACCTATTTCACAGTCGATACAACTTAAAATCCTATCCATTATAGGATAGGGTTAAAATAGCTCCATCTGGATATTCTAATTTAAAATAATTAGGACCAAGTACCTGATGAATTTTTAAAGGTCCTTTCCAAAGTCAATCAAATTTTCCATGTGCTCCTTTAGGTTCTCTCCTTCTATCCCATAGAAATACTTCATCTCCTTCCATGAACTTTCTAGGTCTATTTTTCTAATCAAAAAGCTTTTTAACCCTATTTTGATGAGTAGTAATATGATCAACCAGTTCATTCCTCTCTTCCTCAGTTTTAGTTAAGTACATAACTCTTTTCTCTAAATAATCTTGAAAGTACTAATCTTTTATAATATTTTGTAATTTGGCTGCAGATAATTCGAGAGGTAATGATAACTGTGCTCCTATCCCATAAACCAACTCAAACGGTGCCAATCCTATTGCTCTTTTTGGGGTTACCCTGTCAGCCCAAAGTGCTTTTTATAGTTTCTTATGCCAATCTCTAGGGTTATCACTCACCAATTTCTTCATGATGGATATTAGATTTTTATTACTAGACTCTGCTTATCCATTCCCTTGAGGGTAATAATCTGATGAGTGAGAAAGAGAGATACTATGTTCATATCAAAATGAAGTAAGTTCCATTGAAGAAAAACTGGTAGCATTATCTATCATAATCTTCTAACTTTATATTTCATAGCATAGATCAACCTTTTTAACTTTATATTTCTGCCACCAACCACTCCTTAAGGACAATTCTGGACCATCAGGATGAGAAAAATAAAGAGCAGGTCATCTACTACATAAGTCATATGCTTATAGAATATGAGACTCGATACACCCATACTGAGAAACTTTATCTCACACTAGTCTTCATCACCTTCAAACTTCACCACTAGCTTCTCAATCATAAGACCTATATCATAACCAATACCGACCCACTCAAGTATATGCACTCTAAGTCATACCAAAACTAGTGTATGGCTAAGTGGCCCATGCTCTTAGCTGAATTTGACCTTGAGTTCCTCCAGTAAAAGTTAATAAAATGGAGACTCATCATCAACCAATTGGCCAAAGCACCCATAGTAGATAACCAATTGTCCTACCTTGAATTTCCTGATGAGTCCATTGCTACCCTTTCTCAAAAAGACATTACCTATCAAATGATCATGTTCTTCAACAAATCAAAATGTCAACATGGTGGGGGAGCCAGTATCATCCTTATTCCCCTTGACACTAAACCTCTTCTTTTATCCTTCAAATTTGACTTTGATGTACCAATAATATGGCTGAGTATGAAGCCCTAGTGATAGGTCTCTAAACTACCTTAGCCTTAGGAGTCATAATAATCAACATCTTTGGTGACTCCCAATTTATGGTCAATAAAATCAATGGCTCTTATCAATGTAATAGTGATATATTACAATAATACAAAAAACTAGCTGATGTACTCTTAACATTATTTAAACATTAGCTTATCCAAGCCACTCCACAATCTATGAATAAGTTTATCGATACGATGGCTTCTCTCACTTCCCAGATCTCATCTATACCTATTGACTCTAAGTTATCTATTGTTATCCATCATCTAAACCAACCTTATTATATCAAATCAAACTCTCCAAACATATTTCATATAGAGGAGACCTAACCCAACCTTTGGTACAAGCAGATCTTTGACTATCTCCACCTTACCATCATCCCTTCTAATCATTCTAGGAATGGCTGAAGAGAGTTCATTCAAAGTACCTCTCATTACACCATATTAGGGGGAATCCTTTACAAGCATGGATTTGACAACCTTATTTTCCACTTCTTACATAGTCATGAGGCCTCTCATGCTATCAAGGAAATGCATGATAGGGTTTGCAAAGGACACTTTAGTGGCTTAGCTGTCACTAAACGTATCCTTCACCTTGGCTATTATTAGCCTAACTCTTAACTAAGATTGTTATGATTATGTGAAAAAATGTGTTAAATGTCAACAACATGCTAATTTACATCATGCACCTAACCATATCCTCCAAGTATCAAAAGATTTTTGGCCCTTTTTGTAATGGGGTCTAGATCTTATTGGTGAAATTAACCCCCATTCCTCATAGTGACATCATTCTATCATCACTATAATATAATATTTCACCAAATGGGTAGATTTTATTCCTCTCATCTCAACCAAAGATGAAAAGGTTATTGATTTTATCAACCATCACATTATCTATCATTTCTATTTTTGGCATAAAATAATCATCGATAATGGTAAGTCTTTTAAGAACAAGAAAGTCCAAGGCCTTTGTGACACATTCGGTATCAAGTTAAGTTTCTCATCACCTTATGAACATGCTGAATCTTCTAACAAAACTCTCAAAAACATGCTAACTAAAAGGGTTAATACATCTGGTTAGGATTGGCATTTGCACATCCCCTTTACCTTATGGGCATATCATACTAGCATTTGAACCCCTATGGGTAATACCCCTTTCTCTCTTGTATTTGGAGCAGAGGATATCTTGCCTCTCAAAGTCTAAATTCCCTCTCTTTTCATATCCATACAAGATCTCATTTCTAAGGGTGAGTATCATCAAGAATGTTTATCCCAACTTGAGCTACTCGATGAACATCATTTAGCTGCACTTACCCATCTTCATGTCTATCAAGAATGAATCAAGTGTGTTTATAACAAGCACCTCAAAGTACAAGAATTCATTATTTGATATCTCATATTAAATGAAAATAAACATGTAACAAATATGGAGAAAATTAAATGGGGTAAGTTTGATTTCAATTGGCTTGGACCTTATATCATAATGCATAAGTATGGATTGGGAGCTTACCGGTTATCCTATTTTGAAAGGAATCTAGAACCTGAGATCCTTGATGCTTCGCACATGCATCCTTTCTTTTGTTAAAAAGGATCAAAATCCCTCTTGTCTAACTTAAGCTCATCCTTTATTTACACCAACATTCATCTCCTTATTTTAAGGACAATCAATTAAAGCCAAAATCATGTGATTAAACCATCATAGTTATAACCTTAATCCTAAATATGGGTACCATGACTCTACCCATGGAATGATTCTCATAGTATTTTTCATCCCTTTATAGGACAGATTCCCATGGTCATTGTTGCTTAAACCTCTTTTACCCATCATCAACCTCCTTGTGCTCTAGTTCTGCCTTCATAAAGATGAACCTTTTAAGCCTATATAAACAAATCCATGTCAATAAAAAAAAAAAAAAAAATCACAATAAAAGCAAAAAAATCATATATTCTATGGGTCATTTCAAGCATTCACAAACTACTCCCATGAAGGATAACTACCAAAATCAATCAAAATTTCTCAATGTAAGGTAGATTGCTCCCTTGAAGGATGGCTATCAAAAGACTTAAACAAATCTCACAGACTTAGACCACTCCCTTAAAGGATGATAGAGTAAAGCATTTGTCAAAGTATATAAATTCTTGAGAAGCTTCTCGCATTGATCAGCTTCTCGATCACAAGACCCATTATCAAAATCAGACAAAGCATAAATAATTCTGGAAGCCATAATTAGATTTCATAAGTAGACTTCCAGCATCGATAAGTCTACACCTTATATGACATAGAATTGTTTATACTAGATCTTTGTTAACCTACAGAAGAGGCATGCTAGTCTCACAATAAGGTTCCATTTTCATCCATCTTCCTTTTATTCCCTCTATAAACAAGTGATTTTTTAGCTTACTTGACACTAGATGGTTAAGAAACTTTTAACTAACTAGAGAATGCTAATCCAAAGCATTCAAAGGGATTGTGTTCATAAGTTGATCTGACTTCAGTTTGTTTTAGTCTTTTCCAAAGAAGAAGCATCATGTCTTATTCTTATTCCCCCATACATGTTAATAAATTCACGTAGATGCTTGTCTTTTTATTATCCTCTCTTTATTATCTTTTCTCACATTTAGTTTTGTTATCCAACTTACTCTATGTGTTTTATTAACCAATCTCGTACATCACACATCATTTCATCCTACTAACCAAATACATCAACTAATCATAAAATATCTATCATATCTACAACCATTTTATCATACATCAAAATGAATGAGTCACTCACATATGTTATCCACCACATGTCTAATATAGATAAGAAAGCATAGACTCATCAATTTGAAACATGAGCATCATCATCAATACCCATAACCATCATCATATCCAACATCATAAAATCATAAAAATAAATTAAAAAATCACATCCATAAGCAACACCAATCAACCATATCCACATCATGAACATAGTCATCAATAACCATGACAACAATCACAAGCATCATAGCCATGCCCAACGAAACATAAAATCATAATCATCATCACATCATGAACATGACAACATCCATAAACTATCAACCATCATCATGAGCATAAACTAAATATACACATCATCACATGCCTATAAAAGTAAGGAAACATAGACTTATTAATCTAAAAACATCCACATTCCTAATGAGTCCACATCCAACCATATGCATTATAACATCATTCTCATATTAATAAACATATACATAACCACTCACATCAACTAATCATAAACCATCTATCATCATCATCATCATTTATGACATCATAAATTGACAAGTCATCCATGTATGACATCCATCACATGCCTAGCTAGGTGAGTAAACATATTAAATATGGTAATCATGAGCAGCATCATGATCACAATAATAAAAATATCCATAACCATAGGCAAAATACATAAACCATAATCACATCTATATATCATGAACTCATAATAAAAATAATCATCATATACATAATAATGTACATGTCTCTCAATAGGGTATATACATCTTGCTACATCAACTCACGAGCTAGTATCAAAATCACATAATACATCAAAATACAAGGTCTCATTGGACTCTATGATCCTGGGGTACTGCTACCTCTTGGACCCTACCCACCTCTTGAACCTACCTATCCACCTACAAATGCAGCTCACTGACCTGGTGTCACACTACTAACCCCTCTGGTGATCCCTACTCTATACTCACCCCATCTAAGTTCATCTGAAAGATGTGTAAAAACCAAGGCCTCATAATACCTTAGCTCCTCAACTATCACTACATATCTCACCATATAGATAGTCCATGTTGGTCTTGTAGGTGTTGGTACCCACCCTCCTACCTATTTGATAGCATCTCTTTCCTATATAACCATATATAGTTGATCTCTAGCCTAATCTCTCTCCCCAGTAAGTGTGGCCACTTGGCCCTATGTTGCATCCCTCTCCTGGGTCACCAATGCTAAAGTTGCTTATGTTTCTACTAGTTCCCCCTATGTCTGGTCTCTCTCTGCAATCAACATCTATATATTAGGGGTATCACCTCCATCTGATCCCCACCCCCACCTCTATGTCCACATCCATATCCTATTGGCCATCATCTCCTATAAAAGTTATTGTATAATAATGAGCTTGAAACCATGTAGGGTACTCATCAATGATGCCTACATCATTAATCTCTACCCTCATTGGTAGGAGCTCATAGTCAATGAACTCATCAACTGGCTCTAGAGTAGGTAATGGGGCTTTGCATCCTCCCTCTAGTATCTTAGAAACTCCCTTGGGATATCCTAGATGAGCCTAAACTGTCTTCTCATCCTATCAAAAGGGATGAGGTCTACTTCATGGTGTTACCTCCTAAAAATCCATCTGTAGCTCTACAATGATAGGGTTTACCTGACATAGCTCAACCATACAAGGAATCTAACATATGGGTGCCAAATGACCTCACCCTCCACAAGTGCCTCTAATCAGTATTTGTACTAATCCAGGTCTCAGGCTCCTCCCCCTACTCTTGTGAATGCATAATCGCCTCTCCATCACATATAAAAACCCTATAATCTATCTAAGCAAAATCATGCCATAGTAGTTTGACTGGTCTCGGTACCTTGATATGCTCATATGCCCAATAGTGTATACAAAACCAATGTTAATCTCATATCTCCTATGAGCATGATATCTCAATAGCTCCCAATAAATCTGAACTAATAAGACAAGTTCCCATACAAATATTATCTGATCCAACCACATGTCAACAAGAACCTCTAGCAACATGTATGAAAAATTTCCACTACTAGAATATGGTAGAGCATAACATGTGATGGCTATCATCATCATCATAAATAGAGGTGTATACTAAAATCCTCCTGAATGTCATCTCATAAGAATAAGGTTTTCTCTATACAAATGATCCATATAATCATCTCGCTCATCACTGCTGATATGATATATTGGCTCACCTCATATTGGTAGTCTCGTTATCTGATGTATGTCTTCCAATTGGATGGTGATCTCTCCAATTGGTAGTAATAAAGTGTTAGTGGCCAGGTCCCATCTCTCGATGAGGGACACTAACATAGTTGTATGGTATGGCATGTGTTGGTAGTACCTCATCCCTCATAGGCCAACCTCCATCATGTGATCCCAATCCTCATCAATCATACCTCAATGTACCTTGTCAAAGATCTAGAGCACCTGGTCTCGCATCTATAACTGCTCCCTCACCTGTAAGGTTATACTAATACCTTAGTTTACCTAGTCCATCAAACTTTGCCTATAAGTTAACCTATTTCTATCATCTCCTACCTTAACCTATTCATATAATTTACCCATCCTTTACCTAATCCTACATACAACACATCACTCCTTAACCCTATATACCCCACCACACCTTCACAACCTTGAAACCTATACCCACCTTCCTCCTAACACAAACCTATCCTTTACCTTAATATAACCACCGATGGTCGAGTGTCGACCGATGATGGTTCCTTTTGTAACCATCATCAATCACTGATGGTTATGTGGTCAATCACTAATGACCTACACATTATCCATTTGATAGTCACCTATCAATCGATGATGGTTAATAACGACTTTTGATGGTCACTATATGGTGATTGTTAATGATCAAACCCTAGTAATAAACCACTAATCTACCATAATACTAACCACACCCTTTTTTTCTACATCACACACTACCCTACCCTCACTTACAAGACACAAATCCCCCCTCTATAAATTTCACCCCAAAACAATAAACCAGCCACTCTTCACACCCACCTAGATTAATAACAACAAACACAAACCCAAATAAATTCACATAAAATAAAAATAAACAACTTTAAATTCCCAAACATAACCAAACTTAATTTCACCCCTACCTTATTTCATGAATGCCATCATGGAGGAACTTTTGAAACCATCATCACTTGGCCCCATGCTCTACCTCGACCTCTCTGCATCCTTGTTTGATGTCAATCAACCACTAGTCAACCACACAATCAACTCTCACACACTCATTTCACTCAATATCTTACAACCATAACCATTTTTTTCTTTACACAAAATAAGTGTAGTCATTTTGGGTCAATTAACAAATAAGGATATAAAATGCCTCATTTGACTTTTAACCCTCACCATTTTAGGGTTGATGTATGACCATCCACGGTCACTTGGAGACCGTCAACGGTCGACCATGACCATCGATGGTTGACCCATTTAGGGATTTTCCAATCCCACCTAACCTTTTTACAACACAATAAAACTACACCTACATACCATTGGATACCCATTCTTTTCCAGCCAATCAACCAACCACATCATCTTACCATTGGTAATTTTGGTCCAAATTTTCATATGTTTTATGATGACCTTGCCTAGGTCATTTTAACCACAATGACTACATCGCCATGCTAAAAAAATTATGCTTGTACTACTTTTGTGTACCAACCATTTAATTACCTCAAATCATGACCCTTTATAGCCTAATACCCATGACCCTTTTGTGTCTTCCCAGGATCACTTCCTACCTTGGATACCTAAGAACACATTGACCTTGCCTAGAAGACTTGCATTTACAAGTGCAACCATAACTACCATACCTAAATGTGGTCACTTCATCCACTTATCACTTATCCTTCTATTACTAACCATGATTTACAAACTACCTCAACTATGGTAGCTTAGTCTAAACATGATCTATGATATTACACGTAGTCACATTCTATGTGCATGCTTGCACTTACTTGCCCAACCTCTCACCAATTTTATCACCCACTTCCCCACTTATCAAAGCCACACCTAATTCTTGTTTACCTCATCACTTCTTGATTTTAGGGAGAACACCTCCTCCCCTACTTGAGGTAATCAAACCTTCAACCCACCATCCATTTTTTATTTTACAGCTTATAGATATAAACTGCATGACAAAAAGGGGTAAAATATAGACACTAGAAAACCATACACTATAGCTCTAGATGTCACACTAACCCTTAGATCACCCCAAGACCCCATTGGGACCATTTCATAACCTTTCAACCACTAAACATAAGTCACAATGGCTAATTCTTCCATTTTAACTTTACCCTCCCAACTATTGATGATCAACCCTTAACCATCGATGGTTAGCCTCGACCGCCAATGGTTAACCTTTAACCACCTCAGGAGTTAACTCCAACTCAAACTTTAGCTTATTTTTATATTAATAGCTATTTGATCTACTATTTTGTATAACCAATGCATGTGAGGCTTAAATTTAGATAGCTTGTTAGACACCTTGTTGAACTTATTGTTTTAGCATTCCTTACCTCTATATTATAAGAGGAAGAGGAGGTGAAAAGGATCATCATAACTTCTTGTGTATAGATTCTTATGTAGGGACTCTTCTCACTCCTAGTAAATCCAAGGAAAGCTTCTAACGAACCAATGATCATGATAGAGATCAAAAAGTGTTGCAACTCATCAGTCAATATCCAAGGTACTATCACTTTGTCAAGATTGCTTTATAATCTACAATAAGCTTTTAGTTAACCTCAATATTCTTTAGATTAGTAACAACAAAGCTAAGTATTTGTCCCTTATCAAGATTCATCAATTAGTTTTTGTGTCATTCCTTATGTCACTTTCCCTCTACCTCACAACCAATATCTAATCCACATTTAGCTTCCATAACCCTAATATAACCTTCCCAACCAAATTTCTTTTCCTAAACCATCTCCCATAGTAACCATTGATAGTTTGACCCTAACCATTAATAGTTACCCAACCGTCAATAGTTTGACCCAACTGTCGATGGTCTCTAACTGTCATTTTCAACAACAAACTTTTTTAACTTATAAACCCTAACTAAATTCCATTTTTTGAGTTTTTATCTTATCAAATAGGATCACTCAATCTTCTGAACCATGTTTTGATTTCCTTGGCATTGATATCTAATCATTTATTACTATAATTAGTCAAAAACACTTATTTCTTGTCAAGCACTTATTGTATTTCATTTTAGTATCTTTTATTATTTATGCAAGCAATTTATCTTTCATTTTTAGAACTTAATTTTTTTAAAGTGTGGATTGACAACCTCCAAGGAAGTTTGTGCTTCTTGGTTCTATATCAAGCTAGGCAATCCACCCTACTATCTAACTAATCAACTATTTCTTTAGTGTTTTTTTCTCTACAATTCATTCCTCCCCAGACAAAGAGGAGTCTCAACAATCATTTGATCAACATGCGCACAACATAACAGGTTCTACTAACCTCACCCTTATTTCAAGTTTACAACTTTCTTTCTAAATAAAATAAAGCAAAATTTTAGTGAAACACCTATGTTTATCATGTTCCTAGTGAGTTAACTGATGAATGTATATGTTTTAGGAAGCCAGTGTGAAGTCTAGGATTAAGTAGTGATAGTCTGAGCTCACCAAGACAAGAACAGGGTGAGGGACACTAGAGCAATGCACTCCTATCCTCTATAATGCATCTGTCTGAATATAGGTTCTGAGTATGTAACAATGAAAGTGCCTAAAATTGAGTTTGGAAATGATGTCATGTGTAATCTACAATCACTCATATACACTGATAAAGTATGCATGATATAAAACTAACTAAAACATATATAAAATATCATGTACAATTGAACTGATGTATGACAAAGCACATGTAAGCATGCATAGGTCATGGTTTTTATTATTTTTTGTAATATTTTACTATTTTTTATATTTTTTACATACATATGAATGTAAATATGATACATAGTAAGTGAGATAATACTAACTAACGAGTCCTGCAAGGGACTCATAATCAATTAGACTTGTGTCAAGAAGAGGGATGATAATCTTGTGTGAATGGAAAAGGCTATATTATTATGATTAAATTGAACTAAATTTTGAATTTGAGTATTTATTTCCATTTTTAGATTGATTATCATTATTGTACTGATTATTCATGCTAATTTGGGATGTAGTGATTGATATAATGTGCCTCTTACTCTCTAGTGATGTTATATTTAACAAAAAAATTATTCTAGGATTCCTTTGATAAATTTACCTCATACTATGGTATTGGCCTTACAGATTTATGCTTTGAAATATGTATTACATACTTTTCCTTTATTGATATGACATTACTTGTATATGTGTGTATGTTAGCTGAAAGTATGATTACTTTCTATTGATTTGGCTCTAAATATGTCCCTTCATTGGAAAAGGATATGACCTTGCCTTCATGATTGAATGATGTGTAACATTTATTTTTATCAATCATTACTCTTATTGATATTAACCATGATCCTCCAAGAACAACATTGAATGCACTTGAATTTGAAATAACACAAAAAGTAGGATAACACTCTTTTGAAGCAAACAAACCTTTTAACTTAATTTATCCCATACAAGTTGTAAATGCATTAGTTTGATCCAAGTGTTGATGCTTATTTCCTAGAGATGTAAGAAATGACATAGAAAAAAAATTGATATCTTAATATTCCTTAACCTTCACATTTGTAAATTGTTTTCCATCTGTGTGAGCAATGATAGTGAAAGTGTCTTGATATGAGGAAAGGCTTGGAATTTCCCCATTTATGACCACATTTGAAAATGTATATTTTGTATTTATTTCATGCTTTGGATACTCTTTTTTTAGAAACCCTATTTTAATAATGCTTTTTTATTATCTTGACTTTGATTTTGCAAATTTTCTTTTAGTAATTTCACTTTTTCTTGATGTAACCTTTGCTTTACAAATTGTTCCCGTTGTAATTTCTCTTTTTTATCTTGTTCCTTTTCTAATATCACTTGATCTAACTTAGTTTTTTGATCCTTTTCTTATTTTAATTGTGCCTTTTGAACCTTTTATTATTTTAATTGTGCCTTTTGAACCTTATATTGCTTTGAATTATCCTTTGGTAACCATTTTTGTACTAGTTTTGATTTTGTCACGTGTGTTTTAGGAGATGTACTCATAAGGTTAGTGGATAATTTAAGTTATGTATCAATAATAGGATCACCACTATCAATTAAATTTTCTATTTTATTTTTCAAATCCAAACAATGATCCGTATGATGCCCATGCATTATATGATATACACAATAGTATTTTGATCTCCTTAGAGGATGTAGAGGAGGTAGTTTGATCAACTTATCTTGAATCATTACCCTCAAATTCTCACTTGAATTTTTATTAGTCATTTGCATACTTTTTAAATCACTTATTTTAGAGTTATTTTGTTGTTTTTTATTTTGATATGAAACCTTGTTAGGCACAACATTGCTAGATGAAGATTCAAGTACATGATTAACACTAACATACTCTAGATTATGTGCATATGGTATATAATTTTCCAATAATTTAATCTTTGTACTAAAAAATAATTTTGATTTTGTATCTATGTTATAAAATTTCCCATGGTGATGATTTGATCCTTTAGAGCCTCACAAACACAAGCCCTAGGTGTTTTAGATTGAACATGCATACATACACCATCAAAGGGAGATGTGGGAGGTGGAGGGGTTTGAGGAAGGATAGGTTTATTACCTTATTTTAGCACTATAGGTTGGGATAATTTAACTCTTGGAATAGTGATAACATATAATTAGTTAGAGGGAAAGTAGTTATCACAACATTGAGATTTAGGAAGAGGAGGGAGAGATTATTTTCTATCCATATAATATGAAACTAAAACATAGAAAATTATTGTTATAACATAATATAACAACTTTTAAAATAAAAAAATAAGTGAAAATAGGAAAAATAAAGATAAAAACCCTATAAACATTTGTGGTTAGGATTTTTTGACATTCAAATAAGAGATAGGTTCACCAATATGTTTTATCAAATTTATGATTTATGTAAAAAATTTGATGACAACACTACTATGAAAAATTAGGAGAATAAAATAAAAATGATAACATTCAATGATTTGAAACTATTGTATTATGTAAATTTACTAAAAATATAAAAATGTAAGGAGAAAATAAAGACTTAGCTTGAAAATGTGCCTCTAGGAGGAATCAAGGTTTGAAACTTGTTGTACAAAGAGGTATAGTCACTAGAATCAGGAATCTAGAACTAGATATGTGCCTGGATGATATCACTGGGAAGAGGACACTAAAGGGGTGACAATCCTATCTAACCTAGGGCACTCTTATCCACTTTCAATGATGAAATTAGGGTTTTTGGGTTCTTTCTGCCTTCATCTGCAGAGCCTATATCTGGTGCAAGAGCTTACGATCATTTATGGAGATCACTGTGTGACTAATTTTACTTTAAAACCCTAACTCTTTGACATGTGAATATCAATACAAATTAATGGGTAAAATGGGTTAACAATTAAAGTTGGGTGAGACCTTAACACCCCATGTGTTGATTACTACCTTCATACCAATACTCCAAAGACGGATCAAACTTCATGTAGTTCTCCTATACTATGGTGGTGTGTGAATAATTGGTGTAATATGATAGATGTTGGTTCAATACTAATGTTATTAGATGCTTTAAACATGACTTATGACATGTAAAATGTATTCAAACTTTATATTTGGGCTATTAGGGTGGTATGTAATCAAAATTAGGAGAAATAGGTATTATGCTCTCAATGTCCATGTGTGATTCTGGTGTTTTTTGGTGTGAAAGCCTCTTGTATGAAAATTGGTTTGAGAAGTGTTTATATATTCATATAATTAAAAATCATTTTAATGGGGTTCATTCAGTATACAGGTTGACCTTCTTATGGCTTTGAATTTGGCAAATTAGTTGTTATTTGGTGGGAAGATATGAGGGGGAAGGACACTAGAGTAGTGCATTGTATTCCCCTAGGGTGATCTTATAAAATGGGTTACTTTACCATGTTGAGGGTTAGGTAGGTCATAAAAGGTGTCTAAATTTGATATGGGTAGGTCTCAATTTATTTGGGGTTCATCTATTAGTTTATAAGAGTGTGCACGGTGGTCAAAAGTGATCAAAAGGGGCCCTAAGATAAGTCTAGATCTGAGTGTGTAAAAGAGTGGTCACAAGTGCATGATTTTAGATAAATGTTAATGTTACATGTGTACAACACTAGACTCAATTCATATTATTTTACACTAGTTTTTCTCTAGTTATTTCACCAATTTTTCACCAAAATGAATCTTATTCCATTTATAGCAGTTGATTTAGTTGTTTACACCAGAATATTTTTTTATTCATAAAGGGATTACAAGCTACTTACTACCTTGATTTATTTAAGTTGTGTGATGATGAATCCAAATGCATATTGATTTTTTAAGTACATTCTCCTACTAATGAATATTGGGGCAAGCATAGTCTAATCTAAGTATTTCAATGGAGAATTCTCCAAGGGTTCCACCCATTCTAGTCATCATTTTTGCACCAAAAAACATAATGATTTGCATACATGATTCAACATGTGATCTACATTCAATACCATTCTTTACAGGTAAACTCAGGTATAAAACTCTTCTTTTCACTCTAGTACTTTCACTTTATTATATTACTAAAATAAAATGGGGGAATTGTAGACACCAAAATTAATATTTAATGTTAAAATGATGCACTTGTGACCACCCCTTATGCACACTAAACCTATGCTTGATTAAAGGGTTTCAAACTTATATTCCTTTACTTCTATATGGATGACCCTTTGTCTTAAGGAAACGCTGGTACTAAATGTTCCTATTCCTCATTTTAAGTAGCCTAGACTCATTACTTGAGTGATTCATACTTTTAGTTTGAATGTCTCTATTCCTCAAATGAAACCACTCCTTCAAGATAATCGTGTAGGTTGGTTATGTTTGAAACTATTGGTTTCATCCTCCTAAAACTTAATTGTTAATCACCCAAATTTAAATTTATCCCAATGGGTCATTATACACCATTTTCAATCCCAATTTGAGGAAATCTCAAAAGGTCCACTATATAAGTAAATTTTCTACCCATTTATTCACTAAGAGGATTTTATCATTATAATCACCAGGATATGTAACTACACATTTAGATATAATTACTTATTCTTCCTAATTGAGTCCCTATATCCAAAGAATCCCTGAGCTAGGTTTGAATATAACAAGGTCATAAGTCATTTTGAATCCCATGTTACAGATGCATGTTATGGTCATAAGTCTGTTATAGGTTATCCCATGTTACTATCAGGCACAACCCCAACCCTTGCCCATTGCCCCAATTTTACAATATTTGTCCCTTCTTATCATTAAGTTAGGATTAGACTGAATAAAAAGGCACACATCAAATCTTTCAGTGAATTTAATGCATCTAAATAGACACATAATACCTATAGGTGAAGGTGCATATGTTAGAATTTGCATAAGGGTCAAAAACCCTAAGATATAAAACTATGCCCTAAAGACATTAACATAGGCCAACAGAGTCCAAGTAACATGGCCTTATCCTAAGATAACATGAAGCCATGTTCATGATTCATAGGAACCTCATACAGTTTCACAATTAGTTTAGAGTCATTGTTACAACCATGCAGACCTGAGTTCCAACTAAGTCATTTATTTCTTAGTATTTTCCCCTTTTAGCACATTTTAAAAAAGAGAATGTTGTAATCAGTTTATGTGTGATTATTGTATATATTATACATTCTAATTTACTTAGCATTTTATCTTGATTATATTAACATCAAATCTAAATTTTGATTAAGCATGCATCATGTGTTATCATGTAATATAGTTAAAGTTTTTAAAATATTTAAAAATTATTAGTAAACACATGTATGTAGATATAGAAAGATATCATCATGTAAAGCTTGATAACAAGAAATATGACTCATGGAGAAATGAAAATGTGAGAGTGAAGGAAAACAGTATGTCCCACTATAGGTAATAGTAGATACAAGTATTATGTCGATGTATAAAATGGATGTCATCATGTAAAATTCCTAGAATGATAAAATGAAAAAGATTCATATGCCTGTGTTTAAATACCTTTGGAATAAGCACATACATTGCAGTTTACTATACTACATATTTTGGATATTAATACCATTTGACTTGTTGGGTTAATTGGCTTGCATTACTTAATATATTAATGAACCCTATTTGTTCTACTCCTCAGGAACAAGATAAGGTGAATTTAACAGTAATAAGGTGGTAGTACATCTTATACTAGTTTATTATAGATAAATTACCAACCACCCTTGCAAGGGAGATTCACAAAAGTAACCTATTTAAATGAATGACCTTGGTTCTATGTTCAACCAACTAATAATATTGACCACTAGTCATTGAATACTATAGGTAGGTTGTATGGTCATAAACACAAGATGTGTGTTGGTGGATTGACCAACCTACACATATTTAGATGCACTATGAATATTTCAATCATCCATGTCTAATTAATAATATTAGACTAGGTTCATGAATGATTGCATTTTTAGCACATTAAAAACTAAACTATGTTGAATAATTGAGAATAGCCTAAGAGATGAATGTATGATCTTAAAAGAGGAGGATTTATGTGATTCGGGTAGAATGTAATAAGCTTTGATAGTAAGTGAATGTTATTTCATTTTTGTTGAATTTTATGAAACTTGGATTAGTTTTCAAATGATCTAATCAAGATTATAAGGCAAGGAATATATCCTATTTATTTCTCTTTATAGATAAGAGAAATGGTTATTCTTAAGTTCAAGGTAATTACATGCAATAGAATTTTATTTATTCTTATTTGGAATAATAAAAGAATTAGATTTAACAAAGGATTATTACTTTAAAAATGTGAACAACCCAACAAGTAATGGAATACATATCTTTAATCCTACACATTATTTGGACTCATTAACACTTAGAATCTAAAGGGAGATTCATATTAAATATTGGCATAATCAACATAAGGTTTAAAATGTTTTGAATGTTGGAAGAAATATAAGTGTTTCTCATCAATTAAGTGAAGGAAGGCATGAACACACACACACACACACACACACACACACACACACACACACACACACACACACACACACACACACACACACACACACACACACACACAATGCCTTATTAATTATGTGAATAATGAATAATGAAATCAAATCTAAATTAGATCCTTATGAATTATTTGGATTTCTCATAAAAAGTAGATTAATGCTTTTGTTGGCTCTTGAACAAACCACATAAATATATTCTTCAGAGAACCTTAATTGGCTAAAATGTTATAGGGAAATACCTGTTGTCCAATTTTACTCTACATACTAAATTTTGCCTAGTCTAAGAATTTAGTGAAAGTAGCAGAAACTCTAAATAGGAAATTTGTAGAGGCCATATCTTGCACGTGTGGAAATCTTAGGAAAAAGTGATCACATGGGTTTGTCTATCTTGGTCCATAGTTGTTAGGTACTAAGTTTTAGATTATTTGTTGAAGCATGGTAGAAGTTTTGCATGTTTAAATTTGGCTCCTTAGTTAGATTTTTCTAAGTTTCCCATACTTAGCCAAATGACCTAGACCATCATCAGGACGTCATGCAAGAATGAATATATTAGTCAACTTGAGAATTTTATATCTTCACTCAAAAGGCTCCTAAGACCAACAGATCAAATGGGTTCATCCCTTTTAGTCTCAATAAGATCTCTTGAAAATTTGGTGCCTCTATGACTTTTGCACTTCAAGTTATAGGCCTTCAAAGTTGGACCTGCAACATAAGACATTTATGCTAACGTCAAAATTAAGCTCAAGAAAAAATCTATCTATGCTTAAATTTGATGGTCTGCAGGACATCAATGATGTTTGCACAAATGTCAAATGATGGTCATGTAGACGTCAAAATAAATCTCAAGAAAAAATCATGTGAGCTTAAAATTGATGGTTTGCAGGACATCAAATATGTTTGTGTGAACATCAAATGACGTTAGTGTGAATGTAAAACTTTAATCAAGGTAAGTAATCATTTAGGTTTAAAATGTCCTTAAAAGGCTTGAAGTTGGTCAAGATGTAATGGTCCATGGGAGCCCTCATAATAATACATAATATCTAATGATCTACATTGGACTCAACCAAGTTAAAAGGTCCCCAAGTTAAAGCCTTTAATGATTTACAAGTTGGACATAATTCAACGGTGTAGGATAATCAAGCCAATATCTGATAGATCACATTCATTGATAAAAGGATGGGTCCAAGCTAAATTAAGGGATCACATTCAATTATACCAATGATTCGATGGAGTGAAATAACTAATAGGAAAGTAAGACCAGGGAGATATATGGTGCACATGAACTCATACATATTGATTGGATGGTGAGCATGAGTCAAAATGGTCAACAAATCCAAAGAGCTAATGAGTTAAGGACAAGTGGCACAAAAATGTTCGATTGGAAGAAAATCAATGGCTCATGGGCATTCATCCACAAATAGATCAACAGAGTGAGGTAGAGTCAATAAGTTAGCATATATGTGGAGATAATGAACATAAATATAGTTGAGCATGATGCAAATAGTCTAAGTTGGCAATCGATAGCCAATAATCAAGAGTGATCTCGAGACATTTTCAATGAAAGTCAAAGAATTTTAAATGGACCTAGGTAAAGCAAATATCAAAGAGCCGAACTTAGAGTTGAACCAGATTTGAAACAGGGCCACAGTTTAGAGATCAAGTATTACCATTAATGTTCCATATAATAGATCTTTTTTGTCTAATACAAAACACAAAGATAAACTAGTGACCATGAAGTAAAGTCAAGAAATTTGTAGACTTTCATAGATATTGTGACTATGAGAAAACCCATGGTCTAAGATTGGTTTTAACCTATAGTAGAACTATGTCTCGCCTATCATCATTGATCATTTTTGATAATGCAAGTATAGTTGGCCACCTAATATAGATGTGGCACTTTTCAACCAGTTCTAAGACATGATCCTCCTTAAAAAATTCAACGAAAGTAGCATGGAGTTTCAAGAGAATGACTAGGTGGATGAATAAAGATAGTGAGCATTCAATTATTTTGTAAGGACTTTGAAATTGTGCCTTCTTGATAAGATCTTGACTTAGCTGCATCCTTGAATTGGTGTTAATCCATCATAAATGGTTGGTCCTTTTCCAACACATAGTTATCTCTCTCCTTTTTCTATAAATGTAGGATTTTAAGCCTTAAAATGGATCCTCTATCTCTCTTTTTGGTATGACCAGACTCTGCCAAAATTTATACTACAACACCTTTTGATGCAATAAAGATTGAATTCCATCATTTTCTAAGCCAGATTAAAGTGTGTTATATGAATTCATGCACTATTTTTAAGTGAATATATGTTCCTTGCTTATGTCTGGGTTTTTCTCACCTTTAGGAAGGGCTTAATAGTTTCATAAGTCATTATAAGCATAATCTACAATTTATTGTCTAGTTTGAAAGTGGATATTTGCCCTCTCTTACTAATCTGGTAACTGATTAATGCCTTATTCTAAAATATTTATGTGAGATTGAATTTTTTGGTCTAAAAAGTGCCTCATAGTGTCTTTTGTGTGAGTTGGAGTGATCAAATCATTGGTGCATTACTACTTTTTTACATGCTTTTATAAGTTTTGTCAATTCTCTCTCCCTTTTCTAAGCAGGTGCTAGTTTAGGTTTAGTGTAGGTGATAGATCCATAAGGAATCCAACCTTATCTGGAGGTTTAATTTACTTTTAGGATACCCACAGCCTAGGATCAGTCCCATGTTGGACTAGATTTGAGTAGGAAGATCTAAACAATCCCCTCCTCAGCTAGGGTGCAAATCTAGAACCCCAACAGTTTTGGCATACCTGATAGGACCCCATGTTTCTTTGGTATAATTAAATTTTGAAGATTGAGAAGAAAGTTTCAAAGTATTAGGAGAGATCTTCCATCATCAAAATTTGAAGACCCTTCAAGTTGTAAAGCTCATAACATCTTTTAGGCAATGTTTTCATGCCAAAGGTTACAACAAGAGTATCAAGTAAAGGTACTTATTTGAACATATTGAATTGTCTCCTACTTATAAAATATCAAGATTAAATAGCACAAGGCCTTATCCTCCAAAGTAGTATTTATCTTCTCATTAATCTATTTTTTTATTCCAATAAATTGTCCCCATAAGCCAAATCCCTTTTTCCCAAATGGTTATCAGGAATCAAGTGTTTGTCCCATTCAACAAGGGTAGTCCCCTAAATTTGGCCTAGTATGATGACATTCCTATGTCTTCTCTAAAAAGTATCCCTTTTTTCTCTCGATAATGGGCATATCCAAGATATCCATTTCCAATCTATGTTTTGTTCATAATGTTACTCAAGATAATGTGGCTATCAGATTACTTGTTTCCTCTTTCAAGGGAAAAGTATTGCAATGGTATAGGAATCTTCCTTTGACCTCCATTTCTACTTGGAATTAATTTGAAGAAAAGTCTGATCATTTATCTTTGGTTGAACAATTGACTACCATAAAAAGGTACCCCCATGAATTCATGTCAGACTTTAACCTTAGATTCCAAAAGACATGGATTAGGATCCTTGCATTAGTTATACCATCCCCAGTGTATGCATTTTTGTACTTCCTTAAGGCCTTTAATTCTGATATAAGTGTCATGATATAGTTCATGGGTGGTAATAACTTGCCAAATGCCTATGAGATTGATATCAGAGTAGAGAACAACTTGATTCAAGATGGTAAACTTGATCCAAGGCCTCTAATGCCCTTTTTTTTTGAAATTGCAACTTGTTTTTCCCCCTCAAGTTCCTCAAATTCCATTTATAGCCCCTATTCCATCTCCAAAAGTCTAAGTTGTAGCCCCTCCTAATCAATCTAGTGATATTGGTGATTTGAAAAGCATGTTACAATATTTTGAAAATGAAATTGTTTCACTCAAGAAACAACAGTACCAAAATAGACCTAATCAGCAACAAAACTAGAGTACCAATCAATCTTTCAGTAACCAAAGAACACCTTATCAAGGTTTCAAGGACAATAGGCAACCTTATCAAAATCAAGGAGCTATAACCCAAAATATACGTAACCCTTGATGCCAATGTGCCTTCCAACTCAAAAGCTATTATTCCCCAAAATAACTTAATGTAAGATCCAGGTTGATAGACTTCTAATCCAAATGACATTTAGAACTAAGCTTTGGTATCACAAGAGATTACCATGCCACATATGACACATGAAGAGTTCCCTCTTCAAGGTGGTCAATATCAAGACATAAATATGGAAATCCAAGGAGAATCTCAACAAGCTCCAGGGTATCTTGATGCTATCAATATTAATTGGCATTTGGATGATCACATTATATTCAGCCAAGTTCACAAAACTAGCAACACAAATGGTCAAGTGGCAGCTCTGACTAGAAATAAAAGAAGAGAAGTTGAAGAAGCTCAAGATGTGAGTAATACTTTTAGTGTTCCTAATTTTGTGTCAAAGATCAATTTTTTGTTCCTATAGCATAGAAGATTCAGAACATAATGATAGTGAAAGTTCCCTAAATGCCCCTCACTAGAGAACAGCTAGTGGCTCAGAAGCTGTATCCAAAGGTTAGTAGAACATATTTTAAAATTATTGATAAAATAAATAAATCAAATATTAGTATTATCATGTGGGATTCCCTTGCCATTCTATGGTAAAATGACATGTTGATTCAAGAACTTCGGATCTCAAGGTATCTAAAGAACTAGCTGAGAAATAAAAAACTATATTGGCCAATTCAAACTAGCAAATCAAACAACCTAATTAATAGATACATAACATTAAAAAGGTGGATAAATCCAATGTCAAGTCATGTAAGACCCCTCCTTTTTATCTCTCTTTGATATTAGGTGACTATTTAGTCCATAATTGTATGGTCGATAGTGGAGCTAGTAGCACTGTCATGCCCAAAAAATTATAGACAAGCTTGGTCTTGTCTATGAGCTAAATACCAAAGGATTATTTCAATTATATGTCTCACCAATGAAAATAGTAGGCATGATAAAAGACCTAAAGCTGACATTACATGCTTTCCCCAATGTTATTATTCAGCAAGATGTAGTTGTAGTGGACATACCTCCTTATTTTACCATGTGTCTGTTAAGAGATTTTACTTCAAAAATTAGAGGATATTTGTCAGCTAATTAGACCTATCTAATGTTAAAAACTAGGTATGGAACTAAGGTGACAATCCATTCTAAACCTATTACAAAATTTCATTTAGAGCCATATATGCCAAGCATGGTGAACACTAATTATGTTATCTCAAATAAGGTGCTAGAAAATAGTGAGGTTGAATCTGAATCACTTCTAGATGAAGTCCCAAATATTTTTCTTGATGAGTGGGCCTTTGATTTACATTATCATGATACCTAAAAGTTAATTTAATAAAAAATACTTGGTGTTTATTATCTTCATGAAAATGATGAACCAATTCCAACATTGATGAAAGATGAGTAACCTAGTGATGGATTATGGCAGCTACATTTTGATGGATTTAGGAACAAACATGGAACTAGATATGAAATGATGTTAATTTATCCATCTAATCAAAGGTATTTCTCTTCTCTCAAGTTTTAGTTTTTTTTTCTAATAATTTCATTGAATATGAAGCACTAGTGCATAGTTTGCAATGGGTAAGAAAGATGAAGGTTAATTCCTTACAAGTCTTTGGAGATAGTGAACTAGTAGCTCACCAAGTAAGGGGACTTAATATCTTCAAGAACCCACTACTTAGGTATTATAAGCATAGAGTATGGGATCGATTTGAATACTTTTAAGCCTTCAATATTTAGGCCATATCGAGAAATCAGAACAAGCATGCAGATAGGTTGGTTGCTATTGATCACAATTTAGTATTCCAGATAATATAAAAAGGGACAAAGTCCAATCACACATCAAGGTATTTATGAGACCTTTTGTCATAGACATATTAAAATTGGCAAGTATTTGAAGATGATATCCAGATTATCAAATTCTTATTAGAGGAAGCTAAATTCTCCTTAAGGAATCAAGACAAACATTTACAATAGTATGATGATCAGATTGTGCAATTAAAGACAAACAAGTTGCCTAAATGACTGATAACCCTACAAAATATATTTACTATAGATGATGAATTAAGAAAATAAAATTTTGCTTTATTAACCAAGGAAGAACACTACACAAATGTAGAGATTTCAATTGGCAAAAATTTAAAGGTAGGTAAAGTTTGCACATCTTCAGAGAAAGAATCTTTTATTAAATTATGTTCAAATTTTGTAAATGTCTTTGCATTATAGTACAGTAACCTTAAAGGTTTTGTTCCAAGTCTAGTTCAACATACCATTGAGTTAGAAGATGAAACTAGGCTAGTTAGATAAAGACAAAGGCCAATCAATCCAAAGCTTGAACCTCTAATGAGATCTAAACTGCTTAAGCTCCTTGAGTCAACCATAATATTTCCAATTAAGAACTCAACTTGGGTAGAAAACCTTATTCCAATATGAAAAAATAATGGTGAAATAAGGATATGTGTCGACTTCCATGAGTTGAACAAGGCCTTTCTTAAAGATCACTATCCATTTCCATCAATGGAGTATATTTTACAACTAGTTGTAGGTTCAGAAAGGTTCTCTTTATTAGATGGTTACAGTGGATATAACCAAATTTTGGTCAAAGATTAAGACTAGTACAAAACAACCTTCACCATAAAGTGGGGACATTTATATACAAAAATATGCCTTTTGGTTTATCTAATGCTAAAGCCACTTTTCAGAAGGCTATGGACATGGCATTTTAGGGTCTCCTCAATAATTTTATTCTTTTTTATCTAGATGACATAATAGTATTCTCTAACAGCACAAATGAGCATATGATTCATTTTAGAATGGTGTTTGAAAGGTGCAAAGAATTTGGAGCATCTTTGAACCCAAAAAAGTGTGTTTTCTCTATTCATGAAGGTACGCTTCTTGGACATGTCATTTCAAAGAAAGGTACAAGCATAGACCCTGATAGAATAGAATCAATTCTTGCACTATCATTACCTAAACATAAGAAAGCCTTACAAAGCTTTTTAGGCAAGATTAACTTCATAAGGAGATACATTTTAAAATTTTATACTTTAGCTAGGCCACTTATGTTAGGTTGTGGAGCTAAAAGCTTCACTGATGCAGACAGGGAAGGAGGTTGCGAAGGGTTACGGAGTGTCACAGACACCGATGTCAGTCAGGCCAACCGACGTCGACAGGGAGGAGACAGGAAGGCAACCGACGTCAGTCAGAAGTCGGCCGGTGTCGGCACCCCCCAGGCAGACAGGGACTGACGTCGGTCACCTGTGTGGTTCAGACTGAGTGTTTTACAGGCAGTTAGCTAACGAACCAAGTGTTTGCATGTCAAGAGCCAATTTTAGACTGAGAGCTGCGGATCTAATTATTGTAATTAGGTGTCTAATTATTGTTTGCATGAGATCTATTTAAGAGACTCATTAGTTGTATTGTAAACCAGTGCTAGAGAGTAAGAGAGCAAATAAGCTCCTTCAGAGAGAAGAGAGCAATGGTGTGTTCCTCCTAGTGCCACAGTACCAAGTGTGGGTGCTGGATTGGAGAATCAATAGGGTTCTTCATGTATGTATGATCTTGGTCATCAGGTGAGCATGGCTACGATAGGAGATCTGCATGGGTAAGTAAGATCATTGATTTGTAGGTGTATGTGTGTGCAAGGTCAAGGTTCACAGGTGTGCAGAACCAGATTGATTTGCAGGTGTGCAAGATTAGATAGGACAGCAACATAATAGGGAGCAGAATCAGGTGGGATCTACTTGGAGTACAGTGTGTACTTGTGGAGTGCGTGGAGCACTTGTGGAGTGCATGGAGCACAGGTGTAAGGTGAACACCAACTATGTGTTTGAGTTGGGTGTTGGGACCTAAGAGAGAGCTTTGAGGGAAGATTTATTGTTTATGCCCTAGAAGTGTGGGAGCCCTAGAGGTGTGTAAGGAAGAAGAACTGTGGCAGCCTTCTTTGTTGTATTTCCTTTTGAAAGAGTTTTAATACAAGTTGTGTATTGTCTCTCATATCATGTGTTATTTTTGAATTCTAGTTACTTGTGTATTTTGGTTAATTTCCGCATGTTAAGTTGCTTGGTAATCAATTGGGTGCTTCCGGTTATTTATCCCAACACGTGGTATCAGAGCGAGGTTGGACGTTCTCAGAGCGAGCTTGACTAACAGGTGGTTCAGATCTATTAAGTGTTGTTGATTACAGGTTACTCACAGGGGTTGTTGTTTGAGTGGGAGTATAGCAAGGCAGAAGAATGGAGAAATTTAGACACAGGTGTAGCACCACAAGGAGTGTGGTGGGTTGTCTTTGAGTGGGAGCTTGAAGAGGAATACAAGCCAGGATGCAGATTAGATAGAGTATTGGTATGGGTATAGGTGCAACTCTTTATCTCCAAGTGGGAGATTGTTAGGGTGTGGAGCTAAAAGCTTCACCTAAGGCAAACAGGAGGTTTTTCGCAGCTTGACAGTCACCGGCGTCAGCAAGCCACAACTGACGTCGGTCACGGGAAGCGCAGAGGAAATCGGCATCGATAGGAGATCGGCCGGCATCGGTCACCTCCAGTCAGGCAGGGACTAACATTAATCTCTTGTGGCAGTCAAAACTATTGTTGACGAACAGTCAGTTAAGTGAATGCATTGTTTGCATGATGAAGACCAGTTCGAGTCTTTGAGCCGCCCGTCTAAATTAAGTGTATGCATGAGATCTATATGATAGACTCATGGGCTGTATTGTTAAGTGTAGAAGTTGTAGAACCCAAGTGTGGAGCTTGGAGAGTTCTTCCCATGGTGGAATCAAGTAGGATTCCCCATGTTTGTAAGATCAGGTTTGATATGCAAGGTGTTGCAGGATCATGGAGGAGATCTACATGTGATAAGTAAGATCAGGTTGGTCTGCAGGGAGATGTGTGAATGCGAGGGTCAGATAGAGATCGGTGGGTTGGCCAAGATCTAAGGTGACAGCAATACATCAGGAGCAAGATCATGGTAAGATCTACTTGGAGTACTGGTTCATACTCGGTTGTACTGGATGTACAATGAAGTGAATAACAGCTTGTGTAAGTTGTTAGTTGTGACCTATGAGAGAAGATTACTCAGGTGGGAAGATTACTTGGAGCCCTTGAGGAGGAAGCCTCACAGAGGTGGAAGAAGAGTGTGATCTCTTTATTGTAATTTCCTTTGTAATGAGTTGAATACAATTGTGTGTTGCCTCTCAATTTTTTTGTTATTTCTCATTGATAGTTATTTGTTCTTCTGGTATTTCCGCATGTTTAAGTTGCTTATACATTGGTAATCATGTGTGCTCTTAAATCTGATTCATTTTAGAATGGTGTTTGAAAGGTACAAAGAATTTGGAGCATCTTTGAACCCAAAAAAGTGTGTTTTCTCTATTCATGAAGGTACGCTTCTTGGACATGTCATTTCAAAGAAAGGTACAAGCATAGACCCTGATAGGATAGAATCAATTCTTGCAATATCATTACCTAAACATAAGAAAGCCTTACAAAGCTTTTTAGGCAAGATTAAATTCATAAGGAGATACATTTTAAAATTTTATACTTTAGCTAGGCCACTTACAACGATGTTAAAGAAAGGTAAAAGTTTCAGTTGGTCTAAAGAAGGAGTGAAAAGTTTTGAAGAAATCAAGAAAGATATAGCTAGTGTTCCTACACTCTTGAACCCTGATTTTAAAAAATATTTTTTCTTATATAGCTATGCTAACCTTGACATAATATTAGGTATTATCATGCAGCAAAATAAAGAGACTTTAGAATAGCCAATAGCCTTTTTTAGTCAAGGCATAGAAGAATATGAAACAAGTGTCAAAGACTTTATTCTAAACAAAGATATAAGTGACAAAAGAGCTGGTTGGATAACCAAGGTCATGGAATATGACATTGAGATCAAAGTCACAAAGTTGGTTAGAGGAAAAGGACTCTATGAACATCTAGCCCAAGACTTATAGGAGTCTAATGAATAGGTTATGGTATCAAATGATCAATAACTTGTAAGTAATCATACCTCAAATTCTAGTTGGTTCCAAGATATGGTAAGATATCTACAAGATGGTATTTATCATTCTCATCTCACTCCTTCAAAGAGGAGATATTTTAGATTATAATCAATTCTTTTTCTCCTTGTTGATAATGTATTGTTTAAAAAGGATATCAATGGCATACTACTAAGATGCATATAACCAAGTCAAATGCAGAAGTTACTTAAGCAATTCTATGATGGACATAGTGGAGGACATTATTGAGCCAAGATTATAGTTCATAATATCATGAGAGGTGGGTATTGCTGGCCAAGTTTATTTGGTGATTACCATGCATGGATCCAGAAATGTAGTGCCATGTTTGTTGGAAAAGTGAGAATTGTAGCCTTACCTCTCTAACTAATTTTAGTTAATCAACCCTTTGTCCAATGGGGATTAGACTTTATTAGTGTTATCAAACCCCCATCAAGCTTGGTACACAAGTGGATCCTGACTACCATAGATTATTTTACCAGATAGATAGAGGCAGTAGCATTAAAAGAATCCAATGAAACTAGTGTTTTAGACTTTTATGAAGGTTTACTTACCAAATTTGTGGTCCCTTCAACTATAATTTTTGATAATGTTATGGCTTTTGTAGGATCTAAGATCAGCCAGTGGGTAGTTCAACATAGTATATTTCTCAATACCTCATCAAACTATTATCCACAAGGCAATGGCCTTGTTGAGTCTACCAATAAAAATTTGTTGAAAATCATCAGGAGGACTATAGAAGACAATCAGAGATCATGGAAATTTCAAATTGAAGTTAACTTTGTGCGCTAACTAGATTACCTATAAAATATTAATTACCAATTCTTCATACAAACTAGTATATGGTACAGAAGCAAGAATGCCTATTTCTCTTGAATTCACTGATTTGGAATTAAGGCATTAGCTTGAGATTTTAGAGACTGAACCAATGGAAATAAGATATGTTGATCTCATAGAGCTAGAGGAGATAAGGCATCAGGCCATGTTGGCTATGGAGTCCCATCAAGCAATGACAAAGAGATATTTTGACAAAAGAACTTCTTTAAGAAGTTTCTAGGAAGGATATTTGGTCCTCAAGTGGGATGAGGATAGATCCAAGCAAGGAAAACACACAAAATTTGATTCTCTCTGGAGTAGAACATATACAGTTTCTATTTACAAATCCCATAATGCTTTCCAACTCACAAGGATGAATGGTAAAGAACTTCATATCCTAGTCAATGGGATACATCTCAAACACTACTATTAAGTGTAGAGAGGATTACAAAGCAAGTTAGTTAAGCATTAGTCCATAAACCATGAAACATGCATAAAGAACTAACTAACCAAGCCTATTTATTCCTATGGGAATTACAAAGGATAGCAAAACACAAATGAAAGAAAGCAACATCATATTACCTTCCCAAATGGATTCACCATACCCATGTGGCTCAAAAACATGTTCTCCCTTGATCAAGCATCCTTGTCTTTGTCAATAATGGTGGTGAGCTCCTTCAATGCTTCAAGAACACTCCATAAAACCTAGGCTCTTGATTCCAAATCACCAAACTAGCCTATTAATGAATCTTGTAAATAAAACCTATGATCTAATGCAAAGCCTTTTGAAGATATTTGAGCATAATAACCTTACACCAAAATAGCTTGGCCTCTCTATATATAGATTTTTTAAATTAATCAGGATCAACCTGAACCATCCATCTTGAGATGAAGATGTTTGGTTGAGGATAATCCTAATATTTAGAATTAAATACATAATTATATTCATCATGACCTCAGAGGAAGGGGCATTAAAGAGGCATGGGAGGCATTAACTAGGCATGGGTGACCCATAATTCTGATATTTTATGCACTTATGGCTTGATGGATGCCACCCCATAGATGATGTCACTAGGTGATGTAGATATTAAGAATAAATTTTCAAAAATAAATGTTCAACAACTCTCATAAAAAATCCACTTAAGCTCTTGATTTAGATTAATTAGCCTTAAACAAGGTTAATCAACATTTGTGCAATTATTTGAAAATTAGCCCTCAACTAATCAAAATGGTCAAAAAATCATATTATTGGGTCATAATTTGACTCGAGAAGAATTAGAAGGTGATGTTAGATGCATTGGAACCGTATTCCCATTTAGGATGTTGCCAATAGCAAATAAAAAAGGTACATGATGTGTACCAATGAATTAAAATAAAAGAGTGTCCAGAGCACTAAATGGTGAAATGGTCATTTTGACTCAAAATGATCTGATCAAAGTTAGCTGGCCTATAAAATGCATTGCCCTATTTAGGGATACTTTGACCTAAATTGGCACTTGTAAGTGACAAGTTCGAACCATTTAGGGCATTTTATGGATTTTGACGTAAAATGTGCATTTGAGTGTAATTCAAGTAAGATTGACAATTTAAATGCAAATGGTGTTAGGAATTGGATGTCTACATTAAGGAAAGCTAAGTCCCTTTTACATAGTTTTTTCTTGTTTTTCTCTAAGTGTTTTCTAACACATTAATTAGTTTCATTTATATTTTGTTTTAAATAAGTGCTTCTTTCTCGCACAATCATTTAGTAGTTTAGTTGCCTTTATTTTTTAGGTTAGTTTCCCTTTTAGTTTGTTTTCTTTCCTTGATGTTAAGATTTTTTTATCTTTGCAAGTCAAGAGGTTGTCTTACAGTCATGTATTGGTCCATGTATTATCTATGATGATCTAAAAGTTATGTATATGGTTCAATTTCTCAAGTATAGTAGGCATGCTGCCCAACCAAGTCACCAAAGATGTTAACCAATTTTGGTCTACATGCCAAATTTTGCCTAGTTCAATGATTCAATGGAAGTAGTAAAAAGTCTAAATAGGCAATTTTTAGAGGCCATATTTCGTATGTGTGACAGTCTTAGGAAAAAGTGATGACATGGGTTTATTTATCTTGGTCCCTATTTTCTACATGTTAAGTTTCAGATCATCTACCAAGGCATGGTAGAAGTTGTGCATGTTCAAAGTTGGCTCCTCAATCAGATTTTTCTAAGTTTCCCATACTTAGCCAAATGAACTAGACTATCATTAGGGCATCATGTAGGAATGAATAGATCAGTCAAATTAAGCATTTTATATCTTCACTCAGAAGGCTTCCAGGACTAGTAGATCAAATGGACTCATCCCTTTCAGTCTCAATAACATCTCTTGAAAATTGGTGCCTCCATGAATTTTGTGCTTCAAGTTATAGGCCTTCAAAGGTTGACCTACAACATAAGACATTCACAACAATGTTAAAATGAAGCTCGAGCAAAAATCTATCTATGCTTAAATTTGATGGTCTACGGGACATCAAAGATGTTCACATGAACGTTAAATGATGGTCATGAGGATGTCAAAATAAATCTCAAAAAAATCATGCAAGCTTAAAATTTATGGTTTATGGGACGTCAAATACATCTATGTAGATGTCAAATGATGTTAGCGTGAATGTCAATTTTAATCAGGGAAAGTAACTATTTGGGTTCAAAAGGTCCTTAAAATGTTTGAAGTTGTTCAAAATCTAATGGTCCACAAGAGCCCTCATACCGACACATAAGATCTAATGATATGTGTTGGAGTCAACCAAGTGAAAAGGTCCCCAGGTTAAAGCCTTTAATGATATACAAGTTGGACATAATCCAACGGTGTAGGATAATCAAGCCAAGATCTGATAGAGCATATTCACTAATAAAAGGATGGGTCCAATCTAAATCAAGGGCTCACATTCAATTGTACCAAAGATCTAACAAAGTAAAAGAACTGATAGGAAAGTGGGACTAGGGAGATCTATGGTATGCATGAACTCATACATCTTGATTGGATGATGAGTATGAGTCAAATTGTTTAGTGAATCCAAAGAGCTAATGAGTCAAGGATAAGTGGCACAAACACATTTAGTTGGCATAAAATCAATGGCTCACAAGCATCCATCGATAGACAGATCAATAAAGTGAGGTAGAGTCAATAATTCAATGTATCTATGGAGCCAATGAACATAAAGATAGTTGAGCATAATGTAGATAGTCTGAGTTGGTAATCGATAGCCAATAAGCAAGAGAGATCTCGAGACATTTTTGATGAAATTTGAAGAAGTGTAAATGGACCTAGGCAAATAAAATGTTAAGGATCCAAGCTCAAAGTTAAACCAAGTTTGAACCAAGGCCACAATTCAGAGACTGAGCATTGCCATTAATGCTCCATATAAGAGATCTTTTATGTCTAATACAAAAGGCAAAGATAAACCAGTGACCATGAAGCAAAGTCAGGTGGTTTGTAGACTTTCATAGATATTGTGACTGTGAAAACCAATGGTCTAAGATTGGTTTTCACCTATAGTGGACATGTGTCTCGCCTATCATCATTGATCATTTTTTATAATGCAAGTATAGTTGGCCACCCAGTGTAGATGTGGTAATTTTTAGACAATTTCAAGACATGATCCTCATTAACAGATTCATTAGAAGTAGCATGAAGTCCTGAGATAATGACCAGGTGGATGAATAAGGATAGTGAGCATTCAATTATTTTGTAAGGCCTTTGAAATTTTACCTTCTTGATAAGATATTAACTCAGCCACATCCTCAAATTAGTGTTAATCCATCATAAGCGATTGGTCCTTTTTCAATGCATAGTTCTCTCTCTCTCCTTTTTATATAAATGTAGGCTTCTAAGCCTTAAAATGGATCCTCTATTTCTCTTTTTGGTATGACCACACTCTGCCAAAATTTATACTGCAATGCCTTTTGATGCAATAAAGATTGAATTCCATCATTTTCTAAGCTAGATTGAAGTGTGTTCTATGAATTCATGCATTATTGTTAAGTGAATATATGTTCCTCACTTATGTCTAAGTTGTTCTCACCTTTAGGAAGGGATTTATAGTCTCATAGGTCATTATAAGTGCAATCTATAGTTTATTGTCTAGTTTGAAAGTGGATATTTGCCCTCTATTACTAATCTGATAACTGATTAATGCCTTATTTTGAAATATTAATGTGAGATTGATGTTCTTTGGTCTAAAAAGTGTCTCATAGTGTGTTTTGTGTGAGTTGGAGTGGTTAAATCATTGGTGCATCACCACTTTTTTACATTCTTTTATAAGTTTTGTTAATTATCTCTCCCTTTTCCAAGTAGGTGCTAGTTTAGGTTTAGTGTAGGTGATAGATCCATAAGGAAGTCAGAATTCTTTGAAGGTCTGGTCCAATTTTAAGATACCCACAGCCTAGGATCAATCCCATATTGGACTAGATTTGAGTAGGAAGATATGAACAATCCCCTCCTCAGCTAGGGTGAAAATCTAGAACCCCAACAATACCTAAATGATCAAAATGAGCACATTGTCAATGTTATTTTAGGAAACACTGCTAAGTATATACTTCATGCACTTTTACAGACTTAAGGAATCAATCATTTGCCTTCATGATTATTCATTTTTGGTCTCAAGTTTTTTTAGTTCACTCACATGGCATTGACCTTGGAATTCTTTCATTCCTTAGTAGATTTTAGTTTTTTTATCATTAACTTATGTGTATCTTACCACTTGTCAAGTTTTCATTGATTGTTATTTAGTCACAATTTTTGTGCAGTCAACTTGAGTTTTCCATGTGTCATAGTCACATTATTGTGTAGCTTTTTAATTTTTACATAATTTTTTCTAAGGCATGAGTTTGACTTGGTTCCTTCTTGCCATGTGTAGTGATTTTCCACATTCGTAAGTCATAAAGTAAGTTGGCATAACACTAAGGATTATAGGGTTTTGAAGTAATCTAAGCTTGACACTTTTCAAATGTTCATTTATTTATAGCCTCATAAATTTTAACGTAGTCCTTCAAAACAAGGCATCTTTCAGGCGTACAAGGGGATCATGTGATGCCACATGGATCAACCTTACATTTTTGCTCAGTCTAATGGTCATAATTTTCCACTCAAATCCACATGTCACCTTATTGTGGTGTCATGTCTTTTTGGAATGAATAATATGATTTTAGACCCTATGAAATTTAAATCTACTCAAAATGTGCTAAATGTCATCACAGGACTTACTTACAAGAGAAGGAAAGGCTTATATTTGAGAGCTCATGACCAGTCTCAACTATGTAAAATGATGCCATGTAGTATTGGACATAAAGATAAGGGGACACAACATCACCCAACTACCAAGGCTAATTTCTAAGTCAATCATGTTGGCATATGAGTGTTTGGATTAAATTGATGATCATCATGCCCGTCAAATCATCAAGAAAGTGGGTATAGTAAAATATGTAGGTAGCTTTGTCATCATTTAGTAATCACCAAGATTATATTGGGTGATACTCCACCCTTAGATAATTATGTGATAAGGGTAATAATATCCTTCAATGACCACAAGGATATATTTATATATGACCAAAATTTTAAGCTTTAGCTTGAGCAAATGCAATATAATTTTTGATATTATAACAATGGCCCAACCTTGGATGATTTGTCTTATGTGTACGCATAATCCAAGGCCCTGGGATCATTACATGTTGTTCAATGAAATGAGGATAATTTGGTAGACCTTATTTATTAATCTAAAGGGATAAATTATGATGGATGAAGTTTCAAGGTTCATTGTTGTAAACCAGATAGAGCCTTTGGTAAATATGTTGTTAAGTAACGGGATGATTCACTTTATGTGAGAAATATTAAGTTGTTTAAATGAAAAAAAATAGTTGATTTTTGAGAAGAATAAAGGGGTGATATATATAAATATGACAAAAACATGAGGAAAAATGTATTGTACTACAATTAAGTTTCTACACAACTCCCCATTTTTTTGTGCATGTGTGTTAATGCATGCTTGCATCAAAGTAAAACAAAATTAAGCGCATACCTAAACATTACCTAATTGATGAGAGAATGAAGACTCTAAATTTTGAAATTGGGTGTGCTTGGAAGAAAATATGAATGCTAATAAGTAGTCAATGTCCTAGTGAAATTAATAGTTAATGTAAACTCAAATAACTAAATTTTAAATAAGCAAATGAATGAATATATCTGGTGGCATGTGAACCATGTATTATTCCTAGGAAAATGTTGGTTACTAAAATTTAAATATATAATTTTGGTAAAAAAGAGTGTAAATGACACTATAGGACATGAAAACTTTTAGATTGAATACTAAAAATTAAGTGTGCTTCTTCATCATGCAAGCAGACATTCAACACTTAATGGTACTTATTTGTAAACTTATATGTATGAATTTTTCAACTATCATTTGAAATATCTAGTTATATAGATTTATGAATATATTCCCCATTTTGAGATGAGGGATTGATACTTGTTCCTTCCAAGCACTCATCTCAAAAAAGAGAGTCACATGCATCATGTTATCAGGTAATATAGATGAAGTTGATAAAATATTTGAAAAACATATTTGTAAACACATATATGTAGCTATATAAAGATATCATCATGTAAAGCTTGATAGGAATATATATTACTATTGGATAATTAGTATGTGAGAGTGAAGATAAATAATATGCCCCATTGTAAGCAATAGTAGAGACAAGTATTATGTTGATGTTTAAAATGGATGTCATCACATAAAGTTTAATAGTAATATATAACTCATGGGATGATGAGGATGTGACCAATATAAGAGTGGGAATAGAGGTAGGAGGGGAAAATATTATGCCCTGATATTACAAAGTGAAGTGGGTGAAAGATATGCCCCAATGTAGGAGGATGTCCAATTATGAATAAGATATAACAATAAACGTATCATATGTGATAGCCACAATGTGGCTAGGTATAAGGAGAACAATGTGGTGTCTTGATATATGTAACATAAGATCAATATATACATGGATGTGGTAAGTTCTATGTGAATAAAATATGAATGGTAAGCTCTAGGATTATGCAAGTATGTACCCATTTCCTCTTCCCATTTCTTCTCTATGCAACCATGTGTTATGTTTGTTTTATTTTCTATTTCTTATTTGTTATCATTATGCCTACAGGCTTCATCTGTTCTTCTTCATTTTTCCTTTGCCTTTTCCAATATTAGACAAAATCAAAAATATGTTGATTGTGTCCTAGACATAGTTGGTGACCCACCGATTGTGTCCCTTTGTGTTTTGTGGGCCTTTCTACCCTACTCTTCCTTATTTTGATGGTTGGATTCATGATTGTCAGTTCCTTCTCTTTTTCTTGGTCGACTTACATGCCAATATGTTACTAAATCAATTTCAATGTGTGTGTGTGTGTGTGTGTGTGTGTGTGTGTGTGTGTGTGTGTGTGTGTGTGTGTGTGTGTGTGTGTGTGTGTGTGTGTGTGTGTGTGTGTGTGTGTGTGTGTGTGTGTGTGTGTGTGTACATATACATATACATTTGCATATAGCCACCTATAGGCATTTTAATAACAATTAACTAAGAAGTATCAAAAGGAATTGGGTCCTATGTACACTTAAAATATATATGTTTATGTTATTTGAGACTTTACAAGGTTAATTAGCTACATACTTGGACTCAAAAAAGAATAAGTGAATGTTCATGTAGTTGTATTTGAATTCTTAGGAGAGAAGGTGAAACCCTATTTCTTATTTGTGTTGGGATTACACTCACATGTACAAGAAGTACATAAGACCTAATTCCATGCATGCAGAATATGTAATTACAACTCCTTGAGATATTTATTTAACCAATTAACCTTACACTTCTTTATTTAACCTTGCAATAATTTTTGAATAATCAGGTCAAGATAAAAAGAGAAAACAAATCATACATTTTAGCCACCAATTCAACAAATTAAATCTAAAACCCTATTTGAAATCACAATGCACACTTGCACGAAAAGTTATAGAACCATAAAAGGAGAAGGATACACAATCGGTGCTTGGGCAATAGATGGCATAAGCACATATAAATAATTGGTCGCCTATCGATTATATACAGTGCATAATTGAAGACCTACTTATTTTATCCCCTATTATAATGTAATTCTAGATTTGTAGGATGAAGAATGGTTAACTTCGATAGCTTGTATCCAATTCCAAAAATCCATAATTATTCCTAGTTGTGTATGTTTCTATCTCTCTTTATATTTTCATCATTTATACTTATATGTACACTTATCTAGTTTATCTTTCATTTCAATTTTTGGGCATAGTTTGTACCAATTGTTATATTTTATTGTTGTATCATAAATCTATCTTGTACCCTAGTTTTAATTCATTGTGCATAGTGTTATTTCCCATTATGTGAATTTTAGTTAAACCAATATGGTGAACCCCTCCACTCTTATAACATCTCAACCCTAGGGTTTCCTTGTTAATCATCACTCTAACGTATGATTTCCTATTTGGTGTTGAAATCTTGATATTTACTTTGATCAAACCCTAACCTAGTGTATCCATTAAACTTTCACATATGTTCCTCATGTTTACTTCTGATTCTCAGATTTAGGGGAACCTAGAATTCATAAAACTTAGAATTTCATATCCTTCATCCCTTAGAGTTGGTTGTGTTGTTTATTTTAGTTATGATTTTGAGGGTTATCCTTGCTTATTTCTTAGTTAAGACTTGTTCTTTCTTCATTTTAAATTTGACTTATTAATTACAATGGACTCTTCTACTACATATGAAAAATATAAATGTTGATTTTAAATGTGATGAAAATATTAAAGAGGATATGTTTGTACATCTTAAACAACACATTACACAAAATCCTTCTTATGTTCTTAAAATTATGCAAATGTTAAATGAAGTAGCTAAGAGACATTCTTTTTTTACTATGAATATTGATGCTCATGTAATTGACAATGGTTTTAAATCTTATACCTATAGTAGTTCCTCTACTATGCCCATGTTTGAAATGAATGATAAATTGACTCATTTGAGTGAACCTATTAAGTGTTTTAATTTTCCTAGACATGAGATAGTTGCCATAATGCATTTCATAGGTGAATTACAAATACAAGTGTGTGATTTATCTCTTCATTCAGAGTCATTCAATTCTTGGCTTACTTCTTATGTTATACCTTATATCCATATTTCTCATGATGTGATGGATATTCCTCTCTCACGTAGAGTTGATTTACCAAAATTCAAATTATTTGATGGCCACATAAATCCTTATGCACACCTTAAAATATTATTTTATTTTACAAATAACTATGATAATTGTGGTTCATTATTTCCTAATTTTTTCCATGGAAGTTTGACTATTGATTCCCTGTATTGGTTTAATTCTTTACCTATGGGTCATTAGCTACTTTTAAATCATTGTAAGAACCATTCTTAGATAGGTTTATCACTAATAATGGACCTTATGTTAGATTTGAGTGTATTCCATATCTTAAACAAGGTCTCAATCAAGATATTTATGACTATATTTTTATATTTAAGTGTTACATGCATTCCTTGGTTTATTAACCATCAAATTTAGAAAAACATTATTTTTTTAGAAATAACCTTTTACCACCACTCAAAGACATGATACTTTATAAATATTATACAAAATTTGATCACCTTTGTTATATGGATGTAACATTCACATATGAGACATCTTACCAGTATATGGCTCCTGATAATGCACATTTTACCCTTAGTCATATGCATAACAAAACTACATATAAGAGGATGACACCTCCATCAAATCCTACACCTTCCTTAAAAGGATCATGATAGGTTTTGATGTTATTTGAATATCAATATGGAATATTGATAAAATTATTATACATGAAATTATTGTGCTACCATCCATTAGATAACATAATTTGAAATATGTACCAAAATCTTGCAATGATAATGCATTTTGTGGGTATGGTAGAATCAAAGGGCATACAATGAACAAATTTAGTGCATTAAGAAGAAAAAACAAGTTGTTGTTGATTGTGGCATGGTTGAACTTGAAAATATAAGAAGAAACCACATATTAACCACTCAATTCCCAAAGTAGAAATTACAACTAAAAAAGAAGATTCACTGATTCCTAAGAAAGTGCCTCCTATACATAACAATGTACCAATCAAGGTTGTCAATTGTCCAATCAAAACTCATTCTTCATATATAAAATATTTGGTCATTAGTTTTTATATGTAAGGACAATAATGACATGATTTCATGATATATAATAAGGTTCAATTCAATATGTGTAGCCTTCTCTTTCTTAGATTGATTGAACATTACATTGAAAATCTCATGCAAATATCATCTTCATTAGAATAAAAAATATATGGGAAACATTAATTTACCTATATTAGTGGGTCCTAAAACATTTATTACATTTTTAAACATTATGACATCCTTGCTTCACTACAATGTTATATTGTCAATTTCATGGTTATAGATAATGAATGCAATACTAGATAGTACCAAAAGCATGTATCTTTCAATTTTCAAGGGGAAAAAGTTTTGATTCAACAACATATTATTAATAAAGTCAAAAATGTAAAACTTATTATCACGGATTTCATAATTTGACTCGAGAAGAATTAGAAGGTGATGTTAGATGTGTTGGAATCGTATTCCCATTTAGGATGTTAACAACAACAAATAACAAAGGTACATGATGTCTACCAATGAATTAGAATAAAAGAGTGATCTAGAGCACTAAATGGTCATTTTGACTCAAAATGATCTGATCAAAGTTAGTTGGCCCATAAATGCATTTCCCTATTTAGGGATAATTTAACCTAAAATGGCACTTGTAAACAAAAAGTTTGAACCATTTAGGATGTTTTATGGATTTTGACCTAAAATGTGCATTTGAGTGAAATTCGAGTAAGATTGACAATTTCAACACAAATGGTGTTAGGAATCGGATGTCTACATTTTTTCCCTATTTGAGAAGGCATGAGCGAGACATTCAAGTGAATCAACATCTTTTCAAAGAAAAGAGTTGTCAAGAATAAATTAGAATAGACCCATGATGCCCCCTAGAGAGGACATACTAGGATGAAAGATAAGGTTGAACTCTCGAAAAGAGAGAGAAAGTGAGAGATTAACCCAAGGAAAAGATCACATCTAGATGAGCTAATGCTTGCACACGTGATTACAATCAATGACCAAAATATAATTTGAGGTCTAATAGGCCCTAGAGATGGGGGGAGTGGGAAAGATAAAATCCATAAATGTAAGGTACACACTATAAATGTACCCAATTTGAGAGTGCAAGTTTTGCACTTATGACATTGATCAATCTCAAGATAAGTTGCACACTAAAATGATTACCATCATGGGATTTAATGTGGATAAATTGGAATTAGAGGAAAAGAGATAAAATTATGTTTCAAGAAGGGAAGCACCACTAGAATGGGGTCTCTAAAGATAAGATAATAAGAAGTGCCCTAGTAGAGCAGATTTGATCATGATAAAATAGTTGTGCCCCAGTAAGGAAAATTTTGATCATTGACAAAGAATAGCTCAAGGATATAACCAGAAATAAGGTTAAAGTGAGTGAGCATAAATGTACATGCAATGGTGTAATGACTTATAAATCCATATAAAGCCAAGCATATGAGAATGCACAAAGTGATGAGAGAGATAAAAATAAGAATGGAGATAGATGAGCTGACCTCAATAGAAATTGAGTGTTACCTACATAGTTTTATGGACTCATGTTCCATCAGGAACTTCAGGATAATGTATTTCACCCAAGTTTGGGAGATAATGGAATGAGGAATGATGAAAAATGACCAAGATTTGATTAGACTCACAATGTATGCAAAGAGATGCACATCTAAGCATAAACTTGATTACTAAAATGCGTGCTACCTAGAATCCTAATTCCACATCATGAGACTAGGTTTTATAAAGTGTTCTTGAGAATTGTTCATCGGAGCTAATGTTGACGTTAAGACCTTAAGACCTGAGCACAAATTTCTTGCTATATCAAAAGAAATTAGGCATCATAAGTATGAATAACTTAGAATGACATATGATTCCAACTGTGGTGAGCCAATTCAAATGTGAATACCTATAACTAAGGATAATGATAAAACAATGACCAAAACCAGAGTTACAACGATTTACATTTTAAAAAAAAAGCAAAAGACAAAGAAAAAGATAAACATAAATGAACCTAACTTTAAATCAAGATATGATCAATCAAGACTTAAGTAGGAACAAAAATGTTTAAAAATAAAAGTCAAGAACATCTTAACGACATGAGAACAAGATATGAATAATCAAGATCCATGTGGACCATCAAGGCATTCTTGAACACAAAAGATAAAAGAAAAAAAATTAAACTGAAAAATAAGACACCAAAAACAATCAAATAAACAAAATGGTCAAAGAACAACATAATATCATAGGATCAAGATATAAACAATCAAGATCCATGTGAATCATCAAGATGTTTTGAAACACAAAAGAGAAAAGCAAAATCAAATAGAAAAATAAGACACCAACAAGAGACAAGAAGTAATAAAAAGAGAAAAAGAGAAGAAATAAAAAGAGAGGTACGAAAGCACAACAAAACACCAAGAAAACACAAATAAACACATACAAACAAAAAACCAAGTTAGTATGGTTTAAAGACAAATGTTCATGCATGTGTGATAGAGGCGTTACTTTCAACCTCATCATAACAAAGAATAATGACATGACAATTGTTACCTAATTAAAGAGGAACAATGATAGAATAAATGGGGGAAGAAAGGAAAAGGATGGGGTTGGTCGAACTAACTCCAGATGTATAAGACAAGTGGACACTACTTACATAGTTCCATGGATGCATGTTCCAACATGAACTTCAGGCCAAATGTAGTTCTCCCAAGAAATGGGATAGAAGGAAAATGATGATCAGACCAACATGATTAATGTGATAGAAGAAATGAAAGAGATGACAAACAAACAAGAATGGTCTGGTAAACAAGAAGTTGATGAGATGAGAAAGAATGATCGTGCAAAATGGTAAGTACGTGGGACAAAATGAAATGAACTGGTGTTTTTGTGCTTGAAAAATGGCAAGAGCATTCTTTCTTAATAGTTGCTTGGAAAACAGTAAGAGCATTCAAACTTAATATTTGCTCACAAAATGATGAGAGCATTCAAACTTAATAGTTGCATACAAAATGACAAGAGCATTTAAACTTAATAGTTACTCACAAAATAGCGAGAATGTGGGATGATGGAATGGGAATGTATAAATATACAAAAGCATGAGATAATGTTTTTATTCTTTTCTGAATAATGTTCTAATGTTTTTGGTATTTTCAAAGTATTTATAATTTTTTTGGTATTTTTGGGATAAAATATGCACAAGGTAGAACCATCTAGTCAAGGAATGCACATCCTAAGAGTAGAGGTTCCAATAAGATAGCTAAGTTAGTTACAATGGCCCATGCTCACAAATCAGTGAGAGCGAAGATCTTGATAAAAAAAGAAAGCAAAAAATACTTATACTGAAAAGATGTGGCTATTCACTTGTCAGAAGCTACACAAGATTGTCCTGATTGAACCACTCTGTAGAACCACTACTAAAGATGCTCATAATGCTTATGAGACATAATCAAGATCGTGATTGGTCAAGGGACAAAAAGTGTTCAAGTTTATAACATGTCCTAGACATAACAAAGAATATGCATCTTTGAAGAGAGAAATCTAGAATGGGAAGAAGAATGTGTTCAGAGTGCCAAGAGTTCAAAGCCTTTACCATCAGGATTCATGAAAAGTGGATCAAGGTAGTTTAAAATGTGGTCAAGGTAAGATAAAAGGGTGGGATATAATTACGATAGCATAAGTTGCCCCCAATCCAGGGCTCTTATAAATAATGGTTCAAAGTTGTTCATGCATAGAATATTTTAAGGTATATTATGTTCATGGGCTTTGAAATTTCTTCACCATTAGGTTTATCCAATCAATATGCTCTTGATCCATAGTTTACTGTGATAATATATGGTCCTAACTAATTAGGCTAAAACTTGCCTTTATTTTTGGGTTCAACATTCATGTTCTTCTAGTTCTCTTTCAAAACTAAGTCACCAATCTCAAATTCTTGAGGGAGAATGCATTTGTTGTAGCTTCTCCATAATCTGTTCTGATATGCCTACGAGTTTTATAGGGTGGTCAAATGCTTACCATGAAGAATTTTTAGTTATTGAAACCATGAGGCTCTATAGTCTTCATCATCTTCAATGTGCTCCAATGATATTCTTAATGACAGGATCTCAATCTCGACCAGGATGATAGCTTCAGTGCTAAAAACAAGGGAGTATGGAGTAGCTCCAGTTGGGGTGTGATGATTGGTTCTATAAGCCCAGAGGGTAGGAAAGAGTTACAAGTGCCAATTACGGCTAGCATCATTGACAATCTTTTTTAAGATGGCTAGAATGGTTTTATTTGATGCCTTAGCTTGTTCGTTGCCTTACGGGTTATATGGAGTGGATTTCTTATGATTGATCTTGAATTTTGCACAAAGAGCTTTCACATATTCATTTACAAAGGATCTGCCATTATTAGATATAATTTGGGTTGGGATGCCATATCGATAGATGATATGGTAATGAATGAATTTGGATATTTATTTCTCAGTAACATAAGTGAGAAGAATGGCCTCAATCCACTTATTAAAGTACTCGATCATAGTCAAAATGTGCTTATGGCCATCTAAAGACATTGGGTTAATTTTCCCAATGAGATCAAGGCCCCATGTTGAGAACGGCCATGATGTTGTAATTGGCTATAATGGTAAGGAAGGTGCATGTATCAAGTTATCATGATGCTGATAAGGAATACACTTCTTTACATAATTACAAGCATCTATCTCCATTTGGGGCAAATAATAGCCTATTCTGAGAAGTTTATTTACTAGGACTACACCATTGGTATAGGCCCCACACATTCCTTCATGAACCTCCTTTAGTGCCAGCTTGGATTCTCCTAAAGATAAATAATGAAGAAGAATTCCATCATATCTTTTTTAATAAAGCATGTTTCCAAGAAGGATATAACATGTTAGGTGATGAAGGAAAAGTTTTTGTTGGTTATTGGAAAGGTTGGTAGGAAAGACATGGCTATGGAAATAGTTATAAAAATATTGGTACCATGGTAGCTCAGGTGAGAGATTAGGATCAACAATGGTGCATATCCTCTCTAAATCTGATAAAATATGTACTGGATGAATAATATTTTCAATCAGGAACTGATACTCTTTAGCATTGTCATTCATTTGAATCATAGAACCAATTATTTCCATGGTATCGACAGACCTATTATTGACTTGTAGAACTTGCTCAAACTGCAGAGAATTAAAATGTCTTTTAAGGTTATCAATAATTTGCTTGTAAGGGATAAGGTTATCATCTCTTTTTTGATATTGATCATTTGTCTGATTTATGATTAGCTATGAATCTCCATAGACCTTTGAGCTTTGAATATCCCATTGTATGGCAAGATGGATCCCTGCAACCAATGCCTCATATTTGACCATATTGTTTGTAAACTTAAATTATATATGGAAGGCTTTGGATATCAAAACCCCTTGTGGTGTTATCAATAATATGCTAGCTCTAGATCCTTGAGATGTGAAGAATCTATAAAAATAGAGTGTCCACTACTCAGGTTCTTATGATGCTTGTTTTATCATCATGATAGAATCATCTGGAAGGTCAAAGTTGAGAGATTGAGTGGTTGTAATAGGAGCTTTTACAAGTTGGTTCACAAGAATCTACCCTTTGATTGCCTTCTAATTTTGGTATTCAACATCAAACTCACTGAGGAGAATAATCCATTTACTCATACATCCTTGGAGAGTTGCTTTAGATAAGAGGAACTTGAGAGGATCTACCTTGGTGATAACAATTTTTTTGTTATTTAGCATATAATATCATAATTTTTTAGTGGAAAACACCATAGCTAAACATGCCTTCTCAATAGGATTATAATTATGTTCATATGCTAACAATGTGTGGCTTAAATAATAAACTATGTGCTCCTTACCATGATCATTATGCTGAGCCAAAAGTGCCCCCAATGCATATTTCATGGCTGATATGTAAAGAAGCAATGGCTTTCCTTGTGTTGGAGGGTGTAAGACCGGTGGATTGGCCAAGTATGTTTTAAGATTTACAAATTCTATCTGACAATCCTCATCCCACTAAAATGTCACCCCTTTCTTTAAGAGATGGGTAAATGGGTGGCACTTATCTGCCAATTGAGAAATGAACCTACGTATAGACTAGAACTTGCCTTGTAGACCCCACAACTATTTAAGATTATTGGGTGGAGGCATTTCCATAATAGCAGTGACCTTCATAGGGTTGACTTCAATCCCTCATTATGATACAATGAACCCTATAAATTTTCCTGATGTGACTCCAAAGACACATTTCTTTGGATTCAAGTGGACTTTATATGCACGAAACCTCTCAAATATTCTTCATACAATGTCAGAGTGTCTTGCTCTTATTCTTGATTTTGCTAGTATATCATCAATATAGTCCTCGATAATGTCATGCATCATGTCATGGAAGATGAAAGTCATTACACATTGATATGTGGCTCCAGCATTCTTCAAACTAAATGGCATGACTTGGTAATAGAATGTTCCCCACAGAGTGGTGAACATGGTCTTATGTTGATCTTCAGGGGCTATCTTGATCTGATTGTAACCAAAAAATCCATCCATTAAGGATAGAATCTCATACCCAAGAGTTTAGTCGACAATCATGTCAATGTGGGGAAGAGGAAAATCATCTTTGGGATATGCCTTGTTGATATCACAAAAATTAGTATAAACATGTATGCCTAGGGTCTTTTTACTTACTGGCACTATGTTAAAAATCCATTCAGAGTAGTCCAGTGATAAAATTGGCTCCTAACAACTCCATGTCAGCTTTTACCAAAAGGGTGATACATGGATGCATCTTTCTTAACTTTTGCTTGACTGATTTAGCATCAGGGTGAACAACTAGATGATGCACAACTAAATCAAGATCCAGGCCTGGCATGTTAGAATATGCCCATGCAAATATGTCTATATAATCCTTAAAAATAGATATAATATGTTCACATTCTGCTTCAGTAAGGGAAGCTCCAAGATAAACATTTTTGGGATCCTCATGGGTTCCCAAATTCACTTCTATTGTGCTCTCCATAAGGAGTGTGGATCCATCTTCTAGAATTGTATGCAATGTATGGTCGTGATCATCTTCTTCTACCATATCTTCTTTTTGTTCCTCCTAAAGATTTGGATAATATGAAGAATCAGAATCTACCTTCTCAAGTAAAGGCTAATTGGTAAAGACCTTTGGAACTCAAGAGCAAGATGCTCAAATATTTGATGTTATTCTAAAGAGATGATTGTACTAGCTATGAAACTTGGGCTAGATGGACTTTCTATGTCTTGAGGGGATGAGTAAACTTTCCACCTGGGAGCACCTGAAATAGGTTTTCACTCAAAGGCTTATCTTTTTCTTTACTTTTTCCCTGATCAACAAGTGCCTCAAAGAGGTTTTCACTTGAATATCTTGATGTTCATTCTTTATTATCACTAAGAAAGTTTGCCTGCTCTCCAAAGTAGGTAGAAGAATTTAATGAAAAATCAAAACCCTATTTATGATCCCCAATGGGGAATGCATCTCATAGGCCCATGTATTCTTCAATTGATTATTCACTTTGAAACTCATTGAGGCATATGACTAAATTTTTCTCATCCCAATCTATGATTTTAGGATGACAAAGGCATAGGTTATAATGAGGGATTGCTCTAGGACAGGAAGCACCAATGGTAAATATATAATGTCCTACTTCAAGAAGGGAAGCACCACTAGGATGGGTTTTTGCTTCAAGATGAGAAGCTCCAATAGGTGTTATGGTCAATATGGCATTTGAATCAAACAAATATGAATCATCAAGCTCATTGAAAAGGCTATAGTGGGACATTGTGTCGCTGCTACGAGTCTCATTAGGTTTTATGGAAAGAAGTGGGTGAAGGGCCTTGGATGGTAACTCATGGGCATCTAGTTGTAACTGCACAACCTAGAGGTGGCAAGGAGTCTTTATATTTAGAAGGATGAGGCAAAGGGCCTTGGATGGTGATTCGTGGGTGATTAATGGTATTGTTATAATTTTGGGTCAATGAAGAGCCTCAAAAAGAGTGGTACTATTGTTCAGGATTAGTAACCCATGCAAATAGAGTAATAACATGATGATGTGAACTCGACATGGTATTACTAGGGGGAGAGGGTGCTAACCCTATAATGATGGGTTTTGTGTTTTGAGGAGCACGAGATTGGCCACGTGGTGTCATAGTAACAGTGGCAATGTGGGTTGCAAAAATGCATCTCACAGTTTAATTATAGTCATAAGGCACATTGTTATAAGCCACATTATTAGTATGGGGATCATGATCTTGATTATCCTCATTATGATTCTAACCTTATTGTTGGCCTTGATTTTGCCTCTATCCTTGATGATGACCATTTTGATTATTTCTTGGTGGTGGTGGACCATGTCAAGGAAAGGGGTCTTTATAGATTCCCATATCCTAATTTGTGTCCTGATTAGGAGCCAACTTAATTTCTAGCTCACCATTTTCAATAAAGTCCTCAATAATATGCCATAATTAAACACAATGATATGTACTGTGACTAGCCATGTGATGAAAGTTACAACATTTGTTATCTTTGTACCAGTTTGGTTTTGGTTGATCTTGAGGAAATGGCCTTGATACTAGCCATATAATTAAGTTAGCTATAATGAGCTTTTGTAATACTGCTTTAACCAATTCTCCTAACTTGTTTAATATTCTAAAATTATTATGAAACATCCTTTGTGGAGGTTGTCTTTGAAAATTAGGTAGTGGATTTGAGGGAGTTAATTGCACATTCGAAAGAGGTATAGTTTGTACCCATTTCCAACCATCTTCTTATTTTTTTGAAATCCCTTAGACTTATCCTATGTAACTATTTGAGGAGCTGGTGATTTAGTTTGATTAGATGCTTGTCCTTGTGTAAAGATCTTAACAAGGCCCCTAACAATAAGATCCTTCTCAATCTGTACTCCTTTGTCAATAATTTCTTCAAATTAGTTAACATAAGCTAACCATAGATTATGTACAAATTCAGGATGTAAATTCTATGTAAAGATATCAGCTAACTGTTTGTCTAGTAAATTGTGTTGAAATCAGCTTGCCAATGTTCTTCACCTTTGTAGATATATAATAAAACTTTCACCATCACACTATTTAGATTTACATAAGTCAACAATGGTCAATTCATGTTTTATGTTGTATATGAAATATTTAACAATTTTTTTTGATAAGTCATTCCAATTGACAACTGATCCATTGGGTAGTTTAAGTAGCCAATCAAGAGCTTGTCCCACTAAACTTCACATAAACAATAGTAATAAGTACTCACTACTATAAACAACCTCTTGACACAAGACAAATAATGCTTGTATGTGTTCATGTGGGTCTCCTTTCCCTTTATATTTGTCAAATTTGGGTGCCTCAAAGTGAGGTGGAAAGGGGTTTTGGAGAATAGATAAGTCAAATGTATATGGGCATATCTCATCAAATTTATACTTTTTAAATATATTATTTGTCTCCAATATTTGTATAATTTCCTTCATAAAATTACATTCTTACATGTTTGGTGCATTTGTGGATTAGATAATATGTTTTTGGGGTGGAATGTGCCCCTAATTTTGTATGTATCTATAGGGAGCATATACCTTTTGATCCATGATTTGGTTCTAATTTGCTACTTGAGTTGAGAATATAGGCCGTTGATTCTTGGATTGTAAAAGATTCCCTGAATTTGGTTATTTCACATTTTGTTGATTTTGGAAATGTCTATGTTTATTTACCAATCTTTAGTTTGTTTGAAGGATTTCCTCAATTTGAAATGAATGTTTAGGTTTCTAATTTTGTCAAGTAACAAGAGGTTCTTGATGATTGAAGAATGTATGTTCCGTGTCAAATGGAACATCTTGTAAGGTCTCTTGTGACTTTAATTATTTGTTTAGATTAACTTGATCCACTATGGTAATGTTCTCATCCAATGTTTGTTGTGTACTGACCACCATATCTTCATGTTCTTTTGAAGCCTTATCATGAATTGAAGTGGAAACTAGGGAATCATTTAAGTCTGTGACAAGTTGATCTGCATATCATTGACTTATTATCTTGATCTTAGCTAGAAGATCCAAATTTGTGGGTTTTGAATCTATTTGTATTTCCTTTCCTTTGTTAGAAGAAGAAGGTATGTCTATTTGTGAAAAAGTTTACTCTTGCCATCATTGTTCTCCTTCTCTAACCAAGGTATGTAATTGTTCCATAGGAAATTCAGAAGGTAGTCTAGCACCTGATTTCATCAATTTAAGAAGGGATTTATCTTGATATTATTGGGGTTGATATTCATTGTAATCATCTTCAAATCCTACTATTGTGGGGATATCATCAAAAATAATAGGGTTATCTTAACCATCATAAAATTTCTCATCCTCATAACTAAGGCCATAAGAGGCCCCACTACAAGTGAACCTTTGAGTCATGTCTAAAAAGATTTTCTGTGTGTTTGACTAATATTGGACCAATGTTTGATAACCAATCAAAGTATGCTTTGGCTCTCTTTTTAAACAAATAACCAAGGTACCAATGAGACTATAAGGGAGGGTGGTTTGAAATTATGCACAATTTAGAAGATTTGGTTCACAAAATTACTCAACCTTTGGTAAAGTTGAAATCATATAAATTAGAAGAGTAAGGTAACTCAAAGACCCAAGGTGAAAACTAGTACACCAAAGCCTATATCTTTGTGATACATCCACAGTACAAAAGCTAGTTTCAACTTCAACAAGTTGACCCTAGAAACTTAAAAGAAAGCTCTCTAGATTATGATGAAGACAAAATGAACTAAGCAACTCAAGATGAAAAGACATACATGAATCACTAAGTATAAATCTGGGACCAAATGGGTAGCACAACAATGCCACATAATTCTAGTATGATAAAAATATGTTCTAGGACCCAAAGTGTGAGTGATACACAAGATAACTCGAGTCTACCAAGATGATAACATGATTTTGAGTCTTAATATATGACCTTCAATCCAAATATAAAATTGAACCCAAGTTAAAACAAGCTTATTTCACAAATGGTAAACCCACTTGGACGCACCAACCCTTAGAACTCAAAAAGGTTCAATTTTGAATGTGGATTATAAATGAAGGATTTAAACAAATTGGGTAAAATTTATAGACTCAATTGGGTAGCATGATTGTGCTAAAGTGGATGTCATGACACAAAGCTTTTGATAATAAATTGAATAAGGAAAAGATGAATTTTCCATTTAGACAGCGTAACGCCTCCCTTACTCAAGAAAATTGAGGACAATGTGTGTCGGTTAAGTAATTTGAGTTAACAAGCAGTTTAGACAAAAATCAAGACCAAGTAAGCTAATAATAAAAAACAAATGTCTTAAGTCTAAATTGATAAGGTATGGCAAAGTGGGGTCTATTAAACTATCACGTTTCAAACATTCTAGGGGATTCAATTTCACAATGACTTTCACACCAAATAATGCAAAAGAAAAGACAGATTTTGGGTATATATCACTCGGCTTGTTGCATAAAGGTCTAGTCCTTTATACAACTACAACATCCTGTTGTTTGCTCAGTATAATGCGATGTCCAAAGTAATACTACGTCCCATGTGTAACTCTAAAAAGAGTCAAATGAAGTCAATGTCGGGAGGTGAAACCCCAGGTCAAAGCTTCCCTAAAAAACTTGTGGGAGGTGATGAAGTCCCCCTCGCAAGACAAGTTTCATTAAAAAAAAAGCATGAAAATAGAAATACTTTAGAGTCATTATCAAGATCACCCAAACTTTAGCAAGTTTTTAGGGAGTGCTTTAGACGACATTCTTTCTAAGCATTGGACTAGGCTCCTTGCAATAGGAATGGTGCTTTTGATTCCAAGGGTTCCCTGTAGGGGACAAATGGAAGAGCATACATGCAACATACCTTTTTTTTCAAACAAGATTAATCTAATCAACTATTACAAATAATAATTAACAAGTGTGTTTAATTTTAAACCCAAAGGAAATGTTTGGTGGTGTTCATTTGACCCCTTGGCTTAGTTGTAAACTTTGAAAACATTCACCAAAAATACTTAAATTCTTTATTAAACACCAAAACAAGGTTCCTAATCCATTTTTTAAGCATGCAAAGGTGATTTAAACATGTTTTAAGCAAATTTTAAACTTGATCCTATAGTAAAATTGTTAGAATGTCCTTTAGCTTTGAATCCCTTTTGAATTTGAAACAAGAAACTTTGGAAAAGTAGGTCTCGGGTCTATGTTTTTTGAAAAACACAGTGATCGACGTCAATCAATACCACTAACATTAGTTATGGCCAACTGAGATCTGATTGATGTTAGTTCTGCTGATCGATGTTGGTTAGGCCAAGTAACTGATGTCAATATTTCTACTGACATCGGTTACTGTGTAAAAATTGTGGCAACCAAAAATGACAAAATAAAGTTAGAAAACCAATTTGCAAGAGTTTTAAAATATTAAATAAGTTTTTTAAAGGTTGCAAAAGGGTCTCTTTTAGGTGTAGGATGTGTCTTGTCCCATCGGGCATGCCAAGATGTAGAGAGGATTACAAAGCAAGTTATTCAGGCATTAGTCCATAAACCATGAAACATGCATAAAGAACTAACTAACCAAGCTTATCTATTCCTATGGGAATTACAAAAGATAACAAGAAACAAATTAAAGAAATCAATCACCATATTACCTTTCCAAATGGATTCACCATACCTATGTGGCTCGAAAACATGTTCTTCCTTGATCAAGCATCCTTGTCTTTGTCAACAATGATGGTAAGCTCCTCCAATGCCTCAAGAACACTTCATAAAACCTAGGCACTTGATTGTAAATCACTAAACTATCCTATCAATGAAGCTTTGTGGAAATAATTTAGCATTATAACTTTTCAATGCTCAATATTTGGAGATATTTTAGCATAATAACTTTACACCAAAATAACTTAGAAATGATGTCCATGGCCTCTTTATTTATAGATTTTTGACATTATTCAGGATCAACCTCAACCATCCATCTCAAGATTGAGATGTGTGGTTGAGGATAATCCTAATATTTGGAATTGAATCCATAATTATCCTCAAGATGACCTTGGAAGAAGGGGAATTGAAGAGGCATGGGAGGCATTAACTAGGCATGGGTGACCCATAATCCTGATATTTTATGCACTTATGGCTTGATGGATGCCACCTTATAAATGATGTCACTAAGTGATGCAAATAATAAGAATCAATTTTCAAAAATAAGTATTCAACAACTCTCATGGAAAATCCACTTAAGCTCTTGATTTGGATTAATTATCCTTAAACAAGGTTAATCAACATTTGTGCAATTATTTAAACATTGACCCTCAACTAATCAAAATGGTCAAAAAGTCATATTATTGGGTTGTAATTTGACTCGAGAAGAATTAGAAGGTGATTCTAGATGTGTTGGAACTGTATTCTCATTTAGGATGTTGCCAACAACAAATAACAAATGTACATAGTGTGTACCAATGAATTAGAAGAAAAGAGTGATTCAGGGCACTAAATGGCAAAATGGTCATTTTGACTCAAAATGATCTAATCAAAGTTAGTTATCCCATAAAATGCATCACCCTATTTAGGAATACTTTAACCTAAAATGACACTTGTAAATGACAAGTTCGAACCATTTAGGATGTTTTATGGATTTTGACCTAAAATGTGCATTTGAGTGCAATTTGAGTAAGATTGACAATTTCAACACAAATGGTGTTAGGAATTGGATGTCTACACTCTTCTTCTTTTTTATATATTTATACCCCTTGGATTAATTGATTTCCTTCTTTGGCTTCTCTTAGTTTCACCCCTTGTCTTCTTTATTTTTCTAATTGAGTTATCCTTTCTTATTCTTGTGTGTGCCCCTTAGCTCCCTCTTTGTGTGATCTTCTCCTCCTTTTAGAAAACACAACAAATACAAAAATAATAGTAAACATAAAAGATCATTTTTTATAATTTATCATTGTTGATATTTATCACACTTATTTTATTGTGTTTAATGTTTGCATATACCTATTACACACTTTTTATCATGGGATCATTTGAGTAGGTGAGCTGCAAGATACATAGGTTACATATGATCATGGAATTATAGATGTTATGTGGATACATTTATGCCACGTCTTGGGGCCATTGTCACATTGGTGGTATGACTTATACTAGGGGAATCTTTATAAGGACTTAGAATTGATCCATTGTAGGTTAGTAGCAATGGCATTCAAACAAAAAGTTAATTTGAAAAGAGAAGCTTCAATCTATTTTGAAAATGTTTACGGGTAAAATATGCCATTTGTATTCAAAATTACATCTAGCCTTAGGTTTAAACTTTGGAGTTATGGTATTATAAAAAAAGAACATTATAATAATAATCATAACTAAATCAAAATAAAACACAAACTGAATCCACAAAATGAAAAACAAAAGTCACCAACCTTGATTTTGATATTATCAATCAACATCATTATCATTATATGAACATCAACACTTATACAACTTTCCAGGACCCTTATCAGACATCAATTGTAACCTTGCTACTACAGAGAGGATAATAATTTATAAAAATTTGATAAATAATGCTATGAATCATCTAATTCACTTAAATGACAATCATTGAGTGTTTGTCTAAAATCATTTAGCATAGTCATACATCACATTTAATCACATGTACACAAGAACTAATTTATTGAATGTTTTAGACAAGCTGGCCCCCACTAATGTAGTTTTAATTTTTATGGCATAATCCATCATATGAGAAAAAATTATACAATTGCAAGAATAAAAGAAGGGTACTAAAATTGTCATAACATACTCCAATGAGTGAAAACTCAAAATCGATGCTCATTCTAAAACATGATGTAAGAAAACACAACCACCTAATGACATGAATATGATTATTGAGATGGTGTGGGTAAATATGATGGGAAATTTTAAGAAAGCCTTGGTTAGATTCCCTAGGGCTTATAATGTAATTCACTATCTAAAAATCCAAGTGACATCATAAATGATGAAGGAAAATCAAATCTAAAAGTAGATGAGATAAGATGTGATCAATTACAAGCTATATCCACCAAGGGGATATTGATAATATATGATGGAATGAAGGAGTCAAGGTGCCACATGGGTGATGTATAAATCTTTAACAAAGATATGAAACTCTAGACAAGTATGCTAATAAGTGCAGTACATAGATTATCCTATGAAGGATATATGCATCAAAAATAAAATGGTATGACCTTCCTACAACGTGTTCTTCGATCCTCAGAACCCCTTATAGAGTTGTCATCCTATTGTGAATATTATGTACTTATGTGAGAAGATAGGTGGCACTAAAAAGTAGGAAGATATAATTATATATTGGTGTGAGACCACCTATCCTAATATATTGGCCTACCACACCACAATGGACATAAGCTCTATCATGAGGCCAATTGTGTATTTTAAACTTCAGCTAGAATAGGAGATGTACCAAACAAAGATCACTTATTTTAGTGTGATATGACTTTTAAGATTGTAATTTTGCCTTTTTATTTTGCATTTTCTTATAATATGGAATTTAGCTCTTTTATATTTTTACATTCCTCCTTTGTATGTAATTGGAATGGGACTCAGGTGATATCCTTCATACTTTCCATTTATCATAGAGAGTTATATATGTTGGCTAGACATATCTTTATATTGCCTACATCCTATGTGTGACATGGATATTTTGTGTATTATCTTACATGCCTTTGATTGCTAAATTCTCTACATGTGCTTATGTATGATTGTGCATATTATTTATCTAGTCTTGGCTATAGAGGTTCCTCTAAGTCATTGTGTTAATTTGTGTACATGTGATTGTGTGTTTATTCAATGCCACATTTATACTATGTACAATTACATTCATGTGTATAATTTCCTATTTATACTTCATGATATAATATGCTTGATGTCAAATCATACATGATCCTAATATTGGTGTGTGTTTCATTGTTATATGTATCCTTCTTAAGGGTACATTGCTACATTAGAGTATATCATTCTACCTATTTTAACCTTTTAGGACTTAACAAGTGTAAATCCTATGTTTGTTAAAGAACTGAGTAGACTAAAATAGGGTAATAATATGCAATAAATATAGCTACTAATTTGTTATAGAATTGACTAGATTTGAACTTTCTAAAAATAGTAATAAATAATGCAAGTAATAACTTAGCTAGAAAACAACTGAGATGGATGATCTGGGTGATGAAAACTGAGGTGAAATCTAGTCTGAGTGTCTAAACTTGATCTCAATGTCAAAACCCCTCCTGGATAGTAGCACCACAATTGGATAGTAGCACCATTATTAGAAATATGGTGGTAGTGTCTTGATATAGGTAGTAGTGTCCTCTATGTAGGACTATCCCAAGCTTCTAGGTGCACTTGTGTATGGATCTTTAAGGCTTGTTCCCATGTGCACAAGTCATAAAACCCTTTACTTTGCTTGTTATGAATAATTTTGTGAGTAAACCCTAATCTTCCATGTAGCTAAGGCATCTATTTGATATGAACTGAAGTGTGTTTGTTGGTAGGGTAGGCCAGACATCCTCAACACCCCACTATGTTGAGAGTTGCCTACATACCAATACTCCAAGGAGGGATCAAGTCTGATGTAGTTCTCTTGACATAAATGCTAGTGTAAGTGTAAGTAAAGCTAGTATGATAATGGCCCTAAGTACCTTGAATGTGCTTGAGACTAGAAATCTGGGTAATCTAAGCTTAGGATTGTTATAGATGGTAGTATTTAAAAGTAAGGTAGAATAGGGATTGATAACTTTAATTATGCACAACTTGTTCTGATTTTGAATGTGTATTTTGCATTTGATTTCCATCTATTGGTTAGAGGGCTAAAATTCATGTGTATATATTGTTTTGATGTTTGTGCAGGTGATAAAAGAGGTCTAGGTTGACCCTAGGAAATTTTAGTTTTGAAAAGACGTCTATTTATGAAATAGAGAGGTAAAGGACATTAGCACTATTATTGGGACACTAACACCATGTGGTGCTAGTGTCCTTATTATGACATTAGTTTCTAACTAGTAGAACACTAGGCACGAAGGGCTAAGATCAAGAAATGAGGGATTGGGACTATTTTAGGGATGACTAAGGATGCTTATAGCCTTCACAAAGGATGGATAAGTGTGATAATAAGCTCTAGGATAGGTTTATGACTAAGATAGGGATAGGTCATCTTAGGTAACAATATTATGACTCAAATACCACTTTTAGGTATTACATTTACCCCCCCCCCCCCCACTTTATTTTATAAATGCAACAAAGTGAAATGACTAGGATAAAGGAAAAAGAAGCATACCTAGACTTACCTAAGGGGTGAAGCTCATGAAACTGGGTTTGAGTATGTGAAGTTTGGTCTGAATATGTGAAGCATGCTCCAATGTGTGTTTTAAAAGTGAAATGTGAATAAATAAATCCTTAAGATATATTAAAATCAAAAGACTAAAGTTGATTAAAACTAAGCAAAGAGATAGGAGAGAGGAAAGGAATGAATACACCTCACTAGGTATATGAACCAATGCATAAACCTAGTGATAACCTATGTGTGGGCATTATATAATGATAAAACAGTGAATAATTTGCATTGAGTTGATAGATTACTCAATCTTCATATGTGGGTGGCTCAAGAACTCAATCTAGTTTTAAATCCATCATTGCCCATCCCTGTTTGGTGGATCATGACCTATGAATAGTTTAGATTGGATTGATAGTGTGTCCAACCCTCCCATGTAGGTGTCTTAAGAATTCATGTAGGCTATGACTCCATAATTTTCCACTTATGTGTAGTAGATGCATCTAAAACTAAAACTACGCAAAGTAATTGTAAATATCTAACTGGGTATGATGGCTCTACGGCCATTCGAGTACATTAGGTGGTTCTAGGCCACTCAAGAATGCCAACCATTGCAGATGGAGTAAGGTATGAAACTAGTGTGTAACCTAAAATATGATGTCAGATGTATATATTATAGAGAATGACATGAAATTTGTCATTCTATTTGATCAACTGATGTGTAAGTGAGCATACAAAAATAATGTGTTGGGCACATGCCCCTAAATCTCATATCTGAGCATATAGATTATGATTTGAGTTGTAATAATCTATATTTAGGTATTTGAACTGAATATGGGAATGGTCAAGCCATGAATGATACCCCCAATTCAAGAAACTAGTTTGAATTTAAGCTAAACTAGTATAAATATGAATAAAACTAAGAAAAACTGATAAATATGTAACTAAATCTATGCAAACTTGTATTGTACCTACTATGCTTTTCTATCTAATCTAGATTTTTCTAAAATTAAGGCTACTAGATAGTAGTGACATGTCTTGGATAATAGTGCCATTATTGTAAATGTGGTGTTAGTGTCCCAATTTGAGTGTCAATGTCCTTTTGGTATGATTTATGTGTAAGTGTACTACTTTTTGTATCACTATTTTCCAGCTATGTTTACCTGAGTCTAATTTTCTACTGAGACTATGTGCTAAAAATGTTTTATGACTATAATATATAAGTTTGATATCTTTTACAAACCCTTGTGAATGCCCCTCTTTTGATGGGAATTATTGAACTCGTGAAAGAATTGCCTTCAAAATAAAAAGCTCTATAAAATGTGTGTTAGCTAGAGCATATATAATATCTACATAATAATCCAATATAATGTGCATACATAACATCATAATGTAAGATGATCTAACCATAAGTATGTAATGTAAAATGTATGACATGTTTAACATTCACAAGGGTGTCAAGATAGATATAATATTTTATGTAACCATAAATCTGAGTAAAACCGGGTAGCTACCTAGGGGGATGGGACATGATGTCCATCATGGAACCCAAGTAGGAAATGGGAGATGCATGAAGTTCCTTAGGGAATCTAAAACTAAAGTGTATAATAAGCAAATACAAGTGTCATGGCCATGACACATATAATAAAACAAACATATAAAACACATGAGGTATGCAAAGTATGCCAAGGTGCCATAATACAAGAGACATGGGCACATGCCATTAAATATGAGAAAACAAGACATACAAGGACATATTCGAATGTCCACATACATAAGCAACAAGCAAGTTATCTTAAAGCCACATATAAAGACATGTTTAAATGTTCACATACGTAATTAGGAAGGAATACACAAGGACATGGGCACATGTCCAAAGCATACATACTATGAAATAGAAGTGACATAGAGACAAAGAGCAATGGCATATTCAAATTCCCTCAAATAGAATAAACATAGAGATACAATCAAGTCTAAACTAGGAAAGCTAGAAATGAAAATATGCATGAATATGTAATACAAGTTTGTGTAAGAGTGAGAATGCAATTATGTCGAGTCTAAAGTAGCAAAAGTTAGCAAAAAATTTGGGTATGTGTAGCATGATCAATATCAAGATATAACAATGCTAAAGTTGTGATGTAGTTTAACATCCCCACTAAGATTTACCTAGAAATGAATGATTTTTTTTTCAAAATTAAACACATATATCAAAATAGATTTGCCACGAGAATCTAATAGAGATCAAATAAAGTACTCAATCATAAAAATAGTAACAAAGCATATAATACTATCAATATATAATATCATGAGAGTATATCATAATGCCAATATAGAAAGTAATTACATCAATTCAGCCATGACCAATACAAATATACAATCACCGATGTCAATGTACAAGAATAATTAATTACAAATCTTCATGACAATTTTCAATAATAAGTACAATATAATACAATGTACAAATAAGATACATGGCTTCTCTAGAGCATAGTTCCTAAACTTCAAGTATATGTGGCAATCTCAAGTGTCATCTCCATAAGTAGTATTGTTGTGGAGAGAGAGAGCATCATCCAAGCACTTTTCCATACCAACCATGGACCAACGATCCCCTACACTAATCTCATTATGAAATGGCCCTCCCTTCATATATGAATATATAGTGACGGTTTGAGAATCTATAGAAACAAGCAAGTACCCATGTGTTGTATGGTTTATAACTAAACTAAACATGAAATGTATCATATAAAACTCAATCTATTTCAAGATATTGCACATACATGTAAACCATACTCATGAAATGATAATGTCTCATAAAATATACTTTGACCAAAGATTTAATAATTGTAATATAAAAGTGATCTATAGATCAATCAAATTCATACACACCACTTGATTGAACTGCCTTCATCTGACATTGCAATACTAGTAAGCTAGTGAAGTCCATCTCACTCCTTACTCCACAACAGCAATGCAGATTGGTCAAATACAATTCAACCACAAGATTCACATAATTTACATCCTACTATCAAATACAACACATGATATTACAAACATAGGAGTAATCACAACATACATTTATGCTGTCAAACATATGCATAAATCTTACATTATATTATATCCCATACCAGAAATAATGACTATAGTTATACCACCTGAGTAAATACATAATTAACTACAGAGTTCAAACAATACAATTTGTTTCTTATTAACTACACCCTATGGAAACTCATATTACCACAGTCCAGTGTTTAAACATAACTAATAAGCATTGAAATCAAACTAATGAAGTAATCATAAATACATGGAAACACACCTTTGTATTCAACAACTAGAATATCTAGAACTACATTTTTCTTAAACATAAAAAATTCAGTCGAACATTTGGTTTACATTTAGGGGTATATATACAAGCATTTACTAAGTCATATATAAGTAATTCTTTCAATTTTTAGTTATTATTCCATCTGAGGACTATAACTTCAAGAATATACCCCCAAGCTTCTAAGTATGATATTACACTTGTTTACACTTATTTCCAAAACTACTCTATTAATAACCATAAACACATAACTTGTTATAACATCAAATTCTATGTGACAGTTTTTATGTAACAAGTAACCTCAATATTTTGTGAGGTTTCTCTCACGAGACTAGGTTTGCTATATTTACCTAAGGTATTTATTACCTCGAATAAGAAAGTTTATAATAAAATGTATATTGTTTCCACATCACCGTAAATTACCCATCAATGACTCCATAAATGGAATAATCTAGTATGGTTTTAGGTAAATCAACTATAGTTATGAAATATAATAACATCACCTATTTAATTGAAGTCTAGGCTTTTATAAACAAGAGTTTCTTTATATAATTTCAATTGATATTTCGTAATGAATGACAACCTCTTAATATTCCTAAAGTTTGTATTATAATCATTTTGTGCTATTACAACACTAAAGAGTCTATTTTATTCCCCCATGCATATTAATTGTTATAGCTTTGGTATATTCAACATATAACCATACACCATCAGTTTATCAATTTTGGGTTACAATAAACTCATTCTTTTCTAGCATAACAATGATCTTTTCTCTCACCAAAAAGGTGATTGTATCCAAAATACATGACTGAAATTATTCAAATTTAGCAAACTTCCAAATATAACCATTCAATTTTAATAGAGTGTGGTGATGCCATAATTATGTCAATGTTTAGCTAATAATCTCTTTTCCTATTAAGTCATTGATAAATCAACTCACTAATTATATTCAACTAAGTTTAAATAATTTACAACAATGACTTAAGAAAAAGACACAGGCAGGGGTTTATGAAGTACGGTGACACCTAACTCTATATAGCATTTTTACACTGGTTTGGTAACATACTAAATAAATAATCACAATGTATGACTTCAATGAGTTGTCTCCTTTATTCTGTTGCAAGTTACTATAGTCGTTCTTAACTAATTTACACATTTATGAACACATATAACAATTCTGAGAATTGTGTATCACTACAATAGTGATGGCTTGCCAAAAGTGTAACATATTTAAATTTTAAAACATAGGTAATAATATACTATAAATATATATGCTATTATATATACAAACTAGGTTATTATATATTTAGAAGCACTATTTCAAGAATTAAATATGACATCGTGCATATTAGATAGCCCCACATATGTTATACACTATAGTTGATTATAAGTTGAATTAAATATACAACCAAATATAGATTCCATAGGTCATAGGCATATTAGTGTAACATATTCTAGTAGATCCCATGTATATACGTTAATAGATCAAGGTCTGTGGTTAGACATAGAAATATGATATCATAAAATTTTCTAATAGAAATCCTCTATCGTAGAAATATTCTCTATCATATTTCTAGATCAAGATTCGTGGTTAGCTCACTAGAAAAAAAAACTATTTATAGTTTGATGCCATACAAGAATTTAACAGTTTTCAAAAACTTTAATGGGTATTTGTTTATCAATAACACAAATCCTATTACTTTCTAAATAGTCTGTTTCTCTACTTAATCATTTATCAAATCAATTTCCTAGCTCGTTGAGATCATAAACAATTGTTTATTACCTTCAAAAGGTCGACACCTCAATGTTCTATGCAGAGGGTAAGCTATCTAAGAGGTTTAATCTATGATTTCCTTAGTGCATTAGGACCAATCATGGTAAAGTGTTTTTCATAATTTTGTTTATTTATAAAATCAAAAACCAAGTTGGAAATAGATAAATACACTCTGAATTATCATGAATTTACTAAAATTCCATACGCTATCTTAATTGAATTTCCATAACTAATACATACCCAAAATCCTTCAACATTGATGTATGTTACGAAGACACCACCTACCTATTGAATTCATTGATGCTCTATGTTTGCTTTCCCTATGATGCTACCTTGCTCTCCTTTCTGACCTTCCTTTCCTAATGCATAAGATAATCCCCCTTCAAACTCTTTCCCCTATGTAAAAATAGTTGCAGCTTTACTTTTCAATATTTTTTTGTTTTATTTTTTTATTTTTGTCATTTTAATATATTTAATTCTTTTTTAGCTTTTTTATTTTTAGTCTCTAGTTTTTCTTTTATTTAATTTGTTTTGTTTTTTTTTTTCCTATTTTTTCATTTTTTGGGATAATTTCCATTTTCTAATATTATTTAATATAGAATGCCCAAATTTCATAATTTTATTAAATTAGATTAACATCTAAATATATTATAGCAATTTAAAAGGTAAATTTAAAAATTTACAAATAATTTGTATTTTAAATTTACCTTTGCCCAAAATTATTCCTACCATCATTAATGACAAGATATGTCACATACACAAAATAATTCATTACGATATTTATCTATATTAGCAAACCACAAAAAATAATGTCCCAAACAAGAAATAAACACACTATAAGTAGTTATTTTAATGCATTTCTACCAGGTACTAACTATTGTGGTGTGTACAGGGTTTTTTCCAGCTCTCTATAGACCTTCAATGTCTCCATCTACATCACCCTCTCTGATGATGCTCTCCCTCTAGCATGCTCTGAGGGATGAGTTCTCCTACATCTACCTCACAACACGTAGGTAATTAGATTATATCACATGATAATATATAGTAACAAATATAATTGAAATAATAAATTAATAAGCTCGAAATGAAAATGCATACATTAACCAACTCATAGTAACCAATCATGTATTGTCATATATCTAAATAATATTCTATTATCTCATAATATCATAAATCTCAAGCCTAGTCAGAAATATAACCAATATCATGTGTGTCCACTATAAACATCCATAAGTAGTCAAATAGTTTGCTTAGCGAGGAATCAGGATGCAATATCCTTCCCCCTTAAAGATAGTCATCATTCCAGATGACTCTTATTCAAACATATGTTTTGAAATAAAAATAATGTTCAACTAAAAATAACACAATATAATAGTATCTAATCAATCAAATAAATGTAGAAATATCCTAAAAAACTCATCATAGTCATCCCATGTAGCACTATCCTCAGAGTATTGTCCCACTATACCTTGCATTGTGACATCACTCTATTATACAAATGAATTTTGCATGTGTTAATTACCCTGATTGGTTCTATTATGACCACCCTAGGATCCAGAACTTGTAAAGCATTCTAATCCAACACATATGTAGGATCAACTATATATTTCTTAAGATATAAAACATAGAAGATATTATGTAAAAGAGCTAGGGCTAGTGGTAACATAAGCCTATACATAATAGGATTGACCACTTCTAACACCTCAAAGGGTCCCACATATCTCGATGACAATTTTGTAGAGTTTCCAAATTCAATCAAGCTCTTGTATGGCTTAAGCCGTAAAAACACTTTATCACCAACTACAAAGTGCATTTTTGTCCCCTTTAGATTTGTATAGCTCTTCTATCTATTATTGGCCTTAGCCAATCTTTGAATAATTAGTTTAAATTTCTCTTCTATCTATAAGATCATCTTAGGTCTAAAGACCACCTTATCCTCTAAACTGTCCCAACTAATGGGTGTCCTGCACCTTCTCCTATAAAATACCTCAAATGGTGTCATCTTCAATGTTCATTAGTATGAGTTATTATAATCAAACTCAACCAATGAAAAATAATATTCCCACTCATATTATTTGTCCATGCAATACATTCAGAAAAAGATCCTCAAGCACCTAATTAACTCTCTCAGTCTATTCATCAGTCCCTGGGTGGTAAGTTGTACTAAAATTAAGTTACATACCCAAAGTTGAATTTAGAGTCATCCAAAATCTTAAAGTCATCTTTGGATCATGATACAAAATGATCTTATTTGAAAAACCATGCAACCTAGACACTTCCTTTATGGATCTCTTTGTAAGAGTAGGTGCATCATCCGTCAAATTACCTAGTATGAAGTGAGCCACCTTGGTTAGTTTGTCAACAACTACCAAGATCATATCATGCATATACCATGACATTGGTAACCCTTGGACAAAGTCCATGTTGATCACATAGCATTTCCATTTTGGGATATCATGTGGATACGCATGCTTAGCTTTCACTTTCTAACATTCTAGACAACATGACACAATCAACTACATCTTTCTTTATTACTTTCTAGAAATATAATGGTATAAGCTCTTCCATGAGCTTGGTTATACTAGGATGCCCTATTTTTCAATTTATTTAGCATTATGATCTATAGATTCTCTTGATATGGCACGTTCATCCATCCATTATAATGCAATACACCATCACTCTCCAAAATGAATATTTAATATTGAGGATCTAAGCATTCTCTGATAATGTTTTTCTAACTTGATCATAAAATTTGTCTCTCAGAGAGAAATCAATCACCTGATCCCTGAAGGTACTCCTAATAGTAATTATAGCTACTATGTACCTCATGTGATTGAGGGCATCAGCTACTCTATTCTCCTTGCCTTTGATATAATTGATATCAAAATCATAGTTAAACAAAAACTCAAGCCAACATCTATGATGAGTATTCAGATTAGGTTGGGTGAAAATATACTTGAGTCCCAAGTTATCCATCTTAAGCTTGAAAGGTTTTCCCAACAAGTAATGTTACCACACTTACAAAGTGTGAATAATCACTGGAAGCTCCAAATCATGAGGGGCATAATTCACCTCATATGGATTTAGCTTTCATGACTCATAAGCCACTACTGCACCATTTGCATAAGGACTCTACCTAGTCCATCCCCTGATGCATCTATGACCACTAAAAATTAACCATTAGGGTCCAAAAATCTCAACACTGGTGCTGATATTAGCCTTCTATTCAACTCCTGGAAAGCTAGTTCACACTTTTCTAACCAAATAAATATGTGGTTCTTCCATTGCAAGGAAGTAATTGGATTAGCTATCTTGGAAAAGTTTATAATGAACATCTTATAGTATCCTACTAACCCCATGAAGCTTCTAACCTCATGCACCTTATTCGATGTTCACCATTCTATAATGGCTCTAATCTTCCCTCAATCTAATGAGATACCATCTATAGAGATAATGTGTCCCAAATACTAGACTCTTTCCTAAAAAAATTCACACTTGGATAACTTGCCATATAACTTATGCTTCCACAACCGTTGTAGAACCAATTCCAAATGTTGAAGGTGATCCTCTTCATTCTTTGAGTAGATAAGAATGTCATCTAGAAAAAATAGCACAAAGTGATCAAGGTGATCTCTAAATACATTATTCATGAGATTCATGAATGTTGTTGGAGCATTACTCAGTCCAAACGGTAACACTATAAAATCATAGTGCCCGTACCAAGTTTTGAATGTTATTTTTAAAATGTCCTCATCCCAAATCCTTAATTGATGGTATCCCGCTCAAAGATAAATCTTTAAAAATAATTTTGCTCCACATATTTGATCAAAATATCATCTATATGAGGTAGGGGATACCTATTTTTTATGGTTACCTTGTTTAACATTTTATAATCAATGCATAGTCAAAGGGTACCATCCTTCTTCTTGACAAAGACAACTGGTGCACCCCATGGTGACACACTTAGCTTGATCAACCCCTTAGCTAAAAATTCTTAAAGTTGAGCCTTCAGTTCAACCAACTCAATGGTTATCATCCTATACGGTGCCTTAGATTGTGGTTCTGAACTAGGTATGATGTCGATAGAAAAATCAAACTCGCATCTAGGAGGCAAACCTGATAACTCTTCTAGAAACACATTATGGAAATATTTGAGAAATGGGTAATCTTTGAGATATGGTTCCTTAGGTTCCTCTATTTCATTTATGTTGATGATAAATGCTTGGCACCCTTTTCCCTGAGTCTTCTTAAGCCGCATAGCTAAAATTTGCTTAAGCTTCAACTCTCTCTTTTCACCTTAAATTTGTGTTTGATTTTTGAAATCATAAAGACACTCAACCTTATTTAGGTAAGATTCAACCTTGGATTTATTTTTTGTAAGCTAGTTGACTTCTAAGATCACATCATATGATCCTATAGGTGCTACATACAAATCCAAAACTATTGTGAATTTGGACAACCTAATCTTCGCTTCGACTAAACACCTATTAACCATGACTTTTCAATCATTCTTCTACTGCACTGACCATGCATTTACCATTACACCAACTCGTCTAGTAAAATTACTAAGCATACTAGGAGCTATAAAACATTTAGTGGCTCCTATATCTATCAAAATGGAAACTAGATGGTCAAACAAAGTACCTGATAGCTCAATAAGTAATGCTTGATATTAAGCCTATCAATTGTTGGCTATTGCATGAATCTACTACTAAAAATTGCCCTACTCCTTAGTAGGGCCCTTTGACTTGTCTTATGGACAATCACAAACATAATGATCCTATCTATAAATTAAACATCCTCATGGTGGTCCTTTCTTGACATTCTATTGGTTTCCCTTGAAACTGTCTTTGGATTCATTAACAAATTTTTTATATCCTAAACCATTGTTAAACTTGGAATTCTAGTTTTTATCATGGAGTCTCCACTCCTTTGTTTCCAGTTCTTCTTAAAGGTTGACTTAGAGTTTCTAAACCTTTTTTTGACCTTGGCCTTGGCCTAAGAAAGAGACTTCAACTTCTACTCCTATTTGATCCCCTTCTCAAAGACCTAGTCCATGGTATAAGGTCCATGAACATCTACCTCTCCACTAATTTGGGGCCTCAAACCCATGATAAACTTCCTGATCTTGAACATTTCATCTCCCTGATAATAAGGTACATACTTTAATAATTTAGTAAATTATTCCTGTTACTCATTCACCAACATATCACCCTACTTCAGATTCTATAAATTTATGAGATTCTAATCAAAATAAATCTATGGGAGCCACTGTAATCTAAATAATGCCACAAACTGATCCCAAGTGGTGGTGATTGAATTCAGATTTATTTATAACCTTTTGCTGGCCTACCATATAGCTGTCTTGCTAACCAACTAGTATCCTCCCCATACTACCTTGGTGACCTCAGAGTAGTTTTGAATTTTGAAATACTTCTCCATATTTGTCAGCCATACCTCAACTTTGTCACCCAGAATAATCCCATTAAACTTAGGTGGGTTCACCTTAATCACGTCTCTGACCAACTCCACAATAACCTAAGCTCTAGCATCTTGAGGATTTTCCTGCTCAATCAGATGCTCTTCAGGTTCATCCTATTTTTATTTTTATTCATGGCCATGAACCACTTGTTCCATAGCTATAATATGATCTCTAGTCTCATTCATAATTATGAGAATTTGGTCCAACTTTACTGACTATTCAATTGAAAATTGGCTAGGATCAAATGGAGGGTTGCTATCATTAGCATTTAAAAGACCCTTTCTAGAAACTCTCACTTTCACCATCCTTCTTTTTGTCAATAGAAGGATATGAAAATGTTAGTGGACTCAATAGGTCTTAGAGTTTGAACTGTAGCTCCGATACCACATATAACATTCCCACTGGGATCTACCTAGAAATGCATGATTTTAAAAAAAATTAAACACATATCAAAATAGATTACCCACGAGAATATAATAGAGATCAAATAAAATAATCAAGCATAAAAATATCAAAAAATCATATAACACCACCAATCTCTAATATCATGAGAGTATATCATAATGTTAATATAGAAAGTAATTACATCAATTCAGCCACGATTGATACAAATATACAGTCACCACTGTCAATGTGCAAGAAAAATTAATTACAACTTTTCATGATAATTTTCAATAATAAGTACAATATAATACAATGTATAAATAAGATACATGGCTTCCCTAGAGCACAGTTCCTAAAATTCAAGTATATGTGGCAATCTAAAGTGTCATCTTGATAAGTAGTACTATTGTGGAGAGGGAGAGAATCATCTAAGCACTTTTCCACACCAACCATAGACAAATGATCCCCTACACTAATCCCATCAAAAATATCCCTCCCTTTACGAATGAGTAGATAGTGATGGCATAGAAATCCATAGAGACAAACAAGTACCTATGTGTTATATGATTTTTAACTAAATTAAACATCCAGTGTATCATAGAAAACTTGATCTATTACAAGATATCACACATACATGTAAACCATACTCATGAAATGATAATGTCTCACTAAACATACTTTGGCCAAAGCTTTTAGAATTGTAATATAAAAGTGATCTATAGATAAATCAAATTCATACACACCACTTGATTAGACTGCCTTCATGTGACATTGTATTAATACTAGTAAGCTAGTGAAGTCCATTTCACTCTTTACTCCACATTAGCAATGCAGATGGGTCAAATACAATTCAACCAAAAGATTCACATAGTTTACATCATACTAGTAAATACAACACATGGCATGCCAAACATAGGAGTAATCACATCATACATTTATTATGTCAAACATAAGCATGAATCTTACATTATATTATATCTCATACTATAAATAATGACTATAGTTATACCACCCAGATAAATAAATAAATAAATAATTAACTATAGAGTTCAAACAATACAATTTGTTTCCAATTAATTGCACCCTATGACAACCCATATTACCATAGTCCAGTGTTTAAGCATAACTACTAAGCATTGAAATCAAACTAATGAAGTAGTCATAAATACATGGAAACACACATTTGTATTCAACAACTAGAACATCCAGAACTTCATTTTCCTGAAACATAAAAAATCCAGTTTAACATTTGGTTTACATTTAGGGGTTTATATGTAAGCATTTGCTAAGTTATCTACAAGTAATTATTTCAATTTTTATTTATTATTCCACCTGAATACTATAACTACAAGAATATATCCCCAAGTTTTTAAATATGCTATTAATATTGTTTACACTTATTTCTAAAAATACTATGTTAATAACCATAAACACATAATTTATTATAACATCAAATTTCATGCGACAATTTTTATTTAATAACTGACCTCAATATTTTTTGAGGTTCATCTCATGATACTAGGTTTGCTATATTTACCGAAGGTACTTATTACTCCAAATAAGAAAGTTTATAATAAAATGCATATTGTTTCCACATAAGCGTAAATCACCCATCAATGACTCCATAAGTGGAACAATCTACTACATTTTTAGGTAAATCAAGAATGGTTATGAAATATAATAACATCACATATTTAATTGAAGTCTAGGTTTTTCTAAACAAGAGTTTCCTTATATAATTTCAATTGATATTTCATAATAAATGGTAACCTATTAATATTGCTAAAGTTTGTATTATAATCATTTTGTGCTATTACAACACTAAAGAGTCTGTCTTATGCCCACATGTATATTAATTATTATATCTTTGGTATGTTCATCATATAACCATACACCATCAGTTTATCAATCTAGGGTTACAACAAACTCATTCTTTTCTAGCATAACAATGATCTTTTCTCTCACCAAAAAGGTGACTACGTCCAAAATACATGATTGAAACCGTTCAAATTTAGGAAAATTCCAAATACAACCATTTAGTTTAAATAGAGTGTGGTGATGCCATAATTATGTCAATGTTTAGCTAATAATATCTTTTCCTATTAATCCATTGATAAATCAACTCACTAACCATATTCAACTAAGTTTTAAATAATTTACAGTAGTGACTTGAGAAAAAGACACAGGCAGGGGTTAATGAAGTAAGGTGACGCCTGACTCTATATAGCATTTTGACACTGATTTGGTAACATACTAAATAAATAATGTCAACATATGACTTCAATGAGTTATCTCCTTTATATTGTTGTGAGTTACTACGATTGTTCTGAATTAATTTACACAGTTATGAACATATATAGTGACGTTGAGAATTATGTATCACTACAATAGCGGTGCCTTACCAAAAGTGTAACATATTTAACTTTTAAAACATAGGTAATAATATATTGTAAATATATATGTTATTATATGTACATGAACCAGGATATGATATATTTAAAAGCGTTATTTCAAGAATTAAATATGATAGCATGCATATTATATAGCCTCATGTTATATGTTATAAGTTGACTATAAGCTGAATTAAATATATGACCAAATATAAATTCTATATATCACATGCATATTAGTGTAACATATTCTAATAGATCCCATGTATATATGCTAATAGATCAAAATACATGGTTAGACATAGAAATGTGATATCATAAAATTTCCTCGTAGAAATCCTCTATCTTAGAAATATTCTCTATCGTATTTTTAGATCAAGATCTGTGGTTAGCTCACTAGAAAAAAAATTATCTACAGTTCAATGCCATACAAGAGTTTAATAGTTTTCAAAAAATTTAATTGGTAGTTATTTATCAATAACACAAATCCTATTACTTTTTAAACAATCTATTTCACTGCTTAATCATTTATTGGATCAATTTCCCAGCTAGTTGAGATCGTAAACAATTATTTACTACCTTTAAAAGGTTGATGCCTCAATGTTATATGCAAAGGGTAAGCTATCTAAGAGGTTTATTCTAGGCTTTCTTTAGCGCATTGGGACGGAACGTGGTTAAGTGTTTTTCATTGTTTTTTTTTGTTTATAAAATAAAAAACTAGGTTTGAAATAAATAAATACACTCTGAATTATCATGAATTAACTAAAATTTCATACATTGTCTTAACTAAATTTCTAGAACTAGTGCATACCCAAAATCATTCAACATTGATGTATGTTATTAAAGACACCACATACATGTTGAATTCATTAATGCTTTATATCTGCTCTCCCTATGTTGCACACTTACTCTCCTTTATAACCTTCTTTTCCCAATGCACAAGATAATCCCCCTTTAAACTCTTTCCCCTATGTAAAAATAGGTGCAGCTTTACTTTTCAAGATTTTTTTGTTTTTGTCATTTTAATATATTTAATTCTTTTTTAGATTTTCTATTTTTAATCTCTAGTTTTTCTTTTTTTTTTTTTCCTATTTTTTCCTTTTCTAGAATAATTTTTATTTTATAATATATTTTAATATGGAATGCCCAAATTCCATAATTATATTAAATTAAATTAGCATCTAAATATATTATATTAATTTAAATGGTAAATTTAAAAATTTACAAATAACCTATATTTTAAATTTACATTTGCCTAAAATTGTTCCTACCATCATTAATGACAAGACGTGTCACATACACAAAAGAATTTATTACGACATTTACTTATACTATCAAACCATAGAAAACAATATCTCAAGCAAGAAATAAACACACTATAAGCAATTATTTTTAATGCATTTCTACCATGTACTAACTATTGTGGTGTGTGTAGGGTTTCACCAACTCTCTGTCGACTTTTGATGTCTCCATCTACATCACCCTCTTCGATGATGTTCTCCCTCCGGTATGCTATGAGGGATGAGTTCTCCTACATCCACCTCATAACCCATAAGTGATTAGATCAAATCACATGATAATATACAGTTATAAATATAACTAAAACAATACATTAATATGCTTGAAATGTAAACACATACATTAACCAACTCATATTAAGAAATCATGTATCATCATGTGTCTAAGTAATATTCTACTATCCCATAATAGCATAAATCTCAAGCCTAGTCAAAAATATAACCAATATCATGTGTGTCCACTATAAATATCCATAAATAGTCAAATAGTTTACTTAGTGAGGAATAAAGATTCAATATGTAGAGTATAGAAAGATAGAACCTGGTAATCAAAAACTATGTATAGGATTCCCCCAAGTGGGTGAATGTGTCAAGTGAAGACCCATGTATTGGTTTATGTACCCCTAGTGGGTAGATAGTAGTAAATTTGGATCGGTGTATTGACCTGAGTCCTATAGCAATCTACAAGCACTCAACAAGAACAAATGAAGCATGTATGTATGATAAAACTTACTATAGTAAGATATCTAGCATATGTAGTTCTGACAAATATAAGAAATGTAAACATAAAAATGCATACAATCTATAAATTTTATGTTTTCTAAGTAAATATTTGAATGTTCTTATGTATTTTTTTGACATATTATTTGTTTTCATATTTTTTGGATATGAGCTATGTAAAATCAACATGAAAATTAAATTATAAATAAGGAGCAAGAGAGAAGGAAAGTATGTACGAGAAGGGAGAAACAATACTAACTAATGAGTCTCATGGGAGACTCACTATCAATGTGGCCTATGTTAAATAAAGGAACTGTGATCGTGCATGTTATGTGAAAGGGAAATTATGGTCCCATAATCTACCATACTAAATGATCTATATCTATCCCTACCTATGGAGTGATGATGCTAGGAATCTATGACACTTATTGTGGTGTCTTATGAACTATAGGGGTCTTAGGGACCCATATAGTAGAAGATGTTATAAGTGGTATAGGTGCCATGTGTTGAGAACTTAATAAGACCGATCTTAGTAGAAAATGAGTAGAGGGAGACCCTATAGAATCTAAAACATATATTTAATGTAGAGGTCTCTCTAATAATGGTCTTTGTGGGAGAGTATGTGTTATCCCCCAAATTTTAGCTAAGTGTTTTGATATTTTGGTATGAAACTAACATGGCACAGAAGTAACCTTGAGCAGAAGACTATGACATGGAAGCACTATGGTGTGGAACCTAAAGGGCATGAAATCACTTAGGTGTAAAATCACCAGTGTGAGAGGACCCAATCAAAGGAGAATTATTCATCAGGAACCTAAGAGCATAGAACTCAAAACAATAGTAGAATATTTGGGGAGCGCATAGGAAGTGGGAGCGGTTAAGGACTAATTCACATGGGTCACCCAAACCTTATCCATCAGAAGTTTTACACTAGCCCATAAGGAGATGAACACTTGGTAGCAAAGATCTAGAATAGAGCAAATATATAGAGGATGAAAAGGCTCAGGTCCTTAGGAGAAGTTAGATGATAGAGTTCCATGACTCTCATTTTGTTGAGAGTTCATTGCTCAATTACTCCTATCATTAATGTTGTGAATATTTGGTCAGGGATAAATAAGTATAAATACCCCTATTATAAAGCATTATGGTGACAGATTTTACTTAATGATACTTATTTACACTTAATATATAAATTAAAAATATTATAAAACATTTTAGTGTTCATGTTTAATTGAATGGATAAGTTGTGTAACTATGATAGGTTGGGTTGAACATTTGGTGATTGGAAATTAGTATGAAATCTAAACTAATCTTTTATTTTTCTAAGTAACAACTCTAAACTACAATGACATTAATCTACATAATTTGGTGGTCAAACTTAATACTCCAGGGATCAAAGTAGTCTATTTTTGCCTTTATGTAATAACTATTAAAAAACATGTTCAACATAAAGAATACGACTAAGTTAATGTTACTACGTAACAACCCTACAGGGACTGACCTCTAGTTGCATGCTTTGAGTGAGTGTGCAAGACCACTATATTACGTGAAAGGGCTAGTGCACTAGCTCATTGGGATATACTTTAATGTCAAATCTATATTAAGAATAAAAACCCAACATTTTGGTTCCTTTGCTAGGACCTGAAGCACTTGTTGCATAGTCATGGAAGATGTTTGAGTGTATCACCCTTGGGAATATAGAACAATGGATTACTGGAGTTAAAGATAATTTTACAGTTCTCTACCTTGAACCAAGAGATTCCACATGGTAGTGGGTAGATCAAAATCTCTATAATGCATTATGTGAAACTTTCTTTACACACTTGTCTATCTGTGTATGCTCAAGGATGATCATAAAACCTTAGGAGAAGACAATATTAGACATTAGAACATCAAAGAGTGTTAGCACGACTTGGAACTTTGTGGACAAGAGCTATCAACATTTGGTGGAAAGGATTTTTGAACAGCTACATCCTAGAGTATGTTGTAACTACCTATTCATGTCTTAAAGAAGCCAAATTCTAATTCCTTAGAGAACCATGTGGTCATTACATTAGACATTTTGCTTTATAAATTAAGAAGTTATTTATTGATTATGGACTTGAGACTATGCCAATGGAGAGATAAATCCTTCTTTGCATGAGCCACACATTTATAAGGGGAATAGAGAAGAGTTGGTAAAATATTATGGGTTTAGAATGGTAGCCAGTCAGTGGGCATTATAAAAGCAGAAATACGATGAAGCTCGACAGAGGATTATAGGAGTCAAAAACATGGGAAGAGACTAAAACTCAAGAATTGTTGTTAGGATCCACAGGGAAGCAAAAACACACAAATAAGACCCCATCACTTTTGAAATGTGCCCCATACCACTAATATCATATAAAGGAGAAACTAGCTAGATAACAGGAACTATAGAACTAAGTCTGAACCAACTAGGCTCCCTAATCATAGTGCACATTCATGTTTTTGAATTAAATGAAGTACATATACATAATTGGGATATAGACAATGTGGAATTAGAGATTGAACCTATAAGGGGTATTGAAGCTGAGCCATTTGACACTTATACATATTTAACACTTTCTTTCCCTCATTAAGCGAATTTTATGGTGTAATTTGGGATGCCTGGAGGACCTAGCCTTCAAATTGGATAAAGTACAAGCCCAAATTTGATTAATAAACTAATTACCATGTCCCATATCATGAGCACTACTATTGGAGGTGTTAGAGGTGGTGGTACAAGAGGAAGTGATAGACTTCCCCCTCAAGGGATAAGATCTAGAGGTTCTCAACAACCACCAATTCAATCACCTCAACCCATAATGGTATATTACAAAATGACACTCCACTTACCTGAATATTAAGGCATAGAGAATGCAGTAGAACATGTCCATAACTATGAGCTCATCTAGAGGGCATGAGACATCACTTTTTCTAAAAGAAAACCCACCTAATTCATAACTACATTATTGGATCAAGCACACAAACGGTATAGAAATTTTGACTCTCAACAAGAGGTGGTTAATTATGACCAACTTAAAATGGCATTCCTTCAAGAATTTGATATTCTTGAATTTGAATGATAAAGCATAGTTGCATTGAAGGATATAAATTAGGTACTTACTAAAATTGTACGAGAGTATGATTCAAAGTTTAAAACACTATTATCAAATTTGTCATTTTAAATCAATGATGCTCAGCATGAATAATGGTTTTTAGGAGGGTTGTTACTTCCATTTTGATGAACATTATCTCAGATGACCTTCACCAACCTATGCAAGGCTTTGGAAGTTGCCCTTCACACTGAAGTAGTTGATAGCATTGATATTAGGATCAACCCTTTCATGCAAGCCTAGATAGCTTTAATGGCATCATAGCTTGATAAATTAACTACAAATAATACACATAATACTCGTAGCAGTCTTTGGTGCACTAATTATGAGTCTAAAAGACACGCCTGAAGTAACTACCTACACAAGAACATTCATGTTATACTAAAGTAGTCATGTGAAATTTGTCATGAAGAACATGATGTACACTCTTGTCCTCTTTTACAGTGAGCAACACACTTAAAAGTGTCTGATTATTGTAAAATATGTGATGCCTACAATCATTACACTTATGATTGTTGACTAATTAGTGATATCCATAAAGCACATGCATGTGGTACGTGCCAAACCTCTGTAGCCAACCATCAGGATAATGGTGGTTATCATGGTCGAGGTAGTGGATGAGGATGAGGAAGTGGTCATTTCCCACCTAGGACATGTTATAAATATGGATCCTTGGACCACTACCTAAAATATTTTTTGAATTACCCTACATGTGTTTTTTGTAAAAAGGACCACCTATTGGAAGAGTGTCTTGACTTATACACAGCTATCACCAAGGATAGAAATGAAAATGGTGCTAGTATGATTTGAATTGAGAAACCACATTGGCATGCACATTTAGACACCCTAACTATTCAATAAGTGAATATTACCACATGTAACAGAGGACAATCTCAATCTACCTCCAATCCTATCGAGAAGGTACAGTGTGAAGAGCCATGAGAAAGAAAGTATCATGATGCCCAACAATAGAAGAATGTGCTCCAAGACACTATGACATTGTTGTGAGAACTCCAAAGACAGATTCAATTTATCAAAGACAAAGAATCAATGTAATGTGTTGATATATAGAAGGTAGTTGAGCCTCAAAACATGGCACATGATGACTTCCAATAGCTGTGCAAAGATATATTAGATGATGACATTATCCCACAGCTAAGTATTTGGCTTAAGAATGATGCACAAGCACCAAATAATGCTCAACCTCAAGTAACTTAGCAGACTAAGTATTGTCATTTAAATCATGCTCAGTGGCAAGATATACCTATTCCTCCTACTCTTCTAAAAGATAAAGAGATACTAATCAATGTTGTTATCAATGGGTGGGTAATCTGGGACATCCTAATTAACACTAGCACAAAAGTGAATGTCCTCACCAAGGATGCCTAGTGAAAAATGACTAGTCTAGCGTTGTAACCATCACTGCATGTATTGTTCATGGCTAACAAGACTCATGCTTTACCGATTAGTGGCCTCAATAATTCCATGGTTGATATACTTGAAGTACCCTTCAAGCTGGATTTTGATGTACTTGAATAAGCTAAGGCAGATGACTTCCCATCTCTATTGGAATGACCCTGGTGTTATGAAAATAATGCAGAATTGAGTTTGAAGAAGTGTTACATTAGTTTTAAGAACATTGACCAGCGTGTTATTATTCTCTTGGATCAAACATAGGGCCCCCCTTATATAAAACCTATCAATGTGGAAAAGGTATTAACCACATATATAATGTCACTATCAGGGATGACGAGTAAAGGGATCCTAATCTTGATGGCATTCTATGATGGTCAAAAACTTAGTCTCTTTCTAAGACCACAAGTAATTTTTATAATTATTGGGCCCATTATGACTATGACTTCATTGAAAGAGTGTGTAGTACCATTAACAATCAAGATAATGTTTTGCACTAGTACAATAAATGCCACATGTTCATTCACCTTATCATCAGTCAAGTCATGAGAGGATCAATCATAGATGCACCTATAGAAAGACTCGATGAGGCTCTATGTTTCCACAGGTAGATGGAATTCCATGACTTTGTCTAGTGCCTTGAAGATTTTTACCACACTAACATGGACCATATTTGATCTTTAGTTTACCTCTTTGATGGTATAACTATAATATGGTGGCAAACCCATTATGAGCAGCTTCTCTAATGGGATCAAGTATGCTCAACCTTACATATCTAGTTCCATCATGACAATAAAGTCAGGGGAACAATCAGTCACAATAGAGTACAAGTACCTAAACCCCACATAGAAGCCTATGAGACAATGTGGAGAGATGAAGAGTCATACCTATCAGAGTACTTATGGGTGCATGCATTCTATGGAAATTTACACACCAAGGCATGGGCATCATATGTTCATGAAGAGAAACACATGGGTACTTAGTTCTAGCATCTATTGAAGGAGAACATGAACTTTACACTATCTTATTCTTCTCCAAAGATGGATTTGTGCCTCACTCTCTAGGCCATGTGCAAAGCTGTTATTGGTGACCCCAACCCTATTAAGGATTGCCTAATATATATCCATAACATCCTTGAAGAAAGTCTAATTCTCTTCAATGAACCATCGACACTTATTTCCATGCCAACACTAATCCTTAATCAAGACCGATGTGAAGAGATACATTTGGGGAAACAAAAACTAGTGTTTCAAGTAGAAAAAGGTGAAGGATCTAATCCACTTAACCATTTATCCAATCATTTAGATGTTCTTATGAACTTTGGCACATGAGTTGTTCATGATATGGGTGTTGATATGGACAACCCCTACTTTGGGCCCATTCATACTATCCAGTGCAACATCGGCATGAAGAAAGAACCAAAGATGGCTATTGTAGGTAATCACTGAATTGACACTAGAATTTCAAAAATATTTGAGTTATCAAAGGAATATAAGGATATTTTTCAAAGAAGATACAATGGGATGAAAGGAGTTCATCCATCCTTAAGAAATATGCATATCAAATTGGTCGATGATGTTCAACAAGTTAGAAAAGGGCCATATAAGATGAATCCTAATCTACGGGCACACATCAAAAAGGAATTTGATAGTATGCTACATGTATGAGTAATCACCCCCATTGATGAATTTGAATGGGTCAGTCCCATGGTGATTAGTATAAATAAAGATGGACACATTCGTATTTTCATGGATTACCAAGTACTTAATACATCCTATGTCACTGATCCTTTCCCAACACCTTTCATGAAGGAAAACCTTGAAGGTGTTACTAAATGTGAGATATATACTTTCATAGATGGTTTCTCGAGATACCATCAGGTCTAGATAGCTGAAGAGGACCAATCAAAGACTATTTTTTCCACTGAATATATATCCTTCATGTATACTATCATGCCTTTTGGACTCAAGAACATACCAGTTGTGTTTTTAGGGTAGTGGTTGAAGCCTTTAAGGATTTCATCCATAAGTTTCTTTGAGTTTACTTGGATGATTGGATAGTCTATGGCTTGTTTAAGGATCATTGCTCTAACCTAAAACTTATGCTTTTTAGTACTATTTATTCCTACAAATATCACTAAACTTAAAGAAGTGCCTATTTGCTACACCCTTCGGTGTTCTCCTAGGACATACTATTTGTAAGGATAGACTTCTAGTAGACTCGATGAAGGTATATGTTATTCTTTGCCTCCCAATGCCTAAGTCTTAATTTGAGGTATGTGCCTTTTTGGGCCATACTGATTATTATAAAAAATTCATCCATGGATATGCAAAGACTGTCACGCCCTTGGAGTAACTTCTAAAGCATAATAAGTATTTTATATGGACTTGCTCCTGTAAAGAAGCTTTTGAGACACTAAAGGGCAAACTAGTCATCACTCTTATCCTCTAGTTTCTTGATTGGACAAAACCATTCCATGTTCATGTTGATGCATCTAGAATGGTAGTTAGTTCAATCCTTGCACAAATAGGTGAAGGTCACCTGGATCACCTAATCTACTTTGCTAGTAGAAAACTCACTCCAATTGAGAGGAAATACATAACCACGAAGTGAAAAACACTATCAATGGTCAATGCTTTGCAAGAAATTTGATAGTACTTATTGGTCACTCCCTTTGTCTTATATATAAATCATGAGGCCTTAAAGTACCTCATCAACAAATCTATGCCTCATGGATAGATTTGTCATTGGATAGTGTCGTTCTGAGAGTTTTGATTTTCTGTCATCGTCAAACTTGAAAAAGCTAATTATGGACCTGACCATCTATCTTGAATTGAGTTTATAGAGCCACTACGTGCTATTGAGTATGACTTACCTAATGTTCAACTCTTCCATGTTAACTATGTACTTGAGGATCTAGAAGATATTACCACCTTTTTAAGCTCTGGCTTAGTGCCAGACTATCTCACTCCTTAGGCCGAGAAATAAATTGTAGTCTACACTGCACTTTTTCAACTCATAAGAGGGGATATTTAAAAACTACGTTATGAAACATGATCATCTTGAGGTACTTCAATAAGTTCATGAAGGTATTATTAGAGGACACTGTGTTGGAGAGGGTACCGTGTACAAAGTTCTACCAACTAGATTATGGTGGCCTACTCTTTTTCAAGATGCTAAGGCATATGTTAGATAGTGTGACATATGTCAGAGTGTAGCAAAACCAAACTGATGAGATTTCATGATTCTATGACCAATCCCCTCTCAATAACCATATGATAAATGGGCCATTGATTTTGTTAGACCCATCACTCTAGCTGGACAATAAACTAGTTCCCAGTATATAATCATAGTAACTAACTACCTCATGCATTAGACTAAAGTTACACCTAAAAAAGATTCTATTACTACCACTGTTACATGTTTCATCTGGGAGCATATCATAACTCAGTTTGGATGCCCACTAGGTTTCACTAGGGATCGTAGTTCCCATTTCCTAAATGAAATATTTGTGTCTTACTGAATGAGCTCATGATTGCACACCATAAAACATCATACCACCCTCAAGCTAATGGCACTATTGAGGCCTTCAATAAGATCATAGGCACCATTATAATAAATATTTGTACTATTGTCTAAACTGATTGGGATGATAGGGTATCTATAATACTATGGGCTTATCAAACAACTTACAAGTGCTTGAATAAAAGCACCCCATTCAATTTAGTATATGGCAAATAGGCAATCCTTTTAATTGAATTTTTGGTGTCATCTCTTCATATTACATGTGTAGGAAAAATAGATGAGGAATCATCCTTGAAAGCATGCCTAGATACTTTATTATAGCTTGATGAAGCTCATTTCCTCACTTATTGGAGTCAAGATGTGGAAAAGTGCAAACAGAAACCATGACATGACCACCACATAAAGCACAAAAAAATTTCCCTGAGAATGAAGGTCTTACTATATGAATCCAAGTTTGGATTTCATTCTATAAAACTTTAGATTCACTGGGATGGTTCATTTATCATTCATAATATTTGGCCTATCAGAGCTTTTTAGTTACAAAGGTTGGATGGCCAGTTCCTTCCTGGACATTTCAATGGAAGTTGGCTCTAACCATATTTCACTTTTGAGTAATTTAAATATTGTAAAACAATAAGGCTTATGCCATTAGCTTAGGATTTCATGTTTTTTAATAAAAGTGTTGCCTTTTTTAGGTGTAATGCTTCTTTAATGTAATTGTCTTTAAGTTTGTAATGGTCTTTTCATGAAGAACAATGACTCAGTTTTAGTGTGGGGTAAGAGATCTGAATTCATGATTAAAACTTAAGTGCATAAGTTGCCTAGGCATGTAAGGTACCTAGGTGCATAAGCATTTAAACGTTCACAAGTCATTTAAGGCACACAAACTATATAACCTAAGGATATGGTGTTCCTGCCATTAGTTTAAATTTTGAAAGACACAATTGTCTTCCACTCCAAGGAAAACTCAGGACACAATTATCCTCCATATGATAGGAAGACACGAGATAAGATGTGTCATTAATGTAGAAAGGAATAGTAATGGCAAACAATGTGCCAATGGCATGACATGATAATATCGTTAAATGTATTAAAAAATAAAAGTGATGACCAAAGAGCGATGGCCATTAAAAACACATTTATGACAAGAAGTGATGGGTGAATGAAAGGAATAGTAATTGTTGTTAACCTGCTTGAGCATATAAATAGACAAGTTTAATCAATTTTACATTTTACCTTTGCATTTATTTGAGATTAATAGAGCCAAAAATTAATACAACCAAGAGTTGAGAGCAAAGAAAGTTTATTCAATTTCACAACAAACTATACAAGGCATTGCAAATTTGTATACAAGTATTACAAGTTTATCTATGCAAGAAAAACATAGGGTAACTTTGGGACATGACCATGACAAGGAAATTTCATAGGTTGTAGGTTTCATAAGTTTGTCATTAGAAGACACTTAAGCTTAAAAAGCCAAAGTCATCGATCATAATTGCGTATTCATTTAGGAATATTGGATGATTGTGCATCAACCTTTGGGATCCTTGAAAGGTGATGTAACCTAAAAAAAAGGCCCTAAGGATAGATCCATTACCTATAATACTAGAGGAAGAAGAGGTACTTGGAGGAGAAATGATTTTCATTATAGAAGAGACACCAAATGATGTTAGCTCCATAATTTTTAATAAGTATTGTCTAATTTTGGTGCAAAACTGGCACAATGCAAAAGGACCATGGCACAGAAGGACCATGACACAAAACTGATATGCATAGAAGCATCATAGTGGAGGACTTATGAAGTCCAAGAGGACAATGGCATGAAGGAACCAACATGAAAGGACCTAGTTAGAGGGGAATGAGTCATGAGGAATCCAAGGACATAGGACTTGGAACAGTAGTAAAAGACTAGGGGAGCACATGGGAAGCGAGAGAAGTTATAAGAATGGTTCGTACGGGTCACTCTAACCTTATTGATAGGTATTTTTACCCCAGCCTACAAGGAGATGAACATATGGTATTAAATATATAACATAGAGCAAGGATTTAAGGGGTGTAGAGGCCAGGATCTTTAGAAAGAACCAATTATTAAGCAACATGACTCTCAGTTTGTTGAGATTTCCTTGGCCAATTCTTCATGCCATTAATGATTGTAAACACTTGGTCAAAGTAAAACAAGTATAAATACCTTATTGTAAAGCATTGTAATGACAGATGGATTCTGGGATGTGATTGTGATAAACATATACCTTTCTATGGGTTAAGATTAATATGTGAGAATAACAAGTTTTTGTTAACATATACCTTTCTTGTTTTCTGATGAATGATGGTGTGAATTAAGTGTTGGCTTATATATGAGTTACACCTAATCACATTTTCTTTTCTAAGATAACTAATGCTAATAAAAAATGACAATATTTTTCATAGTAATATTATTTGAACCTAGAACTCAAAGGATCAAGGTAGTCTATTTATGCTTTTATATAATCCCTATTTGATTAACATATAGAGGAATATAAACAAGTTAACCAAATTGTGAAATAAAACCTATGAGAATTGATCTTTTGATATGCGCTTTGGGTGAGTGCACAAGACATAAATATTGCATGAAAGGACCATCACACTAGCTCATTAGGCTAGACTTAAGTGCTAATATGAAATTATCAAAAATAACCCAACATTTTGGTTTCATTGTTGAGACCCAAAGCACTTAAAGCATAGTCATAGAAAAATGTTTGAGCATATTACAATGGAGAATTTAGAAGAATGGGTTAGCAGTATTGAAGATAATTTTGTAGTTCCTTTTCTTGAGCCAAGAATCTCCACATAGTAGTGGGTAGAGTAGAGTCTCTATAGTGCATTGTATGAAACCTTCTTTTTGGAGGTCTTGATTTATTTACATGTTTGGTTGATAGCATATTCTCAAGGATGATCAAAGAATCTTGGAAGGAGGCAGTCTTGGATGCTAAAATGATAAAGGACTTTATCATGACTTGGAGCTCTGTAGACATGAGCAGTCAACTTTTTATGGAAAGAAGTTCTGAACAACTACATTTTAGAGTACGATGTAACTTCTTATTCATGCCCTAAAGAAGCAAAGTTCTAGTTACTTTGAGATCCATGTGATCGTTATATTAAGCTTTTTGCTTTTGAATTTCAGAAGTTATTTGTTGATCTTGGACTTGAAATTATACCAATGGAGGGCTAAATCCTCTTTTGCATGAGTTACACATTTGAAATGGGAGAATAGAAGTTGGTAGAAGATTGTGGGTTTAAAATAGTAGCTAGCCAGCATGCATGCATTATAGAAATAAAAGTATGATAAGCTTGGCAAAGGATTATAGGAGTTAGCAGTGTGGAAAGAGATCAGGAGAACTCAAGGAGTGCTATTAGGAGTAATAAGGAAGTGAAAACACATGAGGACCCCATCACTTTCAAGCCACATTTTATACCACTTCTATCTTATGAAGTAGAAATAAGCTAGATGACAAGAACTGAGGAACCAAGTATGAACCAACCAGGCTCCCCTACCATAGTGTGCAGTCATGCTTTTGAGTTAGATGAAGTACAAATATGAAATTAAGATATAAATAGTTTGGAATAAAAAAACTAAACTGATAAGGGATACTAAAACTAAGCCTTTTGACGTTTATTTAGACTTAATACTCTCTTTACCTCTTCAAGGGAATTATATGGCACAACTTGGGATGCCTAGTGGACCAGGTCTATAAGGACATAATACAGGCCCTAATTTGAGTAATCAACCATTTACCATGCCTCACATCACAAGCACTGCTATTGGAGGTACTAGAGGTGGACTAAGAGGTGATATAGGAGGTAGTGAACTTTCTCCTCAAGGGGTTAGGGTTGGAGGTTACCAAAAACTACCCATTTAAGAACCTCAACCAAATAAGGTGTATTATGAGATAACACTGCACTTACTAGAGTATCAAGGTATGGAGAATGCAACTGAGCATGTCTACAAGTGTGAAATGATTTAGAGGGTGTAAGAAATTACATTTTTAAAGTGTAAAGCCACATAGTTTTAAACTACAATTATGGAGCACGTGCATAAATGGTATCACAAGTTTGAACCTCAACAAGTGATGGCCAATTATGACCAACTAAAGATAGCCTTCTTTCAGGAGTTTGACATTGTTGAATTTGAGCAATAGAGCATAGCAATGCTAAAGGACATAAAATAAGGACTCACTGAATGTGTGCATGAGTATGATGTAGGGTTTAAAACTTTTTTGTCTAAATTTTCATTTGAAATTAACATTTCTCAACATGCACAATGGTTTTTGGGAGGATTGTTACTACCTTTCCGTTGAACCTTGTCACAGAGGACCTTCACTAGTATGTGTGAGGCTTTAGAAGATGCTCTCCATGTTGAGGTAGTTGTAAGAATTGATACTAGGATCAATCCTTTTATGGAAGCCCAAATATCCTCAATGGTGTCACAACTTGAAATTTTGATAGCCAACAATGCACATGAAACACATAGTGGTGTTTATTGTATAAACTACGAATCTGAAGGGCATACACGGAGTAATTATCCATGTAAGAACATCCACATGGTACTTAAATAAACATGTGAAAGATATTATGAGGAATATGTTATTCAATATTATGCTCTTTTATAGAGATATATGCACACTAAGGTGTCTAAATATAAGATCTGTGATGCCTATACTCATGACACTAACGACTACTGTTTGATTAGTGACATCCATGAAGCTTAAGCACATGGCATGTACCAAACCTCAGTATTAAATACTCAAGATAATGGTGGATATCATGGATGAAGAAGAGGATGACGATGAGAAGGTGGTCATTTCCCACCTAAGACATATTATAAATATGGGTCTCCAGACCACCATCAAAGGGATTGCCCAAATTACTCAATGTGTGCTTTTTGTAAAAAGGACCATCGGCTGGAAGAGTATCCTAACTTATATATGGCTATCACCAAGGAAAAAAATGAAAATGGCATCAATATGATTCAAATTGATAAACCACATTGGCATGCATGCCCAACCATCCTTATAGTTCAATAGGTAAACATTACCACTCATAGTGGGGGACAGACCCAGTCGATATCTATTCCTATCAAGAAAGTGCAATGGGAAGAAGCATGAGCTAGAAAGCATCCTAATGTTTAGTATTAAAAGGATGTCCTCCAATATATGATGGAACTCATATGAGAACTTTAGGGAGAGATTCAATTCCTTAAAGACAAAGATGTAACACAATGTGCTACTGTGCAAAGGGAAGTTGAACCTCAACATGTGGTGTGGGATGACTTCTAGGAACTATAAAAGCATATGTTGGATGAGGATATTTTACCATAACTCAACATCTGGCTTAAGATTCAATCCTAAATACCAAATGAGGTTCACTCTCATGTCACTAGATAAAGTGAAGATCATCATTTAAATCATGCTCGATGACAGGACACTCTTAGTTCCTCTACTCCCCCAAAAGATAAAGAAATATTGGTTAATGTTGCCATCAATGAATGGGTAATCCAACATATACTAGTAAATACCAGCACATAAGTCAATGTCTTCACCAAGGATGCTTGGCACAAGATATCTAGTCTGATATTACAGACTTCACCTCATGTCTTATTTATGGCAAATAAGGCTTGCATGCTACCTATTGGGGTCCTCAAGAACATAATTACTGACATACTTGGAGTACCATTCAAAGTGGATTTTGAGGTTCTAGAGCTAGATGAAGCTGATGATTACCCAGATATATTGGGAAGACCTTGGTGATATGAGAATAATGCAAACTTAAGCTTCAAGAAGCACTACATTAGTTTTGAAAACACTGATCAATATGTTGTAGTACCACTAGATCAAGCACAAGTGCCCCATTACATAGAGCTTGTCCATGCTGATGAAGATATAAACCTTATCTATGACATTATTGCAAGCAATGATGAATAAAGAGATCTCATTATAGATGGAATTCTTTGATGGTCATATACTCAGTCCATCTCTAATAATACAAGCAATGCATGTAATTATTAGGCTCATGGTGACTATGACCTTACTAACACAATATACAGTACCATCAATAGCCAAGAGAATGTGCCATGTCATTTTATTAAACAACACAAGTTCATTCACCTTATTATTGGCTAAGTCATAAAGGGACCTATCATAGAGACACCACTTGAAAGACTTGATGAGGCTCTAAGGCTTCATACATAGATGAAAGTTTGAGACTTCATTCAGTGCCTTGAAGAGTTTTACCACACTGTGGAAGATTGTCTTTGATCTTTGGTTCATCTCTTTGATGGCACAACTATACGATGGTGATAGACCCATTATGAACAACTCCTCCAGTGGGATCAAGTATGCTCAACTTAACACCACCAGTTCTATCATGATAACAAAGTAAAGGGAACAATCAGCTATAGTGTAATATAAGCCCCTGAGCCCCACATCAAATCTTGTGAAACGATATGGAAAAATGATGAGTCCTACTTACCAAAATATTTATGGGTACATGCATTTTATGAAACTTTATGCACTTAGGCATGAGTATGGTACGTTCATGAAGAGTGACACATGGGTACCAGGTTTTGGCATTTGTTGAAGGAGAATATGAACTCGACAATGTCTTATTCTTCAATAAGAATGGATTTGTGCCTCACCCTCCAAACCATGCATGAAGTGGTAGTAGGTGACCTATGTCTTATGGAATAATATTTGAGGATTATCCATCAAGACCCTAAGAATCCCCTACACTTATTCCAAAAACCATCGATACACCAAGAATCTGCCCTTACACTAGTCCTCGATCTGAACTAACGTGAAGAAATTCATCTAGGAAAACAAAAGCTCGTATTACAAGTGGAAAAAGGTGAAGGATCCACTCCACTCAACCTATTATCCAATCATTTAGATATTCCTATAGACTTTGGCACAAGAACTATTCAAGATATAGGTGTCAATATGACAACCCCTACTATAGGTCTATTCAGACTATTCAACACAACATCAGCTCAAAACAAGAACTAAAGCTGGTTACAATAAGAAACTATTAGACTGACACAAAGATTTCAAAAACATTTGAATTACTTAAATAATATCAGGATGTCTTCTTGAGGAACTATAGTGAAATGAAGGGAGTCCATTTATTATTAGGGAAGATGCATATCAAGCTAGTTGATGGTATTCGACCAGTGAAAAAACACCCATATAGGATGAATCCTAATCTCTAGGTGCATGTTAAAGAGGAAATTGACAGTATGCTACACACTAGAATAATCACTCTTATTGATGAATCTTATTGGGTCAATCCCATGGTTCTTATTATCAAAAAATATGGACACATTCATATCATTGTGGACTACCGAGTGCTCAATGCATCATGTATAAAAAATCCCTTTCCAACACTAGTCATAGAGGAAATCCTTGAAGGTATTGCTAGTTGTGAAGTGTACTCCTTCATAGATGGCTTCTCAAGGTACCATTAGGTCTAAATAGATGAAGAAGATCAACCCAAGACAACCTTCACCATTGAATGGGGATCATTTACCTATATTGTTATGCCCTTCGGATTGAAAAATAACCTAGTAATGTTTTCACATATAGTAGTTGAATCCTTTACGGACTTCATCCACAAGTTCCTCCAAGTCTATTTGGATAATTAGACATTATATGGTTTGGTCAACGACCATTATGCTAACCTCAAGATTATGCTTGAGCGTTGTTGGGTCTTACAAATCTCATTAAACTTAAAGAAGTGCCTATTTATGACACCTGTTGGTGTGTTCCTAGGGCATATTATTTGTAAGGAAGGACTCCTAGTAGACCTCATGAAGGTATCTATTATTCTTCACCTTCTAGTGCCTAAGACTCACTTTAAGGTTTGCACCTTTTTGGGCCACATGAGTCATTATATAAAGTTTATTCACATTTATGCAAATATTGTCATGCCCCTGGAAGAACTTCTAAAGTAGAATGAGCATTTAATATGGTCTTGCTCTTATAAGGAGGCCTTTGAAACACTCAAGGAAAAGATGGTCACTACTTTTATTATCCAATTCCTTGATTAGATAAGGCCATTTCATGTCCATGTTGATGCATCTAACATGGTCATTGGTGCAATCCTTACATAACTAAGTGAAGGTCACCTAGATCACCCAATCCACTTTGTCAACAGGAAGCTCACACTAGCTAAAATAAACTATACCACTACATAGCGTAAAGCATTACAATGGTCTACACTTTACAGAAGTTTAGATAGTACTTATTAGCCACTCCTTTTATTTTCTATACAAATAATGAGGCTTTGAAGTACTTTATCAATAAACCCGTACTACATGGACAAATCTGTCACTAGATTGTTTTGTTCCAAGAATTGCAATTTGTAATTATGGTGAAACCTGAAAAGGCCAATTATGGGCCTGACCACCTATCATTAATTAAGAATGGAGAACCACCATGCACCATAGAGGAGGATCTTCTTGATGTATAACTTTTATGCATTACATAGGTGCTTGAAGAATTGGAAGACATTATGATGTTCTTGACCACTAGTTTTGCGCTTGACTGTCTCACCTCACAAGCTAAAAAGTAACTCTTAGTTCACACCACATATTTTTAGCTTATAGTAAGCAATATTTATAAAATGGGTTGTGATGAAGTTATTTGATGATGTGTAATGCAACATGAGTTCCTCAAGGTACTTCATGAAGTTTATGAAGGTATTGTTGGTGGACACTATGTTAGAGAAGCTACTGCATAGAAGGTTCTGCTAGCTGGATTATGGTGGCCAAGTCTCTTCCAATATGCTAAAACATATGTTAAGTAATGTGACATATGTCAACATGTAGGAACACCTAATCAGAGAGATGTTATGCTCTATGACCCATCCCTTCTCAAGAACCCTTTAAAAAATAGGTTATTGACTTTGTTGGTCCCATCACTCTAGTAGGATGATAGACAGGTTCTTAGTACATCATTGTAGCAACTATCTTACACGCTGGACTGAAGTCACACCAACAAAGGATTATACTACTACTACTATTATGAGGTTCGTCTAAGAGAATGTCATAACTCAGTTTTGATGCCCCCTGAGTTTCACCAGTGATCATAGAACCCACTTTTTGAATGAAATAATTCACACCATATTGGCTGAGTTCATGATCACACACCATAAAACAATCCCATATCACTTAAAACACAATAGAACTATTGAAGCTTTCAACAAACTCCTAGGTACCACCTTGACAAATATTTGTAACATTGCCTGAATAGATTGGGATGATAGGGTGTTTGTAGTTTTATGGGCTTAACAAATAACCTTCAAGTTCTTAAACAAAAGGACACCATTCAACTTGGTGTATGACAAGGAAACAGTCCTACCAGTAGAGTTCTTGGTAATATCTATGTGTATCATGTGCGTAGGACAACTAGATGAAAAATTGTCTTTAAAAGCATGCCTAGACACTCTATTGTAACTAGACAAAGCTTCATCTCTTGCTCATTGAAGCCAGGATGTAGAAAAATGCAAGCAGAAGGTATGCTATAATCACCATATAAATAAAAAAACATTTTATCTAGGAATGAAGGTCTTATTATATGACTCTAAGTTTGCTTGCCACCCAGGAAATATCTATACACACTATGATGACCCTTTTATAAGACATGGTATCAGACCTAATAGAACATGTCGGTTACAAAGGATGGATGGTCAGTTCCTTCCTAGGCACTATAATGGAAGCTAGCTTCGGCCATATTTCACTTTGGAATAGCTGAAGTTTTTGTAATCAATAATGCTTATGCCATTAGTTTAGGATTTACTACTTTCAGTAAAAGTGCAGCCTTTATTGCGTGCAAATTTCCCTTTTATAATTTTATTTTCAAAGTTTTTATTCTTTTCATGGAGGACCATGATGTGTTTTAGTGTGGGGTAAGAAGTCATGTTTAAAAAGGCAAATATCCAAAGTGTACAAGTTACTTAAGTGTGTGAGTTACATGGGCGCAGAAGATATTAAGGGTGCGCAAGGTACTAAAGGCACATGAGTGATTTAAGGCACGAAGGGGTAAGGCTCCCACCATAAGTTATAAATTTAAAATAAATAGGTATTTCCCACCTCACAAAAATCATGGGACATAACTATCATCCACTTTAAATAAAGGTGTAAGATGGGACGTGCCATTAATGTGGAAAGAATAATTATGGAAAAAAATGTGCCAATGGTGTGATGGGACAATACCGTTAATGCATTAATTGTAAAAAGTAAGTATCTAAATGCAGTGGCCATTAAGGATCTACTTTAATGCCATGAAGTGATGGGTGATGGGAAGGCATTAATGAGGATAAACCCCTATTAAAACCTATAAATAGGCACATAAAACTCATTTTACACTTTACCGTACGTTTAAATTCAGATTATCAAAGCCTAAGATCAAGCAACTACCAGAGCTGAGTCAATCGAATCCATAGCCAAGCAAAGAGACTTCATATCCTTAGCAAACTATTCAGGTCATTACCAAATTGAGAAGAGACATTCTGAGTCTAGTTCATTAGAAAAGTCACAGTGTCAAAAGTTGTAGGTTGTAGGTCCATCATTGAAGGATGTCTAAGCTCAAAAAGATGAAGCAATAATCTACAACCACGTATTCTTTTGGAAATATTGGATGGTCATGCATTAACCTTCAAGATCCTTGAAGGTAATGTGGCCTAATAAAAAGGCCAAAAGACTTGAAACCTTGTTGATAATACCAGAAGAAGAAGAGGTGAGCAGAGGAGACTGGGTTCTAATTAGGGAAGAGACACCAAAAAAACAAGTATAAAATGTGAAAGAAGAAAAATAAAATATGGTACACAAGGTGAAGCAAGCCCAATCATCTTCGATGTAGAATGCTCAAGCGTCCCCACCCCTATCTCTAATAATTGAAGAGATGCTATATTTGGATTTAGTGTTGCATGCAAATAACTGGGCCTCCAAGGTATTCATTTGTACTAATTTTTACTACAATCATCACCAACCTAGGAATGAGGTTGAGCTTGAAAATGATTATTGGGTGAAGGCCACTAACACCAAGAACCAAGTGGTGTATGATCTCATGATCTTCAACCATCTGGATGCTATAAGATTACTTCAACTATTCAATTTTCCATATTTTGGTAAGCACATGGAGGTAGTTCAATTATTTCTTTCACATGTCCATGAGGACTATATTTACTTTATCAGGTATAACATGAAGATCATGCCCGAAAGGATCAGCATGGTCATGGGACTATAGTGCTCAAGGATGAGGGTAATTAATGACTTGGTCGACACTGAGGAGATCTAGAAGACTGCCATGGTGTTGATGTATCAAAAGTAGGGCTATGCCATACACATTAAGAATCTACAAAATCCCACCCTCTGAGTTACAACATAGATCATCATGACCAAGATCGAAGGGATCAATTGTTGGAAAGAGGTTGGCATGGTGCACCTCTACATTGTTCATCAAGTCTCATAAGGGATGAATTATAATTGGGCTATATACTCTACCTAGAAGATTGTTGAAGATACAAGGAGGACCCATTGGGAGTTGAAACACAGGTTTTGATGGGGGTCATCCTCTTCCTAATGGTTTTCTATGAAATTGGGGTGCCAAACTATAGCTCTAGAGTGCTAAAATGGGTGTACCCTCTGATGCATAACTCCCTCAATGAATGCTACAAGGTGTTCACATGCCCTAGTCACATCACCCCCTCATACAAAATCAAGACGAGGTATTAGTTTGATGGGATAAAGGTGGTGTTTGGGTTTGAGTGGTGCATTCCCAAGGACTTGCCCCCTTTGGCTACAAAGTAAGCATAGTTTGATGTAAAGCATCACTTCACCCTCTTGTGTATCCAAATGAACCCATCTAAAGAGCTCTCAGCATGGCTTAAGTTACCATACACCTTTTCATCATGGTAATTTATAGAATTTGTCAATCAAATATATGATACATAGCCTATCATCCTATAGGCTAAAAGAATAGACTCAGAGATTCACACTCTCCATAAATTATTTGTATATCCAGGCAAGAAGGCCTACATAGATAAGATGGAGATAGGCCTGATCGACATTCAGGTCAAGCAAAAATTAGTGGGGGAGAAAATTCACAAATTTTTCTACATGCTACACCCTTGGAAGAATCCATAGGGTGGGGACCCCAAGGAGAAAATTCCATCAGTGCCACCCTTGAATAAGAAGCAACCAGATGTGGGTGCCAACATAAGTGGGCATCAAGCCCCCCAAAAATGTCAAAAGACTATAGAAGCATAGTCTTCTAGACCCATGCCATCCCATTCCTTTGTACCATCTCCACCTCACCCTTCATCACCTCCACATTCATCTCCATCTCCCCACACTTCTCCATCTCCTCCACACTCTACACCTCCACATTCTTTGCTTCCGTGCCCCTAATCTCCCCAGCCTACTCCTCTTTCTCCACCACCTTCTCCACCTCCACCTCTACCTTCTTTGCCTCCACCACCATCTCCCCCAAGTGATTCTACTTCAAGAGTTACCTATTAGTAGCCCCTAAAGTGAGTACCCTAACATGAACTTCCTAAAATGTAAGTCCATAGCTTGGTATCTGATTCTGAAAAAACTCCCTTCCCAGTGCGGGAGGAGAAAGTCACCTCTAATGAATCATTATTTGATGTTGAAACATAATATGATGAGGATGGGGATGGTGAAGAATAAATTGTGATGGCCACTAGTGGCCATGAGGAGGTCAAGCTTGAGCGTGACCCTAGTAAGGGTAATGGACTACCCAAGACCTCAGAATAGCAAGATGGTGATGTGACAGGGAATACACACAAGTTTTACCATTTTAGCATTAAGGAGAAGATGCTCTATCTTTGGCCATACTTCATTCCCAAAGAGGTAACTATGGAAACAAGGAAGCAAGTATCCTTCCTGCTTGATATGTGTTGTCCCTGAAAAATGTCACTCATTTTTGGGACAACCTATGGACTATTTTGGCCCTGCACAGACCAAAAATCATCTCTCCCCTTTAAAAAAAATTGTTCTGAGCATTCTAATTCTTCATTTTTCAAAGCTTTTCTAGAAATCTACGAACTTTGTAGGCTTGAATCTACAGACTCTGTAGGCCAAGTTCTACAAGCTTTGCATGTTTATTTCTATGGACTCTGCAGGAAAGAAGCAAGCTCTCAACACTTAGGCGATTTCTAAGTTGGTTCAAAAAAAATGTCCATCGGCAAGCTTCAAAGAACAAAGGTTTGAACCATTGAACCTTGAACCATTTCGGTTCAACAACCAATTGCTTCAATGCACTTGGTGCAAAATATTAAAAAGACTTAGCCAAAGATCAAAGAATGAACTGATTGAACCATTGAACCAAAGTTGGTTCAATCGGTAGGTTCAAGGGTCTACCCCCAAAGCCAAAGGAACAAGTGCCCTTGTGGAGGGCAGTAAGCAAAAGCAGACAAAATTTACAAACCCCTCGAAAAAATGGCTAAGTAAAAGAGGCTGAAAGAATTCTTTCGAGAAGATTTTTCTCGAAAAAATGTTAAGGCAAAATTCCTTTCAACTTTTTGTCCGAAGGAATTCTTTCGGGCTTTTTGTCCGAAGGAAAAGCCCGACGAAAAAAACCCACCAAAGATGCAATAACTCACCAGGGAAGTTAAAGCCTAAAGGTCACATGAAAAATCCTGAAGGGTAGATACCCTTGCGGAGGGGACACTTGGCGTTAGAAAAAGGACCTTTTCCAAGGACCCGAAGGGACACCTTCCCTTTGGGAAGTTCCAAAGGCTGAACAAAGACGCAGAAGGGAATCCTCAAAGACTTAGACACAGAGCTTAAAATAATGAACTGATTGAACCATTGAATCATTGAACCAAATGGTTTAATGAGTTCATAGGTTCAAAGGCTCAACCAAGCGTGATAAAGACCAAAGAGCTTAGGAAGAACAAGCGGCAGGCAGAATCAAAGAAACAATGAACCGATTGAACCTTGAACCAAAAGAGTTCAAAGTTCAATGGTCCATAGGTTCAAGCAGTTCAAAGGCAGCCTCAAGCAAAGAAAGAAGCAACATGGATGATTCCAAAGGCAAGTTCAATGAAAGCGATGGTTTAACCAGAGAGCAAAGAAGCGCTTAAGCAGGGAAGCGATGGACCAAAAGAGAAAGAGTGAACCGACGAAGCTCTGAACCAATGAACTTTCAAATGGTTCATAGGTTCAAATTTTAACATGGTTCAAGTAGCTAGAGACCATTGACGGTCCCTCAGACGTCAAATTTAAAGTAAAGAAAAATCCATGGAAATTCAAATAGAGCATAGAACTTAAAGTAAGAACCAAGTGATTAAATAAAAAGAGAGCCCAAAGATTTAAATTGCTATAGGGGAGAGAAGATTGATGCAAAAGACCATAAATATTTTCAAAAGAGTTATTTCCAATAGGTGGAACAGTGGATCAAGTAGACTTAGACTTCTGAGCGCACCAAATCAAGGACAAAAGCCTATTTTTCTTCCATAAAGTAATGGTGAATTGGACAGCTGTGCAGATATCAGGAAAAGGACCGGACAGTCCATACCAAAGAAGAGACATATTAGAGGAATGGGCACGCCATAATTATGGTGATACATTGTTCCCAGCATGGTCCCTCTAGACAAAATTGAAGGTGCATTGAAGACTTTGACTGCAGCATGGGCCATCCCATGGGAAAGAACACCAAGCCTTGTGTGATTGCTATAAGTTTGTAATTTCTCTCATTAGTAAGGGAGACTTTTCATTTTTACAAGAGCGAAACTCTGTCTAGTTGAAAGAAGAATACTGAGACTTTGAGCTCAGATTGTAATTTCATTTCATTTTATTTGAATGAGAAAGCAAGTTATTTGCAAACTTTGTGTTGTTTTGGCTCGAATGTGTTCTTATTTATTTAATTCGACAAGCAGAACCAGTGAAAGTAATTAGTAAAGTGTCCTAAAATCAACTGTGAGGACGACTTTGCACTTTCACATTTGCTTTCAGTCTGTGTTTTTCTTTTCTTTCTATGTTGAAGATTCTAAGATGACTTTGTGCCCCCTATACTCTTTGGGCAATTGAGGTGGAAACTTTGTGTTCTATTTCATCCTGCTGGTTACTACACCCTTTGACATCAATTACCTTTACTACTTGAAAGAAACTCCTGATGTTTCCTGCAAGAACACTTTTGAAAGAAGAGAAGTGCCTTCAGTGTTTCCACCAGGATTTTCTCCTTTATCTGTGAGCATCATCTCTGAAAGAAGAGAGATAGATGGTTTATTCTGCCCCCATGTGTTATTTTCTGCTTATTTATATTGTATATAGCTCCTACGTATTAATAAAGAAAATCCCCTTGATGAGAGGAGAGATTAGTCCCCTTTTGATGTGGTAAACCTACACAACTGGCCGACCAATCTTCCTGTTGTGGTTGATCAGACCTATTTTGTTTATCAGTACACTAATTGACAAAATATTCACCCAACAATATGTACAATGAGGAGCATAAGTTTAAACTCCCATAGGATAAATTTTCCTTCTGGATGCTCCAATGCTACCAAAACCATTATGGGTAGATCCATAAAAGATCTCTCCTCTTCTTGTAAATGTTGCCTTTTTGAAGCTAGGCATGGAGATTACATGTCAAAATATTTTATCAGATTTTGATACTCACACGGTTGAGAGGAAACATGCCAAAATTATAGGCATGTCTAATAAGGAAGTTGCAGAGAAACAAGCACTCACCAAGGAAGTGGCCACATTGAAACAATAGCTCTAAGAGGCCACAGAGGCAAAAGTAAGGGTCTTAAACCTCTGTAAAAAAATTTGGAATGAAGACCCAATGCTATCAGATGGTGTACCTCTTGATGGGGATGCCATAGGAAAGATGGAAACCCTAGTGGAACTATTGTTCAAGTGATGCAAGGAGCAATCCACACTGTAAGATGAGGGATTAAAATTGATTGAATAGTTCACCATGGTTGTCAATGTCTATAAATGCACTATAAAGAGATTCAAGGAAGTTATCCCCATTTTAGATGGCATTTTTACATAGCTAGTGCACCCTAATAAAGTCTTAGAGGCTCAATTATAAGCTAAGGAATCCCAAAGGCAGTAATTGGCTGATGTTACACTCATAATAAAAGACCACATTGAGCATGTAAAAACATTCAAGGTTGTAGAGATAATAGAGGATGCCATCAATAGTTGAACATGAATTTTGCATCCCTTCGAGGATAGGTTGATAAGGAGGTCTCTACACTCGAAGACATCTAGAAGGATGCCACTGCATCCCTGGATGAACATGTCAAGAAGGCCGATGAGACCCCCAACCAACCCAAGGAGATAAAGAAAGTAAAGGGGACCATAGAAGAAATAACTGTGAAAGTTCTCAAGGCATTATCACATTAGGACAATATGAAGGAGCTCGAGTAGTTTGGGCCTGAATTTTTGGAGGATGCTAGCATGGCTTAGTTTAGGATGGACTAAGAGCATAGTGTTGGGTGATGTTGGCCCCAAAATTTTGATTAAGTGTTGTCTAATTTTGGTGTGGAATCAACATGACATGGAAGGACCATGGCACAAAAGGACTATGGTGTGAAATTGATAGGTGTAAAAATACCATGGTACGGGACCTATGGGGCACAAGAGGAAAATGACATGAAGGAACCAACATGAGAGGACCTAGTTAGAGGGGAATGAGTCATGAGGAACCTGAGGATGAATGGCTTGAAATAGAAGCAAAAAACTAGGGGACAGTGTGAGAAGTGGGAGCAATTAGAAGAACGGTTCATATGGGTCACTCTAACCTTATTGATAGGAAGTTTTGCACCATCTTACAAGGATAGGAACACATGACAATAAACATATAGTATAGAATGAGGATATAGGGGGCGTAGAGGCCTAGATCTTTAGAAAGAACTAATTGTTAAGTAGCACGACTCTCGATCTGTTGAGATTTCATTAGCCAATTCTTCATGTCATTAATGATTGTAAACACCTAGTCAGGACAAAACAAGTATAAATACCCCTATTATAAAGCATTGTGATGATGGATAGATTCTTGGATGTGATTGTGACAAACATATACCATTTTATGGGTTAAGCTTAATATATGAGAATAGCGAGTTTTTGTTAACTTCTTGTTTTCTAATGAATGATGGTGAGAATTAAGTGTTGGCTTATATACGAGTTATACCCTATCACATTTCCTTTTTTAAGATAACTAATGCTAATAGAAAATGACAATATTCTACGTAGTAATACTATTCAAACCTAGAACTCAAAGGATCAAGGTAGTCTATGTATGCTTTTATATAATCCATATTTGATTAACATATAAAGGACTATGAACAAGTTAACCAAACTATGCAACAAAACCTGTGAGAATCAATCTTTTGCTACGTACTTCAAGTGAGCATATAAGATATAAATCTTACATGAAAAAGCTAGTACACTAACTCATTGAGCTAGACTTCATCACCAATCTATAATTATCAAAAATAACCCAACAAATGAGTAAGCACAACACATGAAAAGGGGAGAAGTAAGTATGGTGTGACAAGCCAAGAAGAGTCAATCGTCTCCACCCCTGCATCTAATTATTGAGGAAATGTAGTATCTTGAGTCAGTGTTACACATGGAGAATTGGGTCTCTAGCGTGCCCTCTTACATGATTTTCAACTACAACCATCATCAACCTTGAAATGAGGTTGAATTACATAATTATTATAGAGTTGAGTATCAAAATACCAAGAACCAGTTGGTGTATGATCTTAAGATCTTAAATGCATTGGACGCCATGAGGTTATTTTAACTTTTCAATTTGACATACTTTAGAAAACCCATGGAGGTGATCAAGTTCCTTATTTCGTGCATCCATGACAACTACCTCTATTTTTTTGGGTGTAGTATGAAGATCATGTTTGAGAGGATAAGCAAGATATCAGGACTGCAGTGTTTAGGTCTGGATGTGGCTAATGACTTGGTAGACACTAATAAGGTCTAAAAGATAGCCATAACGTTGATGTATCATAAGTAGGGTCACACCATGCATATAAAGAACCTACAGGATCCTACCCTCTGAGATGTGACATGGATCATCATGACCAAGATTGGTAGGACTGATCATTGGAAAGAGGTTGACATGGTGCACCTCTACATCTCCCACCAAGTCACTTAGGACTTAAAATATAATTGGGCTATGTATTTTAGCCAAAAAATTGTTAAGGATGTAGAGAAGACCCATCGGATACCCAGCCATAGGTTTTTATGGGGACTATTTCTACTTTTAATGGTTTTTTATGAGATCTATATACTAGAATATACCTCAAGAGCATTGAAGTAGGCCTACCCACCTGAGCATAGGTCCCTTACGAGCTCCATAAGGCATTCACATGCCTAGGGCACATTACCCCCTCTTATCATGTGAAGGAGGCATTTGGGAATGAGTGGTGCATTCTGAAGGATTTTCCCCCTTGGATGTTGAACAAACACAATTTATAGTGAAGCAACACTTCTCTCTCATGCACATTAGGATGGTCCCTTCCAGAGAACTCTCCGAATGGCTAAAGTTATCATATGCCTCCTCTGCATGGTACTTCATCAAATCTGTGAACTAGATCCATGATGCACAACCTATGACCTTGGAAGTCAAAAATATTAATTTAGAGATTCATACTCTCTAAAAAATGTATGTCTATCTAGGTAAGAAGGCATATAAAGAGAAGAAGGAGATGGACCTGACATACATAAAGGTCAAGTAAATATTGGTGGAAGAATAAGTGCATAACTTATTTTATATGTTGCAACCCAGGAAGAATTCAAAGGGCATAAAACCTAAGGAAAATCTCCCACCTACACCTCCATTAAAGAAGAAGAAGTGGGATGAGCATGATGTTAGTGCATGTGGTCAACATGGACCACAAAAGAGGTAAAAGACTACCTAGGCACCATGACTAATCCCCTCACCACCTAGACCCTCACCTTTTCAACCATCTCCATCGTGCCCATCTCTATTGTACCCTTATCCACCTCACCCTTCTCGACCATGCCCTTCTCCTCCTTGATCTTCTCCACCCAAATTTTCACTGCCACAAGTCCCTCTACCCCCACCTTCTCCTCCACACATTTATCTAACTCTGCCTTCACCCCCTAAAACATCTCTACAACCATCTCCCCCAAAAATTTTCTTCATCAAGGGTTACACATCAGTGAGCCACATAGCAAGCACCTGACCAAGAAGTCCCTACAGTCCAAATGGAAGCATCAAAATCTAATTTTGAAAAGACACCTTCCTTGATGTGAGAGGAGGAGGCCACCTCTGATGACTTGCTACTTGATGTTGAGCACTTTTATGGCAAAGAAGAGGATAGGGAAGAGCAAGAGATGAGTGAAATGGCCATTGGTAGTACTTCCATAACTACCAACATAGAGGTTGAGGTCTTAAAATGTGACTAGAATAAAGGGAAAAAGTTGGTTGGGTCCATAGAAGATCCCACCATTAATGCATCTATCGATCTACATGACTGATATCAAGCAAGCATCCCTAATAAGATGTTATATCTATGGTTTTACTTCATTCTATGTGATGCAACCTTGGAGATAAGGAAGAATGTATCCTCTTTATTGGACATGTAAAATGAGGATCATGCTTTTGAGCTTTCCCAAGACAACATTTTTTTACGACCTGATGCTTCTGTGCTACCCAAACCACTATGGGTGGATCCCCACAAGATCACCCCTTTACAAGCAAGCACAACATTTTTGAAGATGGCCTTCGAGTTCACATACCAGAACATTTTGTTAGATTCTAATGCACGTAGTGAAGCGAAGAAACATACCCAGGTAGTGGGTATGTATAATAAGGAAGTTAGCACCAAGAAGGTGCTTATTGAGGAAGTGGTTGCATTGAAGCAAGAGGTAAAAGAAGCCATGGAGGCAAAGTTTAAAACATTGAATCTATGTAAGATAATTTTGGGATAGGAACCAATGCTGGTGGATAGTGTACCTCTTAATGAGGATTCCATATACAAACTGGAAACCTTAGTGAACCTCCCATTAAAGCTCTACAAGGAGAAGCTTATATCGAGAGATGAAGGACTAGAGTTAGTAGAGCAATTCACCAAGGTAGTTGAAGTCTACAAGCATGCCCTGGAGAGAGTTGGGGAAGTCAACCCCATTTTGGATGGAATTTTTTAATGGTTGGCATGCCTAAATAAGATCTTGGAGGCTCAACTCTAAGTAGAAGAAGCCCAGAGGTGGCATATGGATGATGTTTCACTTTTAATAAGGGATCATGTTGAGTACACCAAAGTATTCAAGGATGTGGTGATGATGAAAGAAAAGATCAATACACATTGTCAACAATTGAAAGCTAATTTTGTATCCCTCTAAAGATAAGTTGTTGAAAAAGTCTCAATGCTCGAAGATGTCTAGAAGGATGTCAATGCATCCCTAGATGAATTGGTCAAGAAGGAAAATGAGACATCTATCCAATCTAAGGAGATGAATTCATTTAAAAAATCCATAGAGGTAATAACTACCAAGTTACTCGACACATTGTCACATTGGGATAATGTCAAGAAGTAGATCAAATCGATGGGGCCTAAATTTTTGGTAGAGGCTACCAGCTAGACTTAGTCAAATATTGAATAAGAGTGTAGTGTGGGGTGATGTTGGCCCCTAAATTTTGGCTAAGTGTTTTGACATTTTGCCATAGAACCAACATGATGCCAAAGGAACCTTGAGTAGAAGACTATGGCATAAAAGCATTATGGCATGGAACCTACAGGGCACAAAATCACTAAGGCATGAAATCACTAGCATGAGAGGACCCTGTCAAAGGAGAACTAGTTATGAGGAACCTGAGAGTATAGGACTCAAAATAATAATGAAATACTTGAGGAGCACATGGGAAGCGGGAGTGGTTAAGGAGTGATTAATATGGGTCACCTAGACCTTATCCATCAAAAATTTTAAATCGGCCCGCAAGGAAATGAACACATGGTAGCAAGGATCTATCATAGAGTGAGTATATAGGGGTCACAAAGGCTTGGGTCCTTAATAGAAGTTAGTTTATAGAGCACCATGACTCTCAGTTTGTTGAGAGTTCATTGCTCAATTACTCATGTCATAAATACTTTGTCAGGGATAAATAAGTATAAATACCCTTCTTGTAAAGCACTATGATGATGGATTTTGTTTAATGATACTTACTTACACTTAATATATGAATTATAGATATTATAAAACATTTTGGTGTTCATGTTCAATTGAATGGATAAGTTATGTAACTATGATAGGTTGGGTTAAACATTTGGTGATTGGAACTTAGTATGAAATCTAAACTAATATTTTCTTTTTCTAAGTAACAACTCTAAACTACTATGACATTAATCTACATGATTATGGTGACCAAGTTTAGTGCTACATGGATCATAGTAGTCTATCCTTGCCTTTATGTAATATATATTTAAAAACATGTTTAACATAAAAAATATGACTAAGTTAATATTACTATGCAACAAACCCTATGGGAATCAGACTCTAGCTATGCACTTTGGGTGAGCATGCAAAACCATGATCTTGCATGAAAGGGCTAACGTGATATCTCATTGGGCTACACTTCAGCATCGAATCTATATTAAGACTAAAAACCTAATAGTATGCAAACATGGCAACACTATAGGATTAAACCTTGTCTGCTTTGGTGGCTCCACTAAACTCTATGGTGTACTGATAGGAACTATGCTATGAGCTATAATTGAGAATTATGTTGTAACTAGTAACTATGTTGTAATTGGTAATTGAGTTGTAACTACCTATGAAATAGGTAGAGGATACTCATATGGAAGACCCTCAACTATGACCACCTAATTTGCATGTATATATTTTAGGCACATGTGCACTATGGATGGGATGGCTCATAGTCGTATCCATGGCCTACCCAATAACATGTCAAATATGCCTACACCAGGTAATACTAAGAATCTAGTCACCACATGTATTGGTCAAACCTATAGTGGAAGTATAATCTCCCTGATGGAGCTTTGAACATGGCCACTAAAACCACTGATAATTATGTTTTTAAGGGATATATCCTACTTTGAATACCCCAAATGTTGTAAAAGTGTGATAGTGCACATGATAATGCTTGACCCATTATCAACCATAACACTTTAGATAGGATGATGATTTATGTAGGCTTGTACAAAGAGTACATATAAATTTATATCATCATCAACAATATCCTCCTCTAAGAAAGTGATGAGTGGTCTAGCTCAAACTATAGTGTGGTACACACCAATGATATTGTGTAGTGGGTGTGCCTCCTTTGTAGTAGTGTGATATGAAGTTGGTGGTAGATGTGCATGATATGTGTAGTGAATACCTGAAGTGTTCTCTGCCTCATTCACTACATGCTTTGGAAATAGATCTGAGATTTTTTTTAATGCTTTAGCTTATGTTTGTTGTACTTTTGGTGCCTCTGTGTGTGTGCCCATATTAATGATGTTAGCCTCAATCAAATCTTGTATCTTATCTATTTGTTGTATGGCCTGGTGCCCTATGATTCTCATAGAATGCATTAGAATCATAGTTATTTGGAAGAGTTTGTGTCGTATCAACCTCTTTTATGGGAGGGGAGATATCACTTTGCATTCTAAGAGTTGCTATAAACATGTGCTGGCAATTTTGGAAGGTTGGTAAAAACTCTGCATGGAGGAGTTGATAAAATTAGGCAAGGAGATGGATCTAAAGCTACGTTAACTATGGCTTTTGGATCACTGTTGTTTTTAGTAGCCCTTACCTTGTATGGAAGTTTACTATAACTCTTAGCAGTTGATTTTGATCCACTAGTATATTTTAGTTTTCCCATTGAGAGAAGCTTGACTTCTCATTCCTTTACTATGTGGCATAAATCTATGAAGGTTGAAAACTTCTTAAACAAGATAACTTCATGTAGTGTTGGTAGAAGACTTTGTTTGAAGTGTCCTTGAGCTATTTATTTGCCATGGGGTTAGTTAATTTGGTTAATCTTGTCTTATATTGTAAGACATATTCTATAATTGGCTCATTTGATTTATGTTTCAATTGTGCAACTTGAACACATGAGATCTTATCACTGATGTTTATGGAGAAGTGTGCTAAAAACATGTTTTCCAAAGGATTGAATGTAGTAATAGACTGATTTTGTAGATCATAAAACCATTGTAAGGCATAATCCTTTAAACTACATGGGAATAACTTAGTGAGAAGCCAATCATTAGACACAGAGTCCAAACATGTTGTGTGAAAAGCTTGGAGATGGTGTTATGGGTCACCCTTAACATCATACAATATAAGCTTAAGTGCCAAAAATATAGATGGCAAAGGAGTTTCCATTATGTGATGTGCCAAAGGTGTATGTAAAAGAACATTAGAATCTAAGGCATGTGATGGCCTAGTGGCTCCCTTCTCTAGATGTAACACCTTAGACTACAGAGTATGAACCTCGTGCATAATAAATTATACATCTAGAGTGGATGAACAAGCCATAAGAGGTGTAACTGTCACTGAAGGTTATTGAGTTATAATTGGTTGTTGTGCTAGTTGAGTTAGCCCCAATGTAGGTGTAACAATGTTATTAGTTGGGGGAGTTAAAGATTGACCATTGTTTGATTTATTCTTCATTTCTATTATGGTTTGTAAGATTTGTGCATGATCAAGGGATTTTTCCTAAAGTCTATCTCTAAAGCTCTGTAAGATCTCATCCTTGTTGATGATTAGGCTTTCATTTCTAAGTGGAGAGAGAGTGTCCTGATTTCTAACTTGTATATCATAATGATCTTGATTATATTATTCATCTTCAGATGCATTATCATTAAAATCCACATAATCAAGGAGTGAAAGATCAACGATAGGAGTTTTAATTGGTCCCTTTTCCATGGTATAAGCTTGAATAGTAGGAATCCAAAATGTTGAGCATCAATTTTTTAACATAGTTTTTTCAAAAGAGCTATTTGTGTATGCTCAATAGGATTACCATCTAGCCTAGCACTTCTTCTTAATGGAAGATAAATAGTTTTCTTAGATGGCATATAGTAAAAAAATTGAAATAGGGATACTAAAATGGAAAATATGAAATCTAAAAAAATGTAAAATAGCTAATGAAAATAAGAAAAAGAAGGATATAAACCCTAGGAGCATCTAGGGTTAGGGTTTGAGCAATGTTCAAAGTAAGTTGGGCTCACCAAATGTTTTCACCTTTTAGGACTTAACAAGTGTAAATTATATGTTTGTTAAAGAGATAAGTAGACTTAATCAATGTAATAATATGCAATAAATACAACCCTTGATTTTTTTTATAAAATTGACTAGCTCTGACCTTTCTAAAAATAGTAATAAATGGTGCAAGCTAGAAAATAATTGAGACAGATGACCTAGGTACTATAAATTGAGGTGGAAGTTGGTCTTAGTGTCACAAACTAGATCTTAGTGTAAAAACCCCTCTTGGATAACATCATCATAATTAGACAGTAGCACCATTATTGTAAATTTGGTGATAGTGTCATGATATTGGTGGTAGTGTCCTATGTGCAGGACTATCCTGAGTTTTTGGATGCACTTGTGACTAGATATTTGAGGTTTGTTTTTGTGTGCATGAGTCCTAAAACCTTTTATTTTTCCTATTGTGACTAATTTTGTGATCAAACCCTAATCCTCCATATAGTAATGGCATCCAGTTGATATGAGCTAAAAGTGTGTTTGTTAGTTGGGTAGGTTGGACATCCTCAATACCCCATTATGATGAGAGTTGCCTACATACCAATACTATGAAGAGGGATCAATATTGATGTAGTTCTCCCACCTAAGTGCTAGTGCAAGTGTAAGTGAAGCTAGTATGACAGTGGCCTTGAGTGTTTTGAATGTGCTTGAGATTGGAAATCTAGGTAATTTGAGTTTGACTGATGTAGATGGTAGTATATAGAAGTAGGGCAGAATAGGGATTGATAACCTTAATTTTTCACAACTTGTTCTAAGTTTGAATGTGTATTTTACATCTGATTTCCATCTAGTGGTTAGAGTGATAAAAGTCGTGTGTGTGTGTGTGTGTGTGTGTGTGTGTGTGTGTGTGTATATATATATATGATGCTTGTGTGCATTATAAAAGAGGTCTAGGCTGACCCTAGGAGATTTTATTTAGAAAAGATATTCATTTGTGAAAAAGAAATTTAAAGGACATTAACACCATTTTTGGACACTAGCACCATGTGGCACTAGTGTCCTTATTATGACACTAGTGTCCAACTAGCTGAACACTGGGCACAAATGGGTAGGATCAAGAAATGAGGGTCTGAAACTACTTTAGGGATGACTAGGGATGCTCGTAGCTTGCACAAAGGCTAGATAGGTGTGATAATAGGCTCTAGGATAGGTTTAGGGCTAAGCTAGGGATAAGAAGTCTCAATTAGCACACTTATAACTCAAATACCAATTTTAGGTGATTACACTATCTTACTTTTACACTAGGGCATCATACCTATCCATTCTCCATGAGCATTAGTCATCTTATATTACTTATATCAATCTTCATTACTTATGTGCCTTGTGATCCTACATTGACTATATCAAAATGGGCCCACATGTTCATGACCATCTTACATCTTGTCACATTATAATTATCATACTTGATATAACTATTTCCATGTCTTTCCCATATTGGGGCATGTCCTTTATCCCTATTTGTGTTATGCACATGTATTACACATCGCCATCAGGGGCACTATACCTATAAATTCCTCATGAGTTATTCAAATTATTATATCTTGTGTTGACCATAACATATTACTATTACTACACTCTATCTACTGCAAATCCTACTCATTGTGATTGGGGGCATTATACCACACCTATTATATGACCTTCATTTATTATATCTATAACCATACATTTCATTTGGGGACATCGTACCTAGATCATTTTAGATACTAAAATCTACTTTATATAGCATCTCAATCTTGTATGCTTGGAAAATACCTATCAGGGATCTACCCTTCAATTCTAAACCTCCCTATTGCCTTAAGGCTCATATTCACCATCATATTATGCCTAATTATTTATCTTATGGTTTGACCCTATCATTTTTTATGACCCTGATCTCTTAAACTATACATACATCCTAAAACCTAATATATATCCTTTACTATTAGTTCAGATTCTCAACAACTTCATAACCTATTGGACACTTGCATCCCACATAGGGAAACTTGCATTGATGCAAATGTTTATATTCTTATCAAGTGTCTAGTCCTCAAAATTCATCAACTTTGGAAATGTTTTGAAACATATGGGTTATCTTATTTATCTTATTGAACCCTACTGTGAGATATTTTCAAAAGGTGTGTTATAAATATAAATCTAAACCTACTCATTATTCATCTAATAAATATCAAGCAAAGCACCTATTTAAGCTCATTAAATAATTGCACAACTGAGTTTCACTCCCTATTCTTCCCTATTTATATATTAGTCATAAGAGCAGTCATATTATAGGTTGAAGCACTCAAATAATAGCCCATGAGTAGTATTTTTCAAGTGACAAGATAAATCATTACATGCCCTTGCATATAGTATATTACACCCTTGTGCACACATAATTCAACACCTAGGAGAGAACTAAATATTTTTGAAACCCTCCTTAGAGTATTGGCTATGTAGGCAACATTCATTAACATAGGTATCCTTTAGGTCAACTCAACATTGTGAGCCCACTACCCCATTTTCGATAAGGTTCAAAAACCTGAGGTGAAGAGCTAGGGTTTGATCCATAAATAATCATCTACAGTGTATGCACATGAATGAAACATATTAGCATAAAGGTGACAACAAACCCATAAATCTCCAAATTGTCACTTCATAATATAAGAAGTATTCTATACTAGACATTTTCATTAATATTAGGACACATGCATCGATGCAAGTGTTCAAAGGTTGGTAAAAGTGTTCAGGTCTCCAAAAATAATATTTCTAGAATCTGATGACTAGATTCTAATCTTGTTTATGCCTATTTCCACCTTTGCATATCTCATATCTATTTGTACATTTGTAGATAAGCTAAATATTATTTTTTTTCAAGTGTTTATGTGATCAAATTATTATTTTGAGTGTACTTTCAATATTTAGCATAACTCAAAATTTTAGTTCAGAATATTCATTTATCTAAGTTTTCAATTGATTGGCCTACTTTAGAATAGTTTTATTCATCGTTGTGTATAGGGTATTCTACCCTTTAACCCTCAACCAAACCATCTAAAAAGGGTTAAATGTTTGGTGAACTTGAACCCTATGTCTTTTCATGTAAATCTTAGTTTGCTCTAGGGTTTTCAACCTCTTAAAGTTTATGCTTGATGTACTTATTCATATTTATACAATCATTTTTATGCAACATAGGCATAGACCTATATTAGGTGGTATTCCTGTTGAATATATTGAGCTACCCTTTGGTCCACCTAAAATTTCTCAAGCTAATGCCATGTTAAATTCTACAAATAATGAGAATGACAATGAGAAAAATAATGAAAAAAAAACTTAAAGAAGATGAATCTGATCATGAGGATAACGAAACACATGAAAACAATGAGCATGAACAAGTAGACCAAGAACAAGTTCAATTTATTGCATAATTTTGAGAGTACATTCATGAAAATCTTGAAGATCACCAGAAGATCCTTAATACTATATTGAAAACTAAAAATGTAAAAGGCATTAGTAAACAACCATTTCTCTCTATTGATATAAATATTGGGGCTAATGGATATGCCTCTCACACATCCATTCCAATTTCCCTCCCCTTGAGCACAAAATTGACTAATACATATAGTGGGGACACATGATATGTTTTCAAACCATTATTCCTCGAAGATCAAATAACCATTACCATATTCTCTAGAGGAACAATTAATACTTAACCCTAATTAATGGTTTCAATGCCCACATCAACACAAGTGGTATTTTCATCCCCTTTGGTGGATTCTCAAATCTCAAATCTAAATCTCAATGGGTCTACTGTACAAATTCTTCTCCAAGTTATTCAAGCTTTGGAAGCTAAGGTTATAAACATTGAACAAAAAACTTTGAAATCAACTCATGTCATTGATTCAAAAGATGTATTACATAATCCTCTAGCACCTGATATATCCTTGTACCCTTTAACAACTAGTTTTTTTGCACCCAAGTTCGCATTTTATGATGACAAGTGTGATCTTGAACAACATCTCTAATCTTTCTATACAAGATGCCTTGATTATGCTTTAAATTATAAATGTTTAACAAAATTATTTCTAGGGAGCCTAAAAGAAAATGCTTTAAGATGGTTTTATGACTTACCAATCCAATTAGTGAAAGCATTCAAACCCCTAACAGATTCTATCACATTTCTATATCAGTCACTAAAAAGATGTCATATGCACAAATTGTTAAGATCAAACAAGGAACCAATGAACCTATCAATGAATATGTTTTGAGTTATAAAACAATGTTGGCTAAAATGGCAAATCCAATGGTAGATAAAGAGCTTCAAGACATCTTTAAGCAAAGTTTGCTTGTCCCATCACACGATTCCATTATTTTCAAGAAGTTCAAATCTTTTGATGACTTATGCCACATTTTTTGAGATCATGAAATGAAACTTATTTCCTTGAACAAGCTTAAGTATGTAGCAAACACACCAACTAAATATACTATAAAGTTTCATATCAAACCAAGATACAAGGTAAAATCTATAGAACCTAAAAAAGAAGCGACCACAATGGTTAATGTAGTATCATAACAAGTTAATCGACTCATCTTATCTAATACACCTAAGAGACAATTTACATGATTATTTGAGTCTAAAGCTTAAATACTTAAGAAGCTTGTGGAGTGTCATCTCATATCTCTCCCTCCTCTTATAGAGGTTGATACGAATCAACCTCTACCAAAAGAATATGATGTTAATGCATATTGTGACTATCACCAAAGGCCCTAGGAACTCTAAAAATAGATGTTATACCTTGAAAAATAAGATCCAAGATATTATTGATAACCAAAAACTTACCTTTGATGATCTTCCAAAGGATTTAGGTTCACAACCCAGTGACCATCAAAACCAAAAGATATTTAACAATCCATTATAATATCATTATAAGAAAGATCCAGAAGTGCAAATTGCATATAATTCACATCCTCCTCCACCACATCATGGACACACATTAGATGGGATTATTGACACATAAACATGCAAAATACATTCCATGGTTCAAATAACTTCTATTACATTTGATGGCAGGGAAATTATAGATGATGACTCAGATCTTCATTCATCATTTATTCGAACATACTTTGATCATCAGTGTATACATGGTATATGATCGATAATGGTGTTACTGATAATGCATGTAACATGATGTTATTTACACATTTGGGATATAAACATGATGATTTATACCCTTCAACCAAAATTGTTGGAGCATTCAATGGGACATCACATTATTAGTGAGATTGATTTACATTTACAATTTGGTTCAACACATGTGGTCACTTCTTTTTCTGTTATACCATACACATGAGTCTTTGGTATGTTATTGGTTCAATGTTGGATACATAATCTTTACACAGTACCTTCCATAGTGTATGGGTATATTCAATACATTCATTCCAACAAGATAATTATAGTTTCTAGAATTTCATATGACCATCTACTTGAAAAAGAGAAGTCTATTCCCAAACAACTAATTATAAAACCTACTAAGTCTAATCATTTGTGTAAGGGTAAATAACAGATAATCCCCTTATTATGTGACTCATACTTGAGATATTGTTTTACTATAAATACAAAGCAGATTGCATGAAATCCTCGTCTACACCTACATGGTCCCCAGTTTTTAAAAGCATGTAAACATGTTCCAATTACATTTGTACTGAGGAAAACACGTAACACTAAATAATGGGTTCCATGAGCCCCTACTCCTACTACTTCTTCATGACCACAAATTCCTATGATACATACATAAAGTACCATAGATTCTACAGTTTCAAAGATGACACATATCATGCTCCTTGGTAGTATCACTAGTTTGATGTACCATATTCCATGTTTGGAGCTTCATATGAGCATCCCTTAGATGTGATCATATATTAGACATTTTTCCTTTCCAAAAATACAAAAAAATCCAAAAAAAATAAAATACAAAAACATTCAAAAATCCAAAAAAAATTCAGCATTCACATGTTTACTAGATTCTTCGCATCCATGTTATTTACTTTATGTTAGTAGATAACATGTCATTTATTTTATGGATACACATATGTTTCACAAATACTTGATTTCAATATATGCATGCACTATCTACATGATACATGCACATACAAATGTTAAACCTTTCCCCTTCTCGTGTGATACACTATGTTGGGGGCATCTACTTCCTTGATCATGATTGATATAGGTTATATTATTATATAATCACCTTTTCATTATCATGTTGAGCTTATATACTAATGCTTATACATGCATATACTCATGTTTAAATCTTTCACCATGTACTTGATATGCTATGTTACATGGCATTTTTTGCTAACATAGATATGTAGGGACTAGTATGATATGCTTATGTTGGTTGCTTATACTTGATTTATTCACAATGTCACTTTCTTGAGTGTCTTTTTCTTGCTTGTTATGATCTTTTTTTTTCCTATAATTTTTTTTTAACTTCATATTAGTAGAATTCATAATACGTAGCAAAATTTGATTAAGAAAAATTAAAAAACTACGTTAAAATTTTGAAGGAAACTCAATGTTTTAGGCAACTAGCTACGCCTGTCATAAGGAGAAGTTGATAATCAGGGAAGTCAACGTAGATTGACATCTTGGTAACTGAGAGAGAATTTGGGTCAAAATATGGAAACTAAGGAGTGATGAAAAACCCCACATTTCTCCAAAACCACACACCTTCTACAAATATTATTTGATAGTCTTCTTGATCATATAATTGAACAATGAAAAATCCTTTAGAGTAGAGGGATATCTCAGAATGCATTGTTTATGTCATATATATCTAGTTAAATAAGATTGATTTAGTCAGCCAAAGAACATAAAATCTATAAATAATTACTTGATTCAATAAATTTGTCTGATATTGAGTCACTTCCTCCTTTGTGATCTCCACTATTAACACCTTATCATCGTGTTATACGATATATGCATGAGCATAGGTTGTGGTTTTAATGCATTGGGAATAAAAGGTGAGTTTTTTACAACTTATTTGAATGACAAAGGTTTAGAGGAAGATGGTTGACCCATCCTTGCCACTCCTTTATGTATTCTCGACACCGAAGAGAGGGTAGAGCCCTTGTCTAAATGATATTTAGAAAATGGAGTATCATCTTGAAGTTGTTTGCCGTCATGTAAAAGATGTTGTAGATCAACTAGGATCCCAATGGAAATCACAAGTTTCCACTTAAGATCAATCATGTGATTTGTCGATTGAGCCCAAAGATAGATAGTTTTCCTAGAGAGGGAATGAACCATTAGCTACTACTCTATCTTCTCATCTTTTAATCTCTTGCTTGTAATAAATTTAGTAATAGAATTGAATGACGACATTTTGTCAAATAGTTGGTAGACTTCAACTAGAATTTGACACTAAAGATGTGAAGTAGCAATAATGGGATCCCAACACATGCCCATGCCCTCTTTGTTCAATATCTCTCCCATTGGCTCAAGCACAATTGAAGTAGCAAAAACACTCTCTAAGCCTGCCCCAATCTTCTTTATATTCTTACCTCTACTTTGGGAAGAGCTTTGTTGGGTAGGCCCAAAATCTGCTCAGGATTTTTGTCAAATAGTTTGTATGCATCCTCCATTTTCCCAAATTTTTCCTACATATCCACAATGGTAATCCTAGACTATTTCATTTCAAATATCTTCATATTAACATATGGTTATATTTCACTCAACTTGTGATTAGTGGAGGATTGAGATCATCAATGAAAAGATAGCAAAAAAATGCCTCAAGAGGCACTTTTTGGTGATGGAACATGTTGAGCTACCACCACTCTCATAACATCTCCATCACACCCTGCTCATCCATATCAACAACATCATTCTCATCCAAATTTTTTCAAAGGCTCAATAGTCATCTACTCATTTTCATCCCAATATTATGCATAAATGCCCTTCACATTGCTAGGGAGATCTATAGGCCCACATTTGTAGTGGTGGGTGAAGCAACACAATAGGTTGTACCTCAATTTGTCATGCTTTTTCATTTTGATTCTAGTTGAAGGGTGAAAATCCCTAGTGTAGGGTGCATGTCAATCATAGGAGTGGGTTCTGCATTGATGTGGACTGACTCCTCATTCTCACTTTTTTATTTCCTTCAAACCAATTACCCTTTATATTAATCAAAATGTCTTACCCATTAGATCTATCATGTACTTGATATTATCTTGCTTGTGGAAAATTTTAATATGTTCCTTGCTTGTTGGCCACGATGCCACTATATGTTGTTTTATTTTTTTATTTAGACATTTGAATATGTCATTTCTTTGAGTGTATGGAATTTGAATATGCCCCTTATTTGTGGTCAACTTAGACCCATTTTGTGTGATATTGAGTGCTCTTGTGTGTGTGTTTGATTGTTTGTTGAGTTTGTATTATTACTTTCTACACATTGCCATGATCCATATCATGCATCTTAGAGCTTATTGTAATCAAATATTATGAGCTTCATTGATATATCTACTTCGACATATGCTACATGATTCATACATAAATTATATAGTTATCTTATTCTTTTGAGGTAAGGTAACTACCAGATTCCATTCGCCTCACCTCAAAAGGGGGACATATTAGTGAGGGCATGTCATAGAGACATGAATCTAACCATACACAGTTTACATAATTGACAAATTTTGATATAGTTTACATGATTAAGATATACAGTTGGGTCATAATCATATACATGTCACACCAATTTTTACATATTTGGGACAAAGTTTTTCAAAATTATGACATATATTATACACACTTACATAAAAGATATTAAATTTTATATATACTTGATCTTGAAACAAATTAGAGGTGCATATGCCATGCAAGTACACCAAAAATTATAAATACATATTCAAACTCATTAACTAAGGAGCATCGATACTTTACCAAGAATCATTGTTTTCACCAGGAAGCACCATTTTGAGCCTTTCCTATTTATAGTAGTTGGCTCCTTTTGGAAGTGTGGTTAAGATTCAATTCCCTTAATGGCCTAACACTACTTATCAAGAATCATCATTTTCACCAAGAAACACCATTTTAATCATTTCCTATCTATAGTATTTAGCTCTTTTTAGTAGTGTGGTTGAGATTCAATTCCCTCAATGGCCTAACACTACTTCCCTTTTATAGGTTGAGTTGGTTATACCACTTAATTTGGCATTTATGGTATTGTTACTTGAGTTGTGCGATTAAGATTCAATGATCTCAAGGGTCATGTCACAACTCACCCCTTGCACCAGATTTGGGACATAATTATCTTCCAATCCCCCTCTTCAAATATCCAACGTTCAGTTTTGAACCTCTCTCAATTCTAATGCTTCATAAAGAAGCATCTTTACCAAGTCAAAGTACCAAGGGGCAACATGGTGGCATCGACACACAGGTGTACTCTTTCCTTGCTCTCTTTCTTTTCAAGCATTTCAATTATGTAAAATTTTAGAGTATATGCATTGATTTATATTATAGCATGCTCTTGGCTATAGTTCATATACCAACAAAACACTAAGTGGGCTCAAGCAAAATCAAGGTGCGATGTACACACCTAGGTATGCATTTATTTCCTTTAAACTAGTAATTTCATCCTTATGCATTACTATAGTAAAGGGGGGATTTAGATACCAAAGTCTATATTTTATAACATATTAGTCTTGTATACCTAGAAAATATCTATCAAGGCTGTACCCTTTAGTTTTAGACCTCTCTATTACCAAAAGGTTTGCATTCACTATCTCATTGTGCCTAACTATTTATCATATGGTTTGACCCTATTATTTTTGATGACCCAAATATCATGCATTGTACATAAATCCTAAAACCTGATATATATCCTTCACTATCATTTTTATATTCTCAATAACTACCTAGCCTATCAGACACTTGCATGTCACATAGGGACATTTATGACAATGCAAGTGTCTAGATTCTTATCAAGTGTCTAATCCTCAAAATTCATCCAAATTGCAAGTGTTTTGAAACATATGGGTCAGCCTATTTATTTTATTGAACCCTACCATGAAATATTTATAAAATGTGTGATATAAATACAAATCTAAGCCTACCCATTATCCATATAACATATACTAAGAAAACATGTATTCAATCTCATTCAATCAATTATACAACTGAGTTATACTACCCTATTCTTCCTTATTTATATATCATATTAGAAGCAGTCATATTATAGGTCTAAAAAACTCAAATAACAATCCATGAACAATATTTGTCTGGTTACAAGATAGACCATTGCATACCCTTGCATATAATATATTTCACCCTTGTGCATACACAAGCCAATACCTAGGGGAGAACTACATATATCTGAGGCCCTCATTGGAGTATTGGTTATTTAGGTAGCACTCATTGATAGAGGGGTTATTGAGGTCATCTTAACACCATGAGCTCATGAACCCATTTTTGGCAAGGTATGAAGACCTAAGGTTAACAATTAGGATTTGATTCATAAATAGTCATCTACAACCTATGTGTGCAAATAAAACATATCAATAAATTGATAAAAACTGCATAAATCTCTAGATGGTCACTCTATAATACAATGAGTATTTTATACCAGATGATTCCATTGATATCACGACACTTGCATTAACTCAAGTGTCCCAAGGTTGATGCAAGTGTCCCAAGGCTAATGCAAGTGTCTAGGTCTCTAGAAACAATATTTCCATAATCTGACAAGTGGATCTTGATCTTGTTCTTACCTATTCCCTATTTATACCTTTACATATCTCATATTTATCTGTGCATTTATAGATAATCTAAGTATTATCTCTTCCTAGTGTGTATACAATCAAATTACTATTTTTAATGTACTTTCTATATTTAACATAACTCAAGATTTAAATTCAGAATATTCATTTATTTGATTTTTTAATTTATTTGTTATGCTTTAACATAGTTATATTCATCCTTGTGTATGGGCTATTCTACCCTTTAACCCTCACCTAAACCATTTAAAAATGGTTAAACAATCACCCTATACTCTATTAATATTATTTATTTCTATAGGGGGCATCTTACCATTACTTATCTCGAGAACTTCATTGATAATATCTATACTTTATTATGCCTTTGGGGGTATCATACCCTTGCCTATCTCTTTGAGGTTATTATAAATATATTTCACATGTAGAGACTATCATACCCATGTGTCTATTGATTATACAATGCTTATATATCAACATACTAAATTTTCATACTTACACCTAGTCACAAGATGACTTTTAAACACAATGCTATTATTATTATAACATACCACATTGGGGCTTTCTCTTGCATTAGGGCATAAGTTCCTTCCCCAACACAAAACTATATTGGGGCATAATTCTTACTCCCTTAGTATCTCATCTTACATGAGGTTACATCTACATAACAAACTTTACATGATGATATATATTATATACAGTTTAAACTAGACATATTACATGTCTATCCTACTACCTATAGTGGGGAATATTAATGTCCCTCAATATTGATCACTTCACACTCCATTTATTCATATCCTATTATTTGGCGTTACATGATGATATTTTTCTATAGTTTAATGCATGTGTTATTAAGTACATTCAAATATTTTAACAACTTCGACTATATTACAAGATAACACACAATGTGCATGAACCTTTATTTTGAGACGTGTTGTTTATAGGAACATATACCCATCCCTCACTTAAAAAATGGGGACACATATTAAAATATTTTATATCCAAAAGTTGTAAATGATAGTTGACATATACTAGATCCAAAGAAGTTTACAAAATGATGGACCAAAGATGGATTAAGGACCATAAAATATATGCTTCCTTGATCAATAAGTAGACTTGAGTTTTCAAAACTTACTTTAAAAGTTCTAGCATATGAGAAGATTTTATTTTTAAGTTGTAGTTAATGACAACATGAATCACATAACTTTAGGTGTATTTGCTCCTATGCTCATTTTCTATCATTTTATAATATTTTCATGGATTTATTAGGACACTAACTACTTGTTGGTATTATTATTTGCTTACAGGTACACAATATCTGTGCACATCGATGTGTATATGCACCCTAATCCAAAATCGAGATGTTTCGTTCTTCCTTATTTAGGCAAGTGCTTGTATGTACTTCAATTATTGTTTTAATTTGATGCATGCATGCAACAGACACATGCACATCAAAGTGGGGCATTATGCATACACTTAATTTTGTTGTAAGGCTTATTATTGAAATGTTTTTAATGTTGTTTTGTGTATATAGATAATTGTTTGAACTAGGGTCTTAATGGAATTTTCCCATGAGTTTTACTCCTCCCACTTCTTTGTGTAATCTTAGGTTGTTTTATTTCTTTTATTTTATTATTCTTATTTGTTTTCTTTGACCTGCAAGCTTCCTGTGTTCTTCCTCCTTTATCCATGCATATTTTATGGTGAATTAGGTAAAAATAAAAAGAGAAGACAAATCATATTTTTATATCATCAATTCACCTAAGTGAAGCTACATCTTTATTCTACATCATAGTGTACACTTGCACAAAAAAATTTAAAACCAAAAAGGAGTGGGGTATAAAATCAACACTTGGAAACATAGTCAATAGAAGCACAAGTATACAATAGGTGATCTTCCAATTTCATGCATTAAAAAATTGGTAACTTGTCAATTATGTTACCACAATCCATGCGTTGGAGACATTAGATCAGAACATGGTGTTTTTTTTTAATTTATTTATTCATCAAGTATGTCTTACCTTTTTACCCATATTGACCCTCTAAGACATGATGTTATCATTGGCTATCTTTGGTAACACACAATGCGCTTTAACACTTTATCTTTTACCAATATGGGACTTACATTATATACCTATGAACATGGATTCATAATTTAGCTCTGGGAACATTGTGATGGCATCTCATTTTCATTTTTTTATTTGATTTGACTTCTACTTTCTTGACCAATCATTTTTATTTGACTTTACGACTTCGTGCCACTTGGATTTAGTTGTTGAATTTTAATTATTCCTCCCAAGTGTTTAGTTTCTTGACATTTTATTTTCTTATTTTTCACTTTGCATGTGCACACTTGATATTGATTTTCCTTGTCTTGTTTATTTGCCATATGTCCTTGGATCCTTTATTCATCATGATCCATATGGTACTATTTTTATTAAATTGCACACAATGGGAAATAACACTATGCCCAATGATTTAAAACTAGGACACAAGTTAGATCTATGATATAACAATAAACTACAATAATCATATTTGAATTACACCAAAAAATAGAAATGGAAGTTAAAATAGACAATTCCATAAGCAAGTATAAATGATCAAAATACAAAGAGAGATGGAAATAGACACACATGGGCAATATAATGGAATTTTAGAATTGGATACAAGCTATGGAAGCTGTAAAGCTAGAAAATATGGAATATCAACTTCCATAATTTTTAACTTTACAAATTTTTAGCTTTACAACTTCCAAAACTTGTCTTCAATTTTAAATTTTCATAATATTGCCCATGTGTGTCTATTTCCATCTCTCTTTATCTTTTGATCATTTATACTTTCTTATGGAATTGCCTAGCTTAACTTCCATTTCTATTTTTGGTCATAATTCAAATATGATTGTTGTAATTTATTGTTATATCATAGATCTAACTTGTGCCCTAGTTTTAAATCATTAGGCATAGTGTTATTTCCCATTGTGTGCAATTTAATCAAAATAGTACCATATGGATCATGATGAATAAAGGATCCAAGGACATATGGCGACCAAACAACACAAGGAAAATCAAGATCAAGTGTGCACATGCAAAGTGAGAAATTTAAAAAAAAAAATGTCAATAAACTAAACTCTTGTGAGGAATAGTTATAAGTCAACAATTAAATCCAAGTGGAATGAAGTCATAAAGTCAAAGAAAAATGATCGGTCAAGAAAGTAGAAGTCAAATCAAATAAAATAAGGAAAATGAAATGCCATCACAATGTCCATGGAACTAGCTATGAAACCATGTTCAGAATGTGTGTTAACAAAGCTAACCAATGATAACATCAAATAATAAAGGGTCAATATGGGTAATAAGGCGAGACATACTTGATGAATTTGAAAAAAATAAATCATCATGTTTTAAACTAATGTTTCCAACACATGGATCTATATGATTGAATTGATTGTGCCTTGAAGATGTATTAGCAAATGATTGTTCCTTTTTTGGTTCAATTTTATCTTGATGCACTTTTTTCTTAGGTGCCCACTTAAGTTGTTTTTGAGTTGTAATAGGATCTACCCTGGGATGCTTTAAATCTTACTTTTCAAAGGTTCCATCTCTTTGAATTTTAACTATATTGCCTTAATATTGAATGTAATATGCTTATGTGTAGTATCAAATGTTAAATTCATATATTGTAACTATGGAGTTCCTAATATAGCATTGTACGACCTCATAGTATGAATCACAATAAATAACATAGGAAATGTGTGTGGACCAATTATGAGAGTTAATGTAATATGACCAATGGATTAGCTATGTCTTCAGATAAAGATATTGATACTTGAATTGAATTGTTTGGATTATAGCAAAGTGTCTTAAGGAAATCAATAGTGCATAAATTGATGGTAGATTGATCATTTATCACGATTCCATGTATATTTTTATAATCTTTTTATCAAAGCAAACATGACCAAATGTTCCACACGAGAAGAATGAGTCTCTATAGGATTAGTGGGAATCATGATTTTCAAGCTATCATGTTTAGGTGATTTAGCATTAGGATTTGAATTTTATACTTTAGAAGATGAAACCTCATTTAGCATAGGTCTCTTGATACTAGAAGGTGTACTTGTGACTTATGGTTTTATAATTGATAAATCATATGTAAATTCACTACTATCAATAATATATTATATTTTATGTTTCAAAACACAACATCTATTCGTTATATGACAATCTATTTGATGATACTCATAAAATAATCTATAATTAAATGTTTGTGGGAGATAGATCCAATCGTAATGCCTAATAGAAGGTAATATAATCATGTCCTTGTCAAGTAACTTTTCAATATTGTACTTTAAATTTATCTAAGTTTTTGATATTATCAAGATCCACTAAGGGGAGACATAGGACTTGTTGTAGGTGTCTTTCTATGATTAGTCAATGGTTTAGGATTTGTTTTGATTGTTGCATGGCTAATGTTAGAATTTGTAGTTTGATGAATAGAAGCGCAATGTGAGGTATGAGTCTCATAGTTAAGTGCATATGATCATAAAAGATCATCCTCAAGTGACACAACCTCATAGAAAATATTTTTGAAACATTTGTAAGCATAGTAAATAACTTTATCTTTGAGACAAGGCAAAAGGTTTTTACTAAAGATATATCATTTCTCTAGATTTGTTAGTTGATATATCAAATGATGCATGATGACCTTGAATCTTAAAATATAATTATGAATGGGCTCAAGTTTTCCTTGGTAAAGAAATGGATTATGTTTAAACATAGCATGTAGTCCCTTATTATTGATAAAGTATGATAGGAAAGCCTATTTAAATCTAAGGAAGCTATGTAGGGAGCCTCTAGGTAAACTGTGAAACTAATCTAAAGCATGACTCACTAAGCTTCTTGGAAATGTATTAAGTAATATTCTATCATTAGCATCATATTTCCCAAGAGAAGCATAAAAGCTCTTAAGATATAAGTAAGGATATCCATGTCATTTGAATAAGGAAAACTTAAGCATTATAAGAGATGTAAATGATAGGAATCAATGATACAAATGGCTCAGGGTATCTTTATATATAGGCCTCACAAGGGCACATTTACAGATAGGTTGACCATTGAAGATATTAATAGGCAATAATCAAGACACAAAAGACACACATATCAGGGGAACATCATCATGGGCCGACTATAAGACCTTAAAATAACTTTTTGGACATTCTAGGAGGATCTGGGGTTGTACAAGGAAAAATGAATAGTCAATCTATAGGTTTTTAGACATTTTGGATTGAATATAGATGTTATCATTGAAAAAAAGTGAATATAAAGTCAAGTCGTAGGAAAATCTAAGTCAAAAGACAACAATACGATGCCCAACACAAGGGCGAAGTATAATGAAAAGAGCCAAGTATATGCACATGAAATAAGTGTGATAAAACATGAAAAAGACATAATGGGAAAGGATATTGTATAGAAATTAGGTGTCTACAATCACAAGCCACTTGTTGAGCTTGCGAGGCACAACTCCATGACATTGCGAAAGAGTAACCTCCCTCTTAATTGTGGAAGCTTATGCTTGAAATACTTCTTTATAGTGGGAAACAAAAGCCTAAAGGATGTTCAGGAAAAGGGTGAGACACATCCTCACTTCCTCAACAATTTTAACATTTGTATAGGAGTGCCACAACTTGAGGTGCTGAAAACATTCTTTGGAGAATTTATGACCAAAGCTAAGAAATTGCAAGGGGGCTTGGATTTGAGCTCCCTTTATAGGCTTTAACAAATTTAATTTCATGACAAAGACCAACAACTTCAACTTGGAGGGTTTCAATGAAAGGGGAAAGGCCCAAGTGTTGTGAGACCCTCTTAAATTCCTCAAAGTGGCTTCATTGGTTTTTTTTCTTTAAAGGGTCATTTGCTTTCAAAAAACTTGTAGAAAGGTGGCAGCATGGACAATGAAAACTTCCCACCATTAAATCCAACCCTCATCTTTAGAAGGGTGGGAAACTAAAACCCTATAGACGTTAAAGATGGTGTAGTCATGTTGAATATGTGTCATGTTTTGATGAAATTAATTTTTGTATACCCTCATCAGGGGAGACAACCACTTAATGCAAAACTTGATGGGAAAATGTTCATAAATAATTGCATAAAAAAATCATACGAATCAACCTGTCAAAATGGTAAGTGAAGGAGAATGTGTTATTCTTAACAAGCATGGCTCTATCCAATTATTTGAGAACGTGTTTTGACCCCTTACGTAGGTTTGACCAAGTAAACCATATGACAAGTGAGGAAAATTTCCAAAGGTGATTACGGTGGAAAAACCTTAATTTATTTTTTATGTGGAATCGATTCTCCCTTTTACCAACACACCAATGCATATGTGGAAGACACTCTTTAGATTCCATCGATTCAACCATGTTAACGTTGCCACCTAACACCTAGTTGGCCATTATAAACTCCTCTACTAGCCATTGCGAAAGTGCTACCTACTCACTGACATGGTTGGATTCAAAATGGTTGACAAGGCCAAGAGAATAAGTATCAAAGTCAAAGATTATCCAAATGACCCAGTTGGTTGGGTCCATACTCCAATCCACCACAGAAGGAGTGCACAAGGGTGAGATCATGGTGATAACGCCACCATGACTGACTTAGTGGTACAAAATTTGACCAATAACATCAAACCAAATAGTCTTCATTGCCATATGTGAGGAACATTGTTATTTTTTACCTGTTATAAACATAATACACGTAAATATGTAATTTGCTGACAACTTTATTGAACCATGTATTTGTGAGTTGGGTTAGTCAATTGCCAAACTTTCTATGAGAAAATATTCAAGAAATTTGATTGAGGTTCATATTCTCACTCTCAAGGAATTCTTGTGTCGCATAGTTGTTCTATAATAATTACTTTTGGTTATTATTGAAAAGGTCTCCAAATTGAGGAGGCCACCGTTTCTTTTGCACATAATCGCTTTCTAGTGAAGGGATATGTGAGCGGTGGGCAGAGTGTCATCGAGAAGAAAGAAAGGCATCTAACGGCCTAGAAATTGACACAGATGCTATCACCTCCACTGGAGTTTACAAAGAAGACATGGTATCATGCGAGCTAGATATAATATTGCAGTTTGTGGAGTGCCTAACACTTACAATTGTGTAGTAGCTTGAGACACAAAGGGGACAAAAGAGGGATTAGAGACGACAAACACGATAGGGGGCAAGGGTTTTCTCTCAGGTCTTGATTATAATTATTATTCAACTTTTTTTTTGTTTTGATCGGTTTACTAACCATCTTAATTCCCATTGGGAGCTTTAACTTGCATTGTCGAGGGTTTGGAAACTAAGTTTGAGGGAGCTACGAGAGAGTGATCCCTTATCTTGTGTTTAATAGATCAATGATGGTTTTATTTTAAACAAATTAATATATAATACCCATATATAGGCACTTGGTTGCCCACTTAGATGCCAATAGTCTCTGTTAAATCATAGAAAAGGTCGATTTCTACACAACCTCCATTAAAGCTGAGTGGAATAAAATTTGGCTCATAGGAAAAAAAACATTTGCGGTATTCTTGACAACCCAAGGACCATATTTAAAGAATGGTTGGAAAGATAATAAATAATCAAGATTTAATATCCTCTAAGCCCCAAAAAAAACCGATTATCCTTACATTTACATAACCAACTAGATGGTTATAGGAGGAGACACCCTATTCAAATTAAAACCTAGATAACGTTGGAGTTGGAGTAAACCTCATTCCCCCAAATATATAAAAAGAAAACAAAACCTAAAAAAACTCTGGCTATATATATTGTTTAGCGATATGGTGTTGAGAATAGCATAGGAGCCACTTGTATTTAGCATTTTGATTTTAACAATTCCTTTCAACTTGATGTAATGGAATGGAATTACGCAGGGAGGGAGGGTGAAGGAAGCTCAATAACCTAATAATTGGCGACGATGACGCTCTTTTTGCCGCTTCGTTTTCATTTCTCACGGACTACTGCTCAATTAACTCTTTCTCCTACAATTAGAATTAACGGGCTTCAGCAGAAGCGTTCGAGTAGCGGATTATTATTATTTAGGGTTATTCAAATAAGGTCACAACTAGACGCCTCTTCTTCTTCTCAGTTTGTTAAGCGAATCGAACAAGCCTGGTCGATTTCGAAGGTACTCTTTTCTACCCAAAGGAGGGAAAAAAATAAAATAAAACTTTTTTGGAATGTGGATTGAATATTTCCGTAACAGTTTTTCTAGAAGAATTCTTACCAATATTATTTTTTGTAAATCCATGTCGAAACCTAAAGGAATTAAGGATCAACTGCAGTTGGTTCAATAATATATTTTGTTTAACACAAACAGAATGTTTCGAATTTTGCCAAAATCTTATTCTAGCAAGTTTGAGTTTAAATCTGGTAATGAGGTTAAAACCCACTACTATAAAAACTAAACAATGTATAAGGTAAATGGAAAGCAATCTCTTTGTGGGCTTCCACAAGGGGGGATCTAGTCTCATACACCAAATTTCTGTCCTGCTTAGCAGTGACCTAAAAACTACCTCTACTTTTACCTTCAGCAGATTTGAACCTTTGTGGACGGTGGCAGCATGAAAGGAACTCACTTGCCAACCCCATTTAACATTTCGTTAGATATGATTTACCATTTGTAAAATATTTATTAATTGATATATGATTGAATAATGGGGCAAGTATCCAACCTACACGGTGCCTCAGGCCGATGCTTGCCATTGGGGTTTATGGGTGTACCGGCGAATCTGTAGTGGGATTTCAGCAAGAGCATTACAATAATACAAGTTTTGAATAAAATAAATTGATAAATATTTTGAAATGATAGCATTAAAATCATTTCTAACATGCTACCCTACTATCTTCTGAGATCACTGATATGCCACCAGCAAGCTTTTAATCTCAATGTCTATCTGGGAGTTTCCCAACACCCCCCTAAAGCTGAAATTCAGGAGGACTTAAAATTCACTAAATTAGCAGAGGCTTTGCATTGGTCTCACTTTTTGCCCGACCTATTATTTAAGTTGTTTCCTCTTCCATTTCTGTCATCTTTGTAAATTAACAAGCCATTGGGTATCCTCAGTAAAATTTGCCTATAAGAATTGTTATTATTGTTAATGCAATCAAGTGCATATTCTTTGTTTTTTTGACAAAAAAAGACCAATTAAATTCACGTTAATTCAATAAAGGATTACAGAGCTTCCACAACACAGTCAACATCACAGAGATGACGAGGATGAAAAGAACAGTACACGGAGACATTTCACAGCATGAAACACAGCTCCAAAGAAATCCCTATTTCACCTGTCATTCCTCGTAATACATATCTCTTCGTGACTCAGCTGAACAGCTTTATCGGCCAGAAAATCAGCATGTTGGTTGAAATTTTTCCTAATATGAGAAAATCTAATGATTTGAAAGCATTAGCATGGCTTTGTGATTCCCTATTGCAAAGTGGCACTAAGAAAACTGTCCATTTTTCAAACTCCTTTTATTGCATCAACCACTATAAGCGAATCACCAAAGACTTCCACCACTTTAAAACACACCATTATCGCAATTTTTAAGCCATATTGTTTAAGTTCTTACCTAAACCTTCAGCATACTCAATCACAACTGTTCCTTTGTCATCCAAAATGACTCCACACGACCCAGCAGTACCTGGGTTTTCTTTTGAAACACCATAAAAATAAGATTGTAACACCCGTTTTTCAGATCTCGAAACACCATATAAATAAGATTGTAACACCTGTTTTTCAGATCCGGAAACACCATAAAAATAAGATTGTAACACCCGTTTTTCAGATCTGGAGGGTTTCCAATCACCTCAGATTTCGACAATGGTATTGGCATCTGTGACAAACATTATCTGGATCATTTCCTCTTCCTTATTCAACTTTCTACTCAACAGGATGTATCTACCATTCACATTAATTAATTATTTCACAAGAGCAATGATATGAGCAAAATAATTGTATGGCTTACTGATAATATTCTGAAAAATAGAAAATTTCCTTGCTATCCAAGTATACCAAATGACAACTGTTGGTAAGATATTCCACAAAATATGTGGCACAAGGTCTCTTTGAAGCAAAACGGGCATTTTTTTATCCTATCAGTAACAAACACAGGGCAGCTTGTAATCAACTCTGGAATATCAATTCTGAATCCCATGGTTTGCCAATGACAGCTTGTAACTCACAATGAATGAATAGATGTTTGTCGTCTTCACCAGTTTAATTGCATAAAATACAAATATATGGACGATTAATGCCTCGTTTACTAAGATTCTCTGAGGTCAAAGCTGCCTTATGGAGAAGAATCCACATGGAAATATCAATTTTGGGTATGGAATTGTTACTCCATAGCTGCGGCCCGCTTCCATTTGTTGTCTTGACTAAACATATGTCTGTAATTTCTTACCAGCAGCAAGTTGTACCCCTGTTTCACACTAAAATTTACAGATTTTCCAAAAGGACCCCACATAATCTCATCTTGTGCATCTCTCAAATTGATATTTTGCTGCTCTAAAAGTTTCAAGAACAATTCAAATTTCTGTTCCAGCTCACTCAAAACAGCAGACCAATCCTCCCAAGTTTTAAATGTGTGACCTCTCAGCTCACCTGGCAGATGATAACTCTTGAAGAGTTCATTCACCTTGCGCAGGCCATAATTTCTAAACCTATCATGGATTAAATTTATCTCCATCACTCCTCCCAGAGAAGGCATTTCGTTAATGGCATCAGCCCAAATATTAGCTTTCTTACCATCACCCACAAACCAAGAGCATCCCCTTCTAAAAAGGGAAATACCGGCACACATACTTGACCACGTCACATAGCCTTTCAAGGGGATTCTATTCATACCTAAAATTTTCTAGGGAGATCTACCTCCAAGGTACTCATATGAAATAATTAGGGTCCACACAGCATTATTGTCATTTATTAGTCTCCAAATCAGTTTGGCACCATGCACTCCTGTTAACAATGCAATATGTCTAGTATCCAAGCCTCCATATCATTTTGGGAGATAAACAACATCCCACTTAACAAGATGGAATTTCTTCTTGACTTGTTCATGTGCACCTTTCCACAAGAAGGATCTCATTATCTTGTCTAATTTGTTTAAAACTCTACAGGAGCATGAATAGAGGACAACAGATACAAGGGGATATTAGAAAGAATAGATTTAATAAGAATGTTTCTTCCTGCCAGAGTTAGCCAGCGATGAGTCATACGCTTAATATGTGGACAATTTTACTCAAAATATTTTCCCATTGAGCTTCGGTATGCTTCCGATTGCCAATAGGAACCCCAAGGTAAGTAAAATACATCTTCGGATTCCCTAGTTTGATTCCAAAAATCTGAGATAATTGATTGCAAACAAATTAGAGCAATTGCAAGTGGACACATTAGACTTACCCGCATTGATTTTGACCCCTGTAGCATAACAGGTTTTTTGTCAAAATTTATTTTAACTGTCTCCTCAGCAACTGAAACATGTCCCATCAGCATGGTTTCATTGGTAAATTGTGAGTGGTTAGAATTCTCAACATTAGATGTTATTGAGATCGCTTGAATACGGCCCTATTCTTTAGCATGCTTCAACAGATAGCTTAGCGCTCTCACCATGATTATAAAAAGCCCCTGGGAGAGCGGACAGCCCTGCCTGATCCCATGAGTAGCCCTGAAAAATTCAGAGGCCCCCTCAATATCTAAAACAGCAAAGGAGCTGGAGTTGGTGCATCCTTCCACCCATTTAACCCACTGCTCACGGAGTCCCATCTTCCGAAGCACCATAAAGAGGAATTATATATTGAGGTCATAGGCGGTGGCAAAATGTAGTTTTACCATCATAATTCTTCTTTAAGAGTTGACTGCAGAATGAATTGCTTCTAGAGCAATAACAACTTGATCAAGAATTTGACGTCCCTTGACAGCACCCCCTTGTTCCTCTTAAATCACACTGGGAAGCCACATTTGCAACCTAGCAGCCATAATCTTTGATATGATTTTATAGGAGAAGTTGCAAAGAGATATAGGCTTAAATCTTTCAATTTTCTAGCCATATCTTCACTTAGCAGCAGAGCAAGAAAAGTAGAATTTAATGTCTTTAGAACTTGACCTAAAACCCTGGATTCCTCCAGCATTAAAAGAAGATCCTCAGCTATAATATACCAAACACAATGGAAAAAGCTGGGTTGGAAACCATCTGGTCCAGGAGATTTATCCAGTTGAAATGCCAACACAACTTCTTTTAGCTCTTCCATAGTAACAGCCATGACCAGCAGTTTATTCATTTCATCTGAGACTAAGGCAGGATTTGGCTCATTTATTTCTTCTAGAACTTCACCACTATTCACATTATCATCGGATAATAGTGACTGAAAATAATTCTTGGCAACATCTCTGACTTCTCTTGCCTCAGTTATGTCCATTTTCCCTTCTCTTTGAATAAGAGATATATCATTATTCATTCTATAAGAAATAACAGCGTTATGAAAAAAATTGGAATTTGCATCCCTTTGCTAGACCCGAGACGTAGGAGAGAATCCTCTTCTTTCTCAATGTTCTCCAACTGAAATTATAACAAACCTTCTTCTGATCTGAGAGCCTCTGCTTCAACACCATTTTGCACAAACCCATTTATCACCTCCAATCTCATATAAACTTGCTTCTTAACTTCACTATCCTGTCTCATGATGCCCCTTTGCTAATCCTTCACTCTCTTTTTAGTATTTTTCAATTTGACATGAAACCTGTACATTTTAGATCCTTCTACATTACCCTCATTCCACCAGAGTTTGATATTTTGGGGAAAATCCATATGCTCTAGATCTCAGACGCAGGAGAGAATCCTCCTCTTCCTCACTAATCTCCAACTGAAGTAATAACTCAGGTCCTTCTGCACTGAGAACCTCTGATTCAACACCATTTTGCATAAACCCATTTATCACCTCCAATATCCTATAAACCTGCTTCTTAACTTCACAATCCTGTCTCACGATGCCTCTTAGCTAATCCTTCACCCTCTTTTTTTGTATTTTTTAATATGACATGAAACCTGTACATTTTAGATCCTTATACATTACCCTCGTTCCACCACAGTTTTGATATTTCAGTCTTTCAGGGAAAACCCTTATGCTCAATGAGTTTAGGATTTAATTTAAAAGGGGCATTTTTAGGAGGCTCAAATCTATCAAGCCTTGACGATAGACCCATCAAAGATTCATCAACAATAAATCTATCTGATTTCTCTACAATTAATGCACTCCCTCTTCTTCTATTTGACCTAATAAAGACACCATTTTTGGGAGCAATATCTTCAATGCCCTTCTCTTCGATTAGATCCATCAAAAAACTGGATTTAGGATCCAAAGCAGCTACCCCTCCTTTTTTTAACTCAACTTCAAAATCAGGTTAAAATCACTGCCAATGACCCAGTTCCTCAATCCATTAATTAAACCATCTTGTGAAATGCTTAACCAGCACCCCCTAGCCAAAGAGGGATCAGGAGGACCATATACATTTGTTAAATTAAAGACGTTTTTTGAAACTTGGCATTTAAAAGTGATCCTGATCCAAGATAAATCTTTGACCACTTCTTCCAAATCTTTGCAATACCCCCAGTTTGCCCCCTAGATCCAATGCACTCTACAGAGTAATGATTCGAATGTCAAACATCTTTAATGCCTAAAATTTCAGTTTCAGAAAGCTTTGCTTCCTGCAAAAAAACTACATCTGGAAGGATATCATACAACTTACCTTTTAAGGTTCTTTTTACTAAGGCTGAACCCATGCCCCTTATATTCCAATTTTTTTTATCATTCTTTAAGGCTGCGAGTTACAACCTTCTTGATCATTCCTTGGAATGGTGTCCTTCCCTTGCATATCTGCATTTTCTCCCTTATTCCCAAGTGATAATTGCATCTGAGACCCTCTTCAACAGCTCGCTTGGAGTAATTCTGTAGTGCCTCAGATATAGACAGTCGACTTGTTCTCCTTTCTATAGAGGTGTCGCAATCAATTTGAGTTTCTATTTGGCTCAAAGATTGCACTCCTTCACAGGAAACCCCTAACTCCACCAAATTATCATCAACCCTATCTAAAATTGCATCCTCCTTAAAGAAGTACCCCTCTGCCTCAATTTTCTTTTCACTCTCACATTTTCCTAAGAAACAAAACTATCTCTTTGCTTCTCTAAATATGGCCCCTCCTGAAATCCTTGAACCACATCTTCAACTGCATCAACATGCTTATTCCTGGATAACTTTTCTCCCTCATTCTCGTTTATAGAAGTGAGATTCACGCTATCGTGTTCATCGCTAAGCTCTACTAGTGCCTCAAACAATTTTGGGTGGAACAAGGCACTTTCCCATCACCCACCTCCCTATTTCCTCTAGTTTGCCTCTTCCTTGAAACTTTAGCAAAATCCCTCAATCTCAGATTCTTTGGGCTTTTCCTTCTCTACATTTTGAAGTTTGGCTGGATAATTGTGGACAAAATGTCCATACTCATGACAATTGTACATTTAAAAGCTATTGTTCATAGTCAAGCTCTTGTTTCCATACTTCGATTCTGTAATTCAATTTCAATAAACTTAGGCAAACTCTCAGCTGCATCAATCTCAACACAAATTCGAGCAAATGTGGAAGCTTGGGTTGGAAGGTTACATCTGCAACTTTAATAAATTTTCCAAGAGAGTCTCCTATTGTTCTAAAAGACTCCTCTCTCCAAAACTGAACAGGAAAAAAAAGGAAGCATAACCCAAATCAGGATAGTATTGGTTATCTCCTCCCTTGGGTCGAAGTTATCATCCCAATATTTCATAAACAATTCACTTCTAGCCATGAACCGAGGTCCTTTTTTAAAAAATGTTTCTCTATCTTTTAGAGGTTGAAAAATTACCAAAAACAAAATGCCCTTCCTGAAAAGCATACCTTCGGCTCTGCAGAGATTAAAGGGAGCCCGTTGTTTGTGATCCATGTTTGAATGCCTTTGGGGGAAGTCTAGAGGCTATGTTACTGGATACTGCTGTTTAGGGCACAGGATACAATATGATACGGATCCGGGTACGATTTGCACGGGGACCCTGTCCGTATCCCCTGCGGATCTTTCAGCAAAAATGCGTTTTTTTAATTTTTTTATCATTTTCCCTGAGCAAAAAGTCAAACATGGACTTCAAAAACAATTAAAAACAAACTAAAGTATACCGTTAAAAACAACTATCTCAATATTATCTGGATTGACATAATTGCACCTTTGGGATTGTCTGCTTGCATTTTTCTGCGCATGCAAATCATGTTCTTTTCCTGTGCAGTCGTCCTCTTGATAGTGTTTCTTGTGGTGCAAATTATGAATCTATTGTCTGCAAATCGTGTTTTGCCCTAGTGTCGAAATCAGAGGATAGAAATCAGATTAATCACAAAATGAGGGGATGTTCCGGGGATAGTGTGGATTCAATCTGCGACAGGAACAGTACCAGCAGCATTACTTTACAATTTATATTTATTTGATTTTTCTTTTAAAGTTTTACTTTATATTTTATATTTATTTTATTTTATAATATATGCATATTATGTGGTTAATTTTGCGTATATGGCTATATTTTTATTTATTTATAGATATATTTTTGTATGGCCATATCCAAAAACATATCTAGGCCCCCCAAAAAATCCCCGTATCCATGTATTTGCTTATATGGCTATATTGTTATTTATTTTTAGATATATTTTTGTACGGCCATATCCAAAAATGTATCAAGGTCCCCAAAAAAAATCCCCTTATCCACGTATCTGATTCTCGTACCTGTATCCGTATCGGCTACTTAGGCTAGAGGTTAAAAACCTGCACACCAAACCACATTTTGACAAATCATCATAATCTTGAATAATGTTTTGTTGTCCGAAGTCGAACTTCACTTTTTGGATTAAATCCTTCTTTTTCACAAATCCATCCTTCTTGAGAGGAGAACCTGCCTCCATTTTCTTTCTTCTGGCTTCAGCCATGGCTTTAGTGATTTCTGCTTGTGATCTTTTATGAGATCCAAGGGGACCACCCTCCCTAAGGGAAGGTGAGCCCCAGCTGCCATAAGAAGAGGTTTACACCCAGAAGCAGGGAACCCCTAATTCCCCTGGAAGCACTCCATTTACAAATCAAAAAACAAGATCTCGGCTGCAGATTCATATCATAACTTTGTTTCTGTTGAATCTCTGATTGCTTAATCTATCTGAAACCAAAACGTTACTAGCTTTGGCACATACTTGACATTTTGTCAAACACATAACATGCAAACTTTATTTATTCTTAAATAGAGATGAAAACCCAATAAAAGTGAAGAGGATATGCTGAAAGCTTACTTATGGTTGAAAAGATTCTGTTTAAGCTCGTTTGTAATTCTGGCCCCTGTTGCACCTGGAGAAATATCTTTCACTTGCTAACAAGCAAACCCACAAAAACTAAAACAAGATCCCTTTCCAATGCAAGTTGTGAGTACTTATCAATGTTCTATGTCCAGCACCGATCCAACTGGTGTTCATCTATTCTTCAATGTCTGTCCTGTATAAGGGTGACTGCCTCTTAGAATAAACTTAGGCTTTATTCTCTCTGTTTTCCTAGATTAAACCTATGCTTTATATGCGCATTCTTGTTACTATATGAATTGATAATAAAAATACAATATTAGACAGTCATGAAATTTGGTTGATCTATTTTAATTGTTTTCAATAGGAGTTTCAAAGCTCTTTTTGTTTCGATGATTAATACAATCCAACAGCGGCATTATAACTGCAGAAATCTCAAATTCAAGGACGAGCTGCTGACTCTCTTTGTCTGAACATGAAATTTGATTGATTTGAGCAGCTAGATATTATAGTTTCATGCAGGTGGGAAGGTGGTGATGCTGCCCCAAATTACAGAATTAACAGAGTTTCATCTGGGCTTTAACCCTGGTGTTCGTTGTTCAGGGATGGGCACTGATGCCCACCCCTATGATGATGCCAACATCGATTCCCTTCTCAATAACAAATACAATTCGGAGAAGGTCAAGACATTGAAATGCCTGCTTGCCCTCATTTCCCAGGCCTTGCGATGTCTCCAATTTATTCCTGTTAGTTAAAGTGCTTGGATCCCTTTAACTTCAAGTTCTAGGTTTGCAGGGTTTAATTTTATTTTCTGAATAATATTAGGATCTTTTGGAAAAACATGGTATTGTTCTAATTGAGAAATATGCTTAATCAACTCTCAAGATCTTCGTAAGTTGCTAAATTTACCTGTGGAGAGAATTCTGGTTATTTTCTGGTCTCTGTAAGATTAGCAATTTGAAGGCAAACCCATCTATAAAGTAGGAAGAATTCTTGTAGCATCTGATCGGTGATAAAATAAAAAGCAACTTAACTCTCCAAAACCTAAATCCCTCTAACAAGACACCTAAGGAAAACCACAAAAAAGCATTCATTCATTTGAAACTAAAGAATGAACGCTTCTGTCTGCTGGTGCTGTTAGGCTACTGAATGCAACAATGAGGCTAGATTGACTGCAAAGGATTGATTCTCTACTCCCTTTGTGGATTTCTGATTCTCTGTGTGGAATGGATTAATTTAGATTTGTAGCTGTGTTCAGTTGGTTTGTGGATTTAAAGGGAGGTTTATTTAGTCTTTGACAATCTAGATTATGATTTGTATTCATATTGTAATGACCCCCGTCCGTGGGCGGGTCCCATGAGGAATGCCAGCTGGCTTGGGCCCCATTGGGGGAATGCCATGTCAGCTGGGCCTCCGAGCAGTGGTGTCGCCGCGCGGTCCTCAGTGATTGGCCTAGGGGTCCTGGAAGAGGACCCAGATCACCCTAGGGCTTTTGGTGTGACGGCCGGTCTCCCTTGGTATCAGATCTCAGGTCTCGCGATCGAGCCCTGTGAAGGGCGGGGTGTATGTAATGACCCCCGTCCGTGGGCGGGGTCCACGAGGAATGCCAGTTGGCCAGGGCCACTTCAGTTGGGCCTCCGATTGGGGGAATGCCACGTCAGTTGGGCCTCCGAGCAGTGGTGTCGCCGCGTAGTCCTCAGTGACTGACCTAGGGGTCCTGGAAGAGGACCCAGATCACCCTAGGGCTTTTGGTGTGATGGCCGGTCTCCCTTGGTATCAGAGCTCAGGTCTCGAGTTCAGAGCCCGACGGGCGTGGGCAGGCTGTGAGTCTCCGACTCGGTATCGGGACCACAGAATGCCGAATGCCACGTGTTCGAGGGAATGTCAACTCGACGGTCCTCAGTGACTGGCCTAAGGGTCCTGGAAGAGGACCCAGATCACCCTAGGGCTTTACTGCCCGGAGGCCCAGCTGATGTGGCATTCCCCCAATGGGGCCCAGGGCAGCTGGCATTCCTCGTGGGACCCACCCACGTACGGGGGTCATTACATACACCCCACCCTTCATAGGGCTCGACCGCGAATCCTGAGCTCTGTTACCATCAAGGGAGACCAACCGTCACACCAAAAGCCCTAGGGTCAGATTTGGGTCCTCTACCAGGACCCCTAGGCCAGTCATTGAGGACCGCGCGGCGACACCACTGCTCAGAGGCCCAGCTGATGACGTGGCATTCCCCCAATGGGGCCCAGGCCAGCTGGCATTCCTCGTGGGACCCGCCCATGGATGGGGGTCATTACATACTGCCCGCCCTTCACAAGTCTCGACCGCGAGACCTGAGCTCTGATACCAAGGGAGACCGGCCGTCACACCAAAAGCCCTAGGGTGATCTGGGTCCTCTTCTAGGACCCCTAGCCCAGTCACTGAGGACCACGCGGCGACACCACTGCTTGGAGGCCCAACTGAGGTGGCATTCCCCCAATGGGGCCCAGCCCAGCTGGCATTCCTCGTGGGACCCGCCCACGGATGGGGGCATTACACATATAAACTATGTTCTAAAATTGAAAGTCTTAAAACTATTTTTGTGTTTAATCATTTGCACCTTTTATGCACAAAACATGGATATTGTGTGTATTTTTGTTTATATATATATATATATATATATATATTATTTTAAAATGTTTTTTGTTTGAACATTTCAGTGCCATTTTGTTTTCCCATACCTGTACCCATACACATACCAGTTTCCCAGTAACTTTGTTCATGATATCAGATCTACTTTGGTTCCTAGATGCTAACAACAGAAATTTGTAGCAGAAATAATTTTCAATTTGATGAAGATAATAAGTTTGAGCTCAGAAGGTGAGAAGAGAGCTTTTCCACAGTTGAATCACTTCAGGGACCTTTTTTTATTTAATATAATTATGAGAATGGTCCATACTCGAGTACAACAGGAGAGTAAGAGATCTAAACCACCCACTACAATCTGGCTGTGGTAGCAAAATACAAATTATAAACAACCCAGATAGACCGAAAAACAGCTGCCCATACAACAAAAACAAAAAATTAGCGACGCCAAAGGCCACCACAGAACAGTAGCAATATCGTTATGGACTGCAACAGTAGCAGCTTGTTACAACAGATACAAACCACCACCACGAGAAGACAATAAACCAGCCCAAGAAGAAGGGCTTCTCAAAAAAACAAACAGCCTACAAACTGGTCCAAATTTAAGAAAAATTAACTTCAAAATCAGTGATGAAGACATTTCCCAGGAGGTAGTTCAACAGCAGCCCCAATAAGTCTGGCACTTGCAAGACATTAGCTCTTTTCCTTGAAACATTCATAGACAGATTGAAAATGACTACCCTTACAAGAACGAAGAGCCCTTAATCCTGCACCCACCTATTCCTTCAGCACTACCCATTTCAACAGAGAACACCCTAACATTTTAGCAATTTTTCAGAACTGATGGGTCAAAAGAATCCTGAAGCATCTGGCAATATTTCATGAATTTCATCTCGACAGAACTTTGGAGCAGGATTATCCAGGACATAGCGCATTATAAACATAACAAGAGGATTGCACAAAGCTTCATCAACACCCAATGGACAAGGCAGCGCAGGCAGAGGTTTTCCAGCCACAATCTTCACTTTCATCACAGAATCTAATTCCTACATCTGGGGACCTATTAGTTGTATGCAAGTAAAATGATTCCATAAGATTAGAAATGCATCCAAGAGAATAAGGACGAGGCAATACTCTAGTTATCTGATGTCTAGTTGGACTTGGTATATTACCATGCATTCCTAATTGTGTGATGTTAGTCACTGTGAACGACTTTTAAGTTTTTATCAATTAAAATAGAACAGAAGTTTGGTGAACTTAAAAGTTTTTGTTTGTTCTTTTTCAATGAGTTGAGGGGTCGAGGAGTTGTTCTGGATATGAGTTACTCTTCACATAATTTATAAGATTGACTATTCTATAAGAAAAAATAAATAAATATTGCTTGTTTGGGTTGCAGCAACCAAGACCGTTGCCCTGTTCATCGTGTGATACAAATGGATATGTAGAATGCAAATGGTGTAGGGGGACAGGATTTTTCATACTAGGAGACAATATGCTTTGTGAAGTACCATCACGGAATACAACTTGCGTAATTTGTGCAGGGCAGGTATGGTCTTCATTGCCAGCACTCATATGGCATCATATGTTATCTTCTACATATTTCGAATGTGCATTTTGTGTTTAGTTTTGTGCTCTGCTCACTAGAAACTTGAGAGATTTGTATCTTCATATATCTGGATCATTTATAATCAGTGTGTTTTAATTTCACGTTTTAGTGTATGACTTCATCTACATTTTGTTTGCAGGGCTCAGTACGCTGTTCCGATTGCAAAGGAACTGGATTCCGTGCAAAGTGGTTAGGTCAACCTCCTATGAAAACAGCAGAAAGTGAACCTGCATGAAGATCTGTCTGAACTTGGTAATTAATATCAAAGCATTTTAGCAGTATACAATGGCTAGCAGCTGTGGTAGTCCTTTCAAATTAAAAGTCTGCAGACTTGAAGCAAGCATCAAAAGCTAATTATTCTAATCAGGTGCTCCTCGTGTAAACGGAAGTTCTGTGCCGTTTTGAGAAAACAGTAGAAAACTTCTATGCAATTTCTTAATGCGTGTCAAGGTTATATATCGGGCTAGTAGGGTACTGGTCAAAAAACTTCTGACTTTCAGAACAACGACTATACAGGGTGGCATGACGGTCTAAACATTTCGCTTGTGAAGCCAAATTAGCAAAATTAGATAGGCTAACTTATTTGATACCAAGATATCTCGAATTATTTCAAGATATTGTGTTACAGGACTGTAATTTATTCTACTGATGTTGTATTCTGAATATTTTATTTGCTAGTTCGAGAAGCAGTCATTTATTTAGTATTGATTTTAAATCAGCAAATGAATATGTAGCAATTTATGCAAAGCATTGCCAGCTGCGACAAAGACAAAGATACAGATCTTTTAAGGCTATGTTATATATGATTTTTCAGTCAGGTTTACAGGGCAACAAACATTAATTAGTGCAAAGTGAAAGTCCTCAAAAGTTATTTAAAAATATTACTTCATAAAATTGTATTGATTTCAAAATAATTCAGCTTTCCCCTATTGATCCTGATTCTAAACAAAATACCGCAGAAGTAGACTTTCCATCAGCTTGTAGCGCAATAAAAGTTCCATAGTTTTCTATTTAATAATTTCCGTCATTTTATTTTTATTGTCAATGTCTGATAACTCTGATTAAGAGTTGCACTGCATTTATTTTTCAAGTTCTCGTGAAAAGTTAGAAATATTGCTTGAATTTTCTTCATTATATCGTACCATATTTTGTGCATTACAAATCTTTGTAGTGCATTGAAGACACCCTTCTATTTCTATTCCACTGTCATTAGAATTGCAAATATTAAATTCTAATACCCCTGTTTCTATTTCATTGTCATTAGAATTGCAAATGATAAATTCTAATACCCCTGCTCACTTTGTTAATATGCCTCGAAGTTCTGCCACAAGAGTTTTCATGGAGCTATTTTTCTGCTTGGAGTGTGGTTAGAATTTAATGATACATGCTTCTCTTATTAGAGTATCCTCTTAGGAAATATACCGCACATATCATGTATTCTACTGTGACATTTCAATTTACACAGGTTCTTCTGCCCGGACTTCAGAGTACTTTAACTACTTGTGTGTTTCTTACTAGTGCGTTTAGAATATCCTCATAGTGGAGCAAAATAGACCCGATAATCTAAAACAAGAGAAACAATGCAAACATGATCTATAAGCTCACAAAATTTAAAAACTAACATGCACACAAGATTACTTAGTACACATGATTTTATGTGGAAATATCCTTTTGGGTAAAAAGTCCATCACGGCGACTTCTTTTTTATTGTATTAACTTAACCGTTTACAATACAATAATGTATTAAGTTATATATTTTTTCTATTATGTGTGAAATGGTATTATAAAACTGAGTACACAAAGTATGGGATATAGAAAACATGAGTTAAAACCACTCAAATACATGTCAATATAGTTCTAAAAATCATGATTTGTAGTGTAAATCATGAGAAATATATAACACATTTTCAGCAATATGGTATTATAGACTCTATAAACGAAAACAAGAGAAACAATACGAACATGATCTATAAGCTCACGAAATTAAAAAAATAACATGCACACAATATTACATAGTACACATGATTTTATGTGGAAATATCTTTTTGGGAAAAAAAATTCATTGCGGCAACTTCTTTTTTATTGTATTAACTTAACCGTTTACAATACAATAATGTATTTTTAAGTTATATATTTTTTCTATTGTGTGTGAAATGGTATAATAATATTGAGTACACAAAGTATGGGATATAGAAAACATGAGTTAAAATCACTCAAATATATGTCAATATGGTTCTAAAAATCATGATTCGTAGTGTAAATCGTGAGAAATATATAACACATTTTCAACAATATTTTATTTATTAAATGTTTTACTTTAAAGGATCACATGATGGTACCTTTATAGGTGCTAAGGGTAGCGATGTCCATTGATTTTCCATACCAAGAAATTTTTTCATTTCACACATTAGTGAATCAACAATGTTCTCCCATGCGTGCACCCTTGCTAATGATATCTTTTTCCTCTTCCATTTCCCTTACAAAACGGTATGGCACACAAATGTTTTTTTGTTCTAGAGTGACACTCAGTGGTTCTTGTTAGACAAATTGTATTTTGAGAATACCAATGTATTTGTATAGTTTTAAACAAACTCAATAGTAGAAATCAACCTTTGAAACCACACTGCTTCTTTACTTGCTCTGTGTGGTTGTCATGTAAGTCTCTGTGGTAAATAGGGAAACACTATCATGTCATTTGTTCATTCAACTTACAACTCTACCAAATAAGTTGTAGGCATACCCACTGATAGATCTTTGGCAATCAAGATCTCTAGCCAAATTTGAATCCAATGAACCATTTAGATTCAATATTTTGCTTTCACGAGGATTACTTGATGGCAAATTGATATCTCGCGCAAATCCTTGAAGATTCTTTTCATCGCAGTGCAATGTTCTTTTCCTAGATTCGACATAAATCTGGGCTCTACTCCCTTTGCTTGAGCAATGTCAACGCTGATATTAGAGCATTGCATACATCAAACTACCAACAACGCTAGCATACAGGGCAAAAGAGACGTCTTCAATTTCTTTTTCTATTTTAGGACATTGTGCAACATATAAATTTTGGCCAATAGGGAAGGGAGTACTAACATGGTTACTTTCTTGCATCTTTAACCTTTATAGTATCATCTCAACGTATTTCTTTTGATTTAATCACAGTTCTTTGTTGACCGTATCACTTTTAATTTCTCTGTCCAAAATATATTTTCTGGCACGAAGATTTTTCATATCAAATTGAGATGATAATTGAGACTGAATTTCGTTGATCATTTCCTTATTATTATCAATTAATAACATCATTCACATACAATACTAATAAAATTTTCACCTTCATATTTAAAATAAACACAATGACCAACTTTGCTTCTTCCAAACCCAAGTTCCAACACATACATGTCAAATTTCTGGTTCTGCATTCTTGTTGATTGTTTCACGCTGTACATAGACTTTTTCATCATGCACACCAAATTTTCTTTCCTTTTTATCTTAAAAGTTTTTTCTATGTCATGTAGATGTCCTTTTTAAGCTCACCATGTAGAAAAATTGTCTTTACATCTAATTGTTTTATTCTCAAATCAAAAGTGGTAATAATAGTTAGAAAAAATCTAATTGAATGTAATTTAGCAACATGAGAAAAATCTCACAAAAATCAATTCCCTCTACTTAAGAGAATCCTTTTGCTATTAAGGGAGTTGAATACTTTTATATTCTTTTATTTGCATTTTACTTCTTAAATACCCACTTGTAGTGAACAAGTTTTCTTCTATGAGGGAATTTCATCAAGTCTCATCTCTGATTTTTATCTAAGGACTCTATTTCTTCTTCCATAGCCTTCTTCCAAGACTTATTTTCGATGCAAAAGTCTTTTTTTCAGTCTTGGGGTCTTTATCAATAATAGACAAAACTGATAAAATGAATGTAGAATGAAAATCAAGATGACTATACCTATCAGGTGTCCTCATCCGACCTGATTTTCTCAAGATTGGAATTTTTAGTTTTGCATCTTTTGGGTCCTCCTTAGTTTCATTCAAATCTTTCTCTTGCAACACCCACTCTTGATCAACTTCTACAGTTGTTTCAAATTCATGCACTACTTTTTTTTTTTTTTTTTTCAAACTGAATTTGTTCGTGTTCATCCTTTGGTTGTTCTTCTTTTGCAACCCCCTTTACCTCTCTCGAAGATAATATTGCGACTGCAAACATTCTTCTTTGTTTCAGGGTTATATAGTTTATATCCCTTCGCACTAGTACCATATTCAATAAAAATACAAATTACTTATTTGTTGTCCAACTTAATCATTTTTTTCTTTCAGTATATATATATATATATATATATATATATATATATATATATATATATATATATATATATATATATATATATATATCATCATCATCATCATCACAACCAAAAACTCTATTGGAGAGAGTTTTTTTAGTAGTCCATGCTTCTTGTAGAGTTTTATCGATGAACACTATGTGAGTGATCTATTGATCAAATAGTAAGTAGTCACGAATATTTCTGTCCAAAACTTTGTTTTCAATCATGCATCACTGAACATGTTTCTCACCCTATCTATCATAGTCATATTCATTCTTTCTGTAACTCTATTCTGTTGTGGGGTATATGGAGTTGTCTTTTGCCTTTCTATTCTACAATCATTACAAAATTATTTGAAAGTATTTGAGTAATATTCTCCACCATTGTCACTCTTCAAGGTCTTAATCTTTTTCTCTATCTGGGTTTTAACAAGAACCTTAAACTCCTTAAACTTACTGAAAACTTCAGATTTAGTCTTGATACAATAAACCCAAGTTTTTTTCGAATAGTTATCTATAAAAGAAACAAAATACAAATATTTCCTTAACGATGAATTCATAACATGTCCAAACACATCACTATGCACTAAATGCAAAATCTTTTTTAATCTTGTAGCATTGTTGAGAAACTTGACTCAAGTTTCCTTATCAAACACAATACTCACATAAATCAAAGTCTAAAAGGCAATCAAAAATTCCTTCAGCGATAATTTTATATTTTAATGCTTGAAGGCCTTTTTCTCCAATGTGATCCATCCTCTGATGCCATGACATTGTCTTTTTCGTAGGAGATGTAGGAACCTAATCTAAAATATTGTTCTTTTTAGGAACCACATAACTATTACATTCATTACTTATAGTACTTGCTTCAAGCTTGAACAATGTTCATGTACATACTCTTTTTGATAGTACCATTGCTCTACGAACCATCTTACAACTATCTTTATTAAACACTAACTGCACATTTGCATCATTTATCTTATTTATAGATATTAGGTTTCTAGTCAACCCTGAAATGTGCATAACACTAGGGAGGGTTTAAACCATTCCATCTTTAAACCTCAACTTGACTCTCCCTAGACCTTTGATCTTATAGGTCAAGTTGTCTTTTAAGAAGACATCACCTCTGTTGATATTTTCATATTTCCAAAACCATTACCTATAAGGGGTCGTATGAAAAGAGGCGTCAAAGTCAATCAATTATGTACCATCACATGCACGTGAGCTTCAAGTTACCAAGAATAAATCTCCAAAGTTTTCACTAGAGGGCTTTGCTTTTGTAGACTGGAAATCATCAGATGACTTACTCTTTTCGAATTTACAATATTTCTTAAAATGTCTCGTTTTACCATAGTTCCTACATTTTTTCTTATCTTCTATTGCAGTCTTAGATTTGCCTCTAGACTTTGACTGTCCCAACTTTCCTTTTATTCTTTCTTGGGAACAACCTCTTACAAACAAGACATCATTTGTTTGATAATCTTCAACAAATTTTCACTTCATTTCTTCTAAAAATAAGAGTCTCACTATGTTCTCAATTTTTAATGTCAATGTAGTAGTAGTTATTGCTACAACTAAATTATCCTAAAATCAGATAGAGAACAAAACAAAGTAATACATTTTTCTTCTTCATCAATTTTAATTTCAATAGAAAGTAACTGACTTACCACAATATTGAAAGCATTCAAATATTCAGTTATAGATCACCATCATTCATTATGTTGGGTAATTTTCCTATATGTCTATCCCACTTGTGCTTATCCTAACATTGATACTGATTGTGTCGGCATATCATGCAATTTTTAAATTTAAAGAGAGAGTACTAGGGTGTTGATTTAGTTGTGAAGATGATAATTCACAACATTGTTTAATCTTATAACACTGTGTGAACCAACAATTGTACATTTCATCAACAAACATGGATTATGCCAAGGCTAAACAACTAATTACTAGCATGAAAATTATCAAATTAAATAGACTTGAAGATACAATGACCATGAAATAAACTTTTCTTTGTAGACACTAAAATATGGTATTAGGCACTTGGCAATGCCAATCTTTATCTATCTTCATCTTATATGACTTGTTCGTTAACATATGGATCTTCCACATCCTTCTTTTCTATCCTCATGTTTTGATGGGTCCAACCTTCCCAATTTGATATCAAACCACCTCCAAGAATTACCTAGTTTGTATTTAACCTATTCATTATTATACTCAAATTGTCTTTAGATCATCAAATCAATATTTATGTTTTTATTACAAGTCTTCTCCAATGTGATCCATCCTATGATGCCACAACATTATTTTTTTCTATAAGAGATGTAGGAGTCTGATCTAAAATATTGTTCACCTTATGAACCACAGAGCTATTACATTCATTACTTATAGTGATTGCTTCAAGCTTGAAAAATATTCATGTACATACTCCTTTTGATAGTACCATTGCTCTACGAACCATCTTACAACTATCTTTATTAAACACTAACTGCATATTTGCATCATTCATCTTGCTTATAGATATTAGGTTTCTAGTCAATCCTCGAATGTTCATAACACCAGGGAGGGTTTAAACCATTCCATATTTAAACCTCAACTTGACTCTCTCTCAACCCTTGATTTTATAGGTCGAGTTATCTTTTAAGAAGACATAACCTCTATTGATCTTTTCATATTTCCAGAACCACTACCTGTAAGAGGTCATATAAAAAGAGGCATCAAATCCAATCAATTATGTACCATCACACGCATGTGAGTTTAAAGTTACCAAGAATAAATATTTCAAGTCTTCACTAAAGGGATTTGCTTCTGCAGATTGAAAATCATTAGATGACTTACTCTTTTCAACCTTTTTAAATTTGCAGTCTTTCTTAAAATGCCTCATTTTATCACAATTCAAACATTTTATCTTATCTTTTATTGCAATCTTAAATTTACCTCTAGACTTTGACAATTCTAGATTTATTTTTATTCTTTCTTGGGAACAACCTATTACAAACAAGACATCCTTTGTTTGATAATCCTCAATGGATATCCACTTCATTTACTCTGACAATAGTAGTTATTGCCATAATTTAATTATCCAAAAATTAGGTAGAGAACAAAACAAAGTAATGCACTTTTATTCTTCATCTATTTTAATTTCAACATAAAGTAACCGACTTACCACAATATTGAAAGCATTCAAATGTTCAGTTATAGAGTCATCGTCATTCATTATGTTGGGTAATTTTTCTATGTCTATCATTTTGCCCATGTCACTTGTGCTTACCCTAACATTGATAATCATTGTGCCGACATATCATTCAAGTGAGCTTATGTGCTCACCTGAAACATAAAGATAGAGTATCGGGGTGTTGATTCAGTTGTGAAGATGATAATTCACAACATTGTTGAATCTTATAACATTGTATTAACCAACACTTAGGCATTTTATCAACAAACATGGATTATGCCAAGGCTAAACAACTAATTACTAGCATGAAAATTATCAAGTTAAATAGACTTTAAGATATAATGACTGTGAAAGAAACTTTTCTTTATAAACACTAAAATATGTTACTAGACACTTGGCAATGTCAGTCTTGATCTATCTTCACTTCATATGACTTGTTCGTTAACATATGGATCTTCCACACCCTTCTCTTCTATCCTCATGTTTTCTATGGGTCCAACCTTCCCAATTTGATATCAACGACTTACAAGAATTACCTAGTTTGTGTTTAATCTATTCATTATTATACTCAAATTATCTCTAGATCATCATATCAGTATTTTTATTTTAAAGAAAAGTCTAATAAACTTAGACCCCTACAGAATTTTGTAAGTGTCTAACTTAGATTGAATTATTCCCACACCAAGAAATGATCATTTTCCAAATTCAAATCATCTTTAAGGGTCAAACCGTATATTTCACATGTTAGTGTTGTGAGAAAGTACCCAAATATTCACATATAAATACATAGTACGTCTAAGCATATTAAACCATCTAGCACTATTTAGCACTATCTAATGCTCCTAAAAGAGAAATCTATTAACTTTTGAACATTCAAAGTGACTACCCTTAATTTACTAATTTTGTAATCAATAACAAAGAGTAGTTCATAGCCAATCCTGAAACACCTAATCCAAGTCAAGTTTTCTATTTTTTTAGCGTTGAAATCTAGATCATGGCTGCATTCATTAAAGGAACACCATTACATGCATACACCTAATAAGAAGAGCTACATGCAGTTTGATTTTCCTCTTTGAAATATTGTATATGTAGACAACACTCAACTATTCATTGAAGAGTGGTTGAGGTTAGTTCAACCCATCTTCTTTCCTTTTTGCAAGCCTAAACCTAATGTCTAAAATGGACCTAGAGTTTCAAAGAAAAGGATAAATTTTTTTTGATATTGCAAACATAGCTAGTCCTTGATATCACACACAAAAACGAATTATAAGAAGGCTTAGCAACTTGTGCCAAAATAGAGAGGCACAATCTACATAGATGAATCTAGTAGAAGGTAAATGCTATTGTTTAACACAGGTGTCCACAGACTAACAAATTTATCCTAGATATTATATACACTTAGTTCCTGATCTAAGTGACTCAGGTTATGCTTTCAACACTTATATTGTGTTCATTCAATCTCAAACATACACAAAATAGTACAAAGCTAAGTATATAAATTCTTTATATCATTTCCACTTATAGTAAGTTGTAATTGTTCAAATCATATTTGATATCCAAATAGTCCAGTTTTTTATACTTGTTTAGGTTCATTAATTCAAAATATATTGGCGATCCCGTTGATTTTACCTTATGGTTTCATTCTTCATTATAGTGTTTTATGTTTTTGTCTTAGAGTTTCAGTTCTAGTTTCTAATTTTCTCATATCTTAAGGCAATATATCTTTTCCACTTTGTCATTAGTTTTTTGCATATTTTCATGATTTCATTCTATGCCATTTAAGAAGGCTAGTTCCCTTGTCCCTCTAAGGTGAAGTGCTAGATTAGGTGGTGTACATATTAATCATAATAAAATTTCTTTGGTTCCATCTAAAATGGCTAAATTAAATGAGACGAATGTCCATTTTCTTCTTCTAAGTAAATATTGTTAATGAATACATACAAGTATAATATCATATTGTTAATAATGAAATGCATGATCTAGAGAATGCTAACCAATATAAAAATGAGTACCAAGATAGAATCCATCTTGATGACCTTTACGGGGTAGATCTTGTATAAGTTAAGGCATTGCCTAATTTTCTAAATGGAACTCATCAACAACCTCGTGATTTGGGGAAGGTTTTAAAATTAATCCTAGAATCTAAAGCTAAACAAAAAGATAAGGTTGTCACATCTAAGGAATAACACCATGAGCCATTCATTGTTATTAATATACATTTTTGAGGTACTAATTTTATTGTAGGTGTTTAGACTAATACTATTCCTATGTCTACACCTTTAAATACACGTGATGCACACCCATGATGTGGGCAAATCATAAGGTTTCCCTCATATTTATATGCCTATTCCTATACAAATAATATGTGTATACCATATGATCGCTACTCATGTTACATCATCATCCTTACTTATTATACGATCCCTCGAGCAGATTGTTATAGCTCTACAGGCTAAGGTGTTGTAGTTAGAGTAGGGTCTTCTAGAGCAAGTTATTTGATTAATTCTCATGCATTGTTTCATAATTCATTAGCCCTAGATATTTCAATTTATCCCTTACCTTTGGGTTTTGGAGATCCTAATTTTATATTATATGATAATAAAGGTGACCCAAAGCAACAACTAAGATCCTTTCACACATCATGCTTAGATTATACCTCCATTGACTAGTATGATATATTTATGTTGGTTGCTTATACTTTCATTTATGCACTTCGTTGAGTGTCTTGCCTTACTATTGTCTTGCTTGTTTGAGCATTTAAATATGTTAGGTTGTGGAGCTAAAAGCTTCACTGATGCAAACATGGAGGAGGTTGCTGAGTGTCACAGTAACTGGCATCAGTCAGGCCAACCGACGTCGATCATATCCAGTTACATAGCTGTCAACATCGATCAGGAATCGGCCGACGTTGGTCATCTCCAGACAGACAAGAACCGACGTCGATCGCCTGTGCAGTTCTAAAACTGTTAGTTACACGAGCAATTAGTTTAACGAACCAGTTGTTTGCATGTAAAGACTAATTTTAGTCTTGAGTCTGCGTTTTTAATTATTGTAATTAAGAAGTCTAATTATTGTTTGCATGGGATCTATATAATAGACTCATGGGGCTGTATTGTAATTTGGAGAATCATAAGGACTTGGTGAGGCAAGGACAAGGGTTCTTCCCGAGTGTAAGATCTAGGTCGGCAAGTGTGCAAGACCAGGTTGATTGCAGGTGTGCAAGATCAGGTGAGATCTACATGGTAAGTAAGATCATTTGATTTGCAGGTTGTTGCAAGATCAGTGAAATCTACTTGGAGTACGTGGTGTACTCGAACTTGGAGTATGTGTGTGTACTCGGTGGTACTGGCAGTATTGTTACTGACTGGTTGAAACAACTCTGTGTTTGAGTTGATTTGTTTGTAATTGAGAGAGAGAACTCTTGAGGGAGAATTACTAGTATGCCCAAGAGGTGTGGTAAGAGTGTGATTTTTTCATTGTATTTCCTTTTGGATGAGTATTAATACAAGTGTGTATTGCCTCTCAAATTATGTGTTATTTTTGAATTCTAGTTACTTATTATTCTGGTTAAATTCTGTGTTTAGTTGCTTATACAAAGGTGATCAAGTGTGCTCTTAGTGAGCAGGGATCCTGACAATTGATATCAGAGCCAGGTTAGGTACACTAATAGGTGGTTAGAGCGTGTTAAGTGTTTTTTGATTACAGGTCACTCTCAGGGGTTTCTGATTGAGTGGGAGTATAGCAATGGCATAAGAAAGTACAATAAGAATGGAGGAATTCAATGGCAAGAATTCTCAATTACTGAATTATGGAAAGAAAGAGCAGGTAAAGAAATATTGTTGGTTGGTAGAAGATCAGCATGAAGGAAATGAAGAAGCAGATGTTGCAGGTGTTGTTGCACAGGATGCTCTTGTATGTTCCTTAGATAAAGTAAAATCTTGGATTATAGATTCTGTTGCCTATTTTCATGCAACCCAAAATAGAGTATTTTTCCATGACTATGTCCATGGAGACTTTGGAAAGATTTATTTAGGGGTTGGTGAGCCTTGTCAAATTGTTGGCAAAGGGGAAGTGTGGCTGAAATTGCAGATGGGCAACACATGGGTGTTGAAGAATGTCATGCAGGTCCCAGTCTTGAAGAGGAGTCTAATTTCTTCAAGAAATTTGGGTGATGAGGGATGCACAGTAACTCTCACAGCGGATGCACTTGAATTAGCATGTGGTAAGAAAGTAGGTACTCTTTATCTATCTACTTGTATTACTGATTCTCCTTCTGGTTTGAAGATGTGGCTCTGTAGGCTTGGTCACATGAATAAGAAGGAGATGCATGTTCTTAAGAGGAAGTCTGATGTCTTTGACAAACTTAAGAATTGGAAAGCCTTGGTTTTCATGGAGGAGATGATGGACAGAGATCAGTCACAGGGGCTGAATAATTCTGAGCAGGGCAGTTTAGACAAGGTTTTGATCTCAAGTGAGCTCGCGGGTAAAGATCATCATTCACAGAAAAACACATTTACCAGCATCGATCAGGTGAGAACCGACGTCGAACAGGCAGATACCGATGTCGGTCATGTGCAGATTGAAGTCGGTGGTGTCGGGCAGGTGGACACCGATGTCGGTCAGGGAATCGGCGTCGGTGATCAGGTGGAATCGACATCGGTTGGGTGCAGACCAGGGTCGACCAGAGAATGGATTTTGGGTGGACAGCAAGCTGTCAAGGAGTCTCAAACGCCCATATGGAGGACTGAAAGTGTAAGTAAGCCTCTAATTTGTTATTCACCTTCTTTATACTACTTGAACTTATTGCTCACTGATGGTCAAGAACCAAGAAGTTTTAAAGAGGCAATGCAGGTAGAATCTAGGAAACAGTGGGAGCATGGCATGAATGAGGAATTTGATTCCTTGGATGAGAACCAAATGGGAGATTTGGTAGAGTTTCCAGCCGAAATAAAAGCACTAAAAGATGAATGGATTCCTTGGTTAAAGAAAGGAGAGAATGGACACGTGAGACAGAAGGCCAGGTCATATGGTCTTGAGCAAGCTCCAGGACAGTGGTACAGGTTTGACAGGTGTATGACAAAGCATGGCTTTAGTCAATGTCAATGTAATCACTGTGTTTATTTTTTACCAAGTTGGATAATGGTCACAACATTATCCTGTTACTATATGTGGATGATATGCTTGTTGCAGGTTCATACATGCAGGGATTTGTTGAACTAAAGGTAAAATTAGTTCAGTAGTGTGTCAGGAAGGATTTAGGAGGAGCAAAAATCTTTGGCATGAGTATTCCTAGAGACAGGGAAGATCACAGGTTGATGTTGTCTCAGGATGATTGTGTGAATAAATTAGTGGCAAGGTTCAATATGCAGGATGCAGAATCGGTTAACACACCTATGGATGGACAGTTCACAGAACAGTGTCCCAAATCACATGATGAGGTTAAGTACATGTGTATTAGACCTGATATTTCCCAAGCAATGGGTGTTGTCAGTAAGTTTGTGGCCAATTCGAGAAAGAAGCACTGGAAAGCAGTTCAGTGGATTCTCAGGTATCTGAGAAGGACCAGCAGCAGGTTAACATGCTATGCAGGGTCAAGGACTTCTCTACATGGGTATGTAGATTCAGATATGGCAGGTTTACTTGGATGACAGGAGGAGCACCACATGATATGTGGTGGTTGGTCTTCAAGACTAAACTTGAAGAGGGATACAAGCAAGGAAACAAAACTAGATGATATACAGGTACAGGTACAGGTGCAACTATTTATCTCCAAGTGGGAGATTGTTAAGTTGTGGAGCTAAAAGCTTCACTGATGCAAACATGGAAGAGGTTGTTGAGTGTCACAGTAATTGGCATCAGTCAGGCCAACTGATGTTGGTCATATCCAGTTACACAGCTATCAACATCGATCAGGAATCAGCTGATATCGGTCATCTCTAGACAGACAGGAATCGACGTCAGTCGCCTGTGCGGTTCCAGAACTGTTAGTTACATGAGCAGTTAGTTTAACAAACTGATTATTTGCATGTAAAGACTAATTTTAGTCTTGAGTCTGCGTTTCTAATTATTGTAATTAAGAAGTCTAATTATTGTTTGCATGGGATCTGTATAATAGACTCATGGGGCTGTATTGTAATTTAGAGAATCATAAGGACTTGGTGAGGCAAGGACAAGGGTTCTTCCTGAGTGTAAGATCTAGGTCGACAAGTGTGCAAGACCAGGTTGATCTGCAGGTGTGCAAGATCAGGTGAGATATACATGGTAAGTAAGATCATTTGATTTGCAGGTTGTTGCAAGATCAGTGAGATCTACTTGGAGTACGTGGTGTACTCATACTTGGAGTATGTGTGTGTACTCGGTGGTACTGGCAGTATTGTGACTGGTTGAAACAACTCTGTGTTTGAGTTAATTTGTTTGTAATTGAGAGAGAGAACTCTTGAGGGAGAATTATTGGTACGCCCAAGAGGTGTGGGAAGAGTGTGATTTATTCATTGTATTTCCTTTTGGATGAGTATTAATACAAGTGTGTATTGCCTCTCAAATTCTGTGTTATTTCTGAATTCTAGTTACTTATTATTCTGGTTAAAATCTGTGTTTAGTTGCTTATACAAAGGTAATCAAGTGTGCTCTTAGTGAGCAGGGATCCTGACAAAATATGCTCCACTAATTACGACCCCTATGTCTTTGTTTGCCTCTTTGACATTTGAATATGTCATGGCTTATTATATGTTGACATTTGAATATGCTATTTCTAGCTTTGTGTACATTTATCTAAGTCATGTCCCTTCAATTGTGCGACATTTGAACATGCCCCTTGTTTGTGATCTACTTAGACTTTTGTCTCTTAATTTGCTTTTAAGTGCTCTTGTGTGTTTGTTTGATTGCTTGTTGAGATTATACTATTACTATCTAGATGTTATTATGATCTACATCATTCATCTTAGGGATTGGTGTGATCATATTCTTTATGTTTCAATGATATATCTACCTAAACATGTTCCCTATATATGCTACATGGTACATTCATAGTTTACGTAGTTATCTTATCCTTTTCAGATAAGATAACTACCAGTTGATACTTTCTCTCACCTCAAAATAGGGGGCATATTAGTGGGGGCATGCCATAGAGACATGAATTCTACATTACTTTACAGATTCAATTTGTAGTGGGGGAATTTTATGAAAACATATTCTCCACGTTTGTCATAATTTCAAATTTAATGGGGACATGTCCTCCATGACAGGCCAGATTAGTGGAAGCATGTTTTGGAAGGTATATAAATTTTTATATTTATCCATATATATTAGGGTCATGTTTTTGAAACATGTTCTCCACACACAATTTTAGATTGTCAAAATTTCATAGTTACATGATTCAGGTACATATTTGCGGTAGAAATTTATACATTAGTACCATTGTTATACATAGGTTCAACATGAGGCATATCTAAAGTTCATGTGTTATGTAAAGGGTACCTAAATTTCAAAATTAAACCAATTTTAGATTCCAAATACTTTCAGGGACTATCATCACCCACTAGGTTAGACTTTTACATATTGTAATGAGCCAACATACTACAATAGTTGGTTCACTTTTTGATATGGTTGCAGTGGTTCAATCACTCAATATTTCCAAGTTTATAGGTTATAATTGAGAACATCATCTAGCCTCACCAATTTTACAGTTTGAGTTAACTTAGTTCACTCACACTCACCAGGTTATAAGTATGATTAGGTTACACAGTTGAGCTAATCTTAATTGTCAAGTGGTAACTCATCTTTTCTCTGAGGTTGGGGGCATGTGTCCTCTAATATCTCTCTATCTCTATAGATATATGCACTTTATAGATTTATATTTGTATTAATATCAATTTTAGTGATTTGTAATGATACATCTTTTAAAGTAAATTATTAAAAGGTGAGACAGTTGCATCGATACACATGTGTACTCTTAAACCTTGCTCTCTTTCAATTTTAACTATTTTGATGTTTTCAATTTCAAATTATATGCATTGATTATATATTTTAACACGTTCTTTTTTTAAAATCAGTCACCAACAAATCACTCAAGTTGGACTCAAGCAAAGACAAGGTGTGTGACACACACCCAGGCATGCATTTCTTTTTCTTTAAACTGACAATTTCATTACCAAATTAAAGGACAAATGTAGACAATATTTATGGATTATATAGTACCTTAATCTTGTACACTTGAAAAATGCATAACCTAGATATACCTTTAGCTTTTAAGCCTTTATCACTGCGAAAAGGATCACATACACTATCTCTCTAGGCCTAATTACTTACATCTTAGTCTAACCAATGTTATTATGATGACTCAAACCTTCTATCATGTCCAAAATGTTATAAACCTACTTATCTTCCATCTCTACAAGTTCTAGACCTGCACCTATTTTTTGATTACCCAAACACTTGCATCCTATTCAGATGCATACATCGACGTAAGTGTCTTACCCTAACTCAAGTGCCCAGTGCTCTAAAATCATCTAATTTTCAAATGAAACATATTATTACAATTAGTCTAAGTGCTTTAATGTAAGATAATCTCTAAAGGGATTGGTATAAATATAAGATCAACCCTCATTCATTCACTACCTAGTAGAAACCTCAAAAATATGAAGGCTACTTACCAAAAGCATTTTATTAAGCACTCAAGTGAGTAAAGCTTCCATATTTTCTCTTATTTCCATATTAGTCATAATGATAACATATTTATAGGTCTTAATTACTAAAGGGCCATTCTATGAACCCCATTTTCTAAGTTACAAGCTAGGTCATTTTTGTACTTACTTATCACACATTATATGATTCACTCACAAGCCAACACATAGGAGATAAATACATAAGTTTGAGACCCTCTTCAAAGTATTGGCTATGTAGATAGTGCTCGCTGACAAAGGGGTCTTCAAGATAGCTCGACACCATGTGTCTACTAACCTATTTTTCTCACACCCAATATGAAGATGAAGAACTAGGGTTTTGCTATTTGACAGAGAGTGATAGTCTATGACCCAAATCTGAATGAACTAAAGTGAAGGTGACACAGAACCTAAAAGAATTTAGGTGGTTGCATCTAGTTATAGTAGGTAGTTCATACTAGACACCTACATTTGAGTCAGATAGTAGCATTGACATAATCATCATTGGTTGAGGTAAGTGTTCATAACTATAGAGGCATAAGTTTTAGAATCAGGGAACTATTCTAGAATCTATATCTAGTCTACTTTTTGCCTATTTCAAATTCATATTGGTATTAGTATCAGAACTAGTTAAATATCTTATTTTTATTGTTATTACAATATCTAGCATAGTTATACTTTATATCTTTATCATTTCAACATAATAAATTCAATATATGTTTATCTGAGTTTCACAAATAATTGGCTTACTTTAGAGACAATCTAACATCCTTGTGCCCTAGATTATCTCTACCCCTTTAACCTTAGATTACCCCACATCTAGATTTTAGGGTTAAATAATTTTTACAAGGTGGGATGCCTTAATTTGAGGATCTAGGGTTTTAATCAAAAAAATGATATCGAGAATTTATGTGTGTGATCCAAACAGAGAATCTGAAAGGTGATATTTAACCCAAGCAAGCGTAGGTAGAAATTTTAGGAAAGAGTCAATATTTTGTACCGAACACTAGTGCTAGAATCAAGACACTAACAACGATGCTAGTGTCCATATGACGATACAAGTGTCTAGGCTGAGACAAATCAAATATCTATAATTTGATGATGGGATCCATATTCAAATAGTCCACTTTTGTACCTACACTACTTAGATCTACTTACATATCATTGTATAAGTTAAGTACAATATTTCCTTCATATTGATATTATTAGAATATTGAATGTTGTACTTTCTATATTTGACATATGCTTAGATTCAGTGTATCTACTAAAATATGAGTAAAATATAAATTCATTTAATTAGCATAGTTTTTAGAGTAGCTTACTCATTGGTTGTTTAGGCCACTTTTTCATATTAATTCTTATTTCTAAATTTTAGAACATTTAATGTCTAAGTGGTGTTATTATAGACCCTTATTACATATTGGGTACTTAAATAATAATAATAATTTATTATTTATTAACATGAATTAATTTTTTTATATAAATAAGTAATAAAGCATATTTATTTATTGTTTAGCGATTGTGTAAAATGTCACAGGGAAAGGTCGGTCCTGTTGGTTATAACAGTCACCTCCCCTCATTCCTATTATAAATAAAGTTTTACTCATTAGTAAAATATATCAATAGACATATCAATAAATATACATGACAATAATATTTGTGTGGAAATTATTCATGTGAAGAGCTTTGTGAAGAAGATTGATACAAAGAAGAAGTGAGAAAGAAGGATTTGTATTGGGAAAAATAAGTTTCTTTTATATGAATAATCACTATGGATTTTTTTTTTTTAATCTCATTTTAAGGTTTTTCTACTTATTGCTTGTGTCATTGATCTGTGTCTTTATCATTAATTATATATCTAGATTCAACATATACATTACATATTACATGTTTTACATGGTAGGAGAGCTATGGTGATGTGAGGATTAATTGGCAAGGTTGATTAGCACTTCTATGAGGATCCAAACTCCTATGTAAAGTTTCATTCAAAATTATATTTCAAATTGAAATTCGTATGTATAATCATCATATGGTTTAAATTTTTTCTCAGTTCATTTTTTAATCTCTGGAGCTTGATAAAAATAAAATTAAGTATACAAACCTCCATTTTAGCATCCAAGACCCTTGTTGAGCAACCATATAACAAACAAAGATAATTTTTTTTAAGAAAATAACCCCTGGGATGCCATTTTCATACTTGTAAGACCTTCTTGGGCTCAAAATCAATTAAAAAAAATAGTTTAGTGTCTCTTCAGATTGGTTTTGGTACTTAAAGGGTGAATGATCAATTTTAAGCATGCCTAAGACCTCTGGAAGGATCTATGGGATAGCTAAATCAAAATTTAAAATTTTATCACCCACATGTGTGTCATTTTAAGACCATTGTAACATAAATAATAGGAAAAAAATCTAATTTTGGCATTGAAACTTAGTTCTAGATATTCTATGTGCTTAGTTTGACCATTGAAAGGTGATTTAGAGCTTTATAGAACCTAATTTGGCCTTTTATAGCCTACAGAAGCTCATCTACATCTACTTGGGTGCTATTACCACCTACAAGAAGATATAGGATATGTAAATATTTTTGAAACTTTATTTAATAAATAATTTATTTATTAAATCTTGCATATTCAAGTGGCCCCCACCTTCCCAAGTTTTTTTACCAAATCAATAAAAATTTTGAAAAAAAATTTAATATTTATTTTTACATACATTTTTTATAATTGTTTTTCTATTATTTTTTAAATAAAAAATAGTTTGAAAAAGTTTAATTATAAATTTGTGCATATTAAATTTTAAATGATCTACTAAACGAGTTGGTGGTTATCTTTTTGCTAAAAAATTTCAAAGGAAAGGTTTAGTGTTCAAAACACACTATCATCTAGTTTCTTTTGGTCAAATTAATTTATTCAAGTTTTATTTTTCAAAATTTGTAATTATAAAATCTTTTTTAGTTTATGTGCCAAAAATCTAGCATTTAAAACCCTAGTTGTTATTGACATTTTATGACACTTAAACTATTATTTTATCGATCATGGTCGTGTGACTAGTTAATTTTTATAGTTTTAGATATTTTAGATGCATTGGTGTGGTCCATTTATTATTTTAAAACTTATTATTTTAATAACATGTTTAGAGAGGTGTTCCTTGTGCGATACTTGCGACACTTAATTTAGTGCAATTTGTTATAATTTTTTATATTTTTCATATAAATTTAAACAATTATTATTTATTTATACTAAAAATATACTTTATTATCAAATAAATTATAAATTCATATTTAAATCCCATTTTTAAATTTTTTTAGTGTCGTAGTGTTTAGTTTAAAATGAAGTTATGGCTTCGCCTAACTTCATATTTGATAAATTTTAAATGCTTAATGAATCTAACTAAAATATATATAAAATCCACATTAAAGTGAGATTTATTACCTGAAAACTGTGGAACATTATTGTTGGGATGGAAAAACTTCCATCAAAATGACATGTTACGCCTGAGCTTATAAATGTGTTTCAATATAAACTGCAAGAATTCATGATGATTATTTTGAGGAGTGTTATGTATAATTTCCTACTCCATATTAGTAATCATGAATCTCATAAAGATGCCTCAAAACTTCTTGAGTCTATACATAATGACACTCATCTCTCGAAGATAATTAAGATTATTTTTGAACTGCTAACTACACCTATGAAAGGTGATGAAAAATTATTAATTTTATTGCTAAAATTAAAAACATTAAATCTCAGTTACATGGTTGTGACTATGATATTATTCAAGATAATCTTTTGTATTTCATTATTCAATTTAATATTCATGAAAATTTTCACAATTTTATTTCTATTCTTAACTCAAAATATCAAATGGAGTCAGATATTCCTGACCTTATTACCCTATTTGTACTTCTGATTCAAGAATAATAAGTGACGTCAAATTTTGATTATAAATAGAATGCCACTCAGATATTTCTCACTCTCAATCTTATTTTTGAGAATTATAAGAATAAAAAATCTAACCTTAATTCTATAAATGGTGAAAACAGGAACACAAAATTTGGTAATAAGAATCATAAAACTAAGTTTAATGAGAATTGTAATTTGTGATAAATTTTTTCATAGAAGATAAAATTGCTATAAAAATAAAGATAGAGTTAATCATAAAACCTATAAAAAAACAAATGAAATAAATCTAATTAGAACCATCAAAAAAATCAAAATTATAATCAGAACAATAATCAAGAACTGAACTCTAATATTGTTACTTTATATGTTGTTTTTTTTGCTTATAATAAAAAATAATAGATTTTAGATAGTGGTGCATTGTATCATATGGCTTGATTATCTCATATTTTACCTGATACTAGAGATATTTAAAAAAAAAATTCATCTAGAAGATAATTTATTTTTAGAAGCTACTAAGCAAGTAAAAAAAAATTTGTAAATGTTGTTATTAAATATGTTTTCTATGTACCTAAACATAAGTTTTTTTTTTTTTTTTAAAAATTTTACTCACAACTTATGAATAATAATTTCATCATAACTTTGTTTAAGGATAAATTGTCTATTAAAAATTACTCCGATTCCTTGATTGTTTAAGGTGTTCAATAGAATGGTTTATACGTATTTACTATTTCTTCTACATGTTATCTTTCAGCACATAATATGAATGAATCACAGTTATGACATCAAATATTAGGACATATTAATTTTCTAAATGTATATGAATATTTTCTCATAATCTTGTTGTTAGTCTTCCTTTTGCTTCGTCTCATCATGAAACATGTGAGGGATGCTTATATGGTAAGCAACATACTAACCCCTTTCACAAGAATCATGATGTGAATTTATCATATCCTTTAGAGTTAAATCATAGTGATGTTGCATGACCCCTTGAAGTTACTGTTGTCTCCAAATCTTACACTTTAGAAGAAGGTTGTTCAGGCCTCCTCCAGATTTAGGCAACGTTGAGACATTTTTAAACCTGTGGGTGTGCCTATAAGTGGAAATGAACCTCTAGGTTGAAAGGGTTAACTCCCTGTATTAGCTTTTTATGCAATAAAACTATTGAACCAGTTTGTATGAGTGAAAAAAGTCAAAAATTTACATAAATAAAAAACCTAGTCTAAGATGGAAATACACCAAGAATTAGTATCCACATGTATGCCCTATACTTATGCACAATATGACAGAATATAGTCTATAACTCAAGCTCTAGAAGATTCCAACATAAGTATTTCAATGTAGAGATAAAATGAATGAGATCACACAAGATAAATAACTGAAAAAAAAAATCTATATAGTCCAAAAAAAGATTACACATGTGTAAAATTTCACACAACTAGAATGCACTCTACATAACCTGTTGGATCAACTCTTTGCTCAAAAACATGAAGGATAGAGAACAGAAGGATAAAACATCACTTGCTGTCACTTTGTATCTCTTGCATGCCCATATAAATGTCTAGAACTTAGAAATAAAACAAACTTATGATTCTTTACTCAAAGGCAAGAAAATGACAAAACATTCCAGTAGGGCTTCGTTGTACTATCTATGGATGATAAAACAAGAGCCCAAGGGTCCTATTTATAGCAAAAGAGGAAAAGAAGAGAGAGATATTTGGCACCAAAATAGAAGTCTCTAAAACAGTTTACAATCACCATCTTGGTGAAACTGATTCCAACTGTTCTCTCATTCAGTTGGAGTTTATCCTTCTCTTTGATTTGCTCTCTTGAAATGACCAAGATCGCTACAAAATCAATGGTGAGATGACCCTCCATAAGAAATAGCTCAGATCATTGCTGTGAATCTTATATTCCTCTTGAAAGCTCCTGTGTTTTGCACTGTAGACCCATTCAAGTTCTTCAATTGCTTCTACTTATAAAATTCATAAGCAAAGATTGTTGGGAAACTTGATTTGCACTATAGAGTCATTCGGGTTTTCTATGTGACTTTACTTCTTACTTACCCTTTTAGGTTCTTCGATTAATTATACTTATAAAAGTCATAAGCAAAGCTTGTTAGAAAACCCAATTTTTATTGCAGAGTCATTCAAGTTTTTAAAATGACTTTACTTCTTACTTGCTCCTTAACGGCTAGTTGGCCATCCTAAATTTGACGTCTTGCAGTACGTCATGTCTTTGAATCCCAATAGTTAGTTGGCCACCCTGAATTTGACATCCTGTGGCACGTCATCTTTACACTCCAATGGCTAGTGAGATGTATTAAACTTGACATCCTACAACACATCATGGGGATCCATTGGGTTAGGTTTATTATTTCGAGTAATTTTCTTGAAGTAATTCCTTCAGATAATTTATCTAAAGTAATTCTTTCAAGAATTTTGCCTGAAAGGCAATGACTAGTTCCTTCGAGAACTTTTCTCGAAGGACACTTGGGAAAGTGTCCTTTGAAAAAGTTTTGAAGGACACTTGGGGAAGGCACAAGGTCCCTTCGAAAAATTTCAAAGGGCATTTCTAAAGGAAATGGCCCTTCGAAACTTTTTCGAAGGGTATTTCCAAAGACAACGTGCCCTTCAAAAAAGTATGAAGGGACACTTGGGAAGAAAAGTGCCCTTCAAATTTTTTTTGAAGGGTCACTTGGACAATAAAGTGCCCTTCAAAAAAGTTTGAAGGGTCACTTGGGAATAAAAGTTCCCTTTGAAACTTTTCCAAAGGGTCACTTGGACAACAAAGTACCATTGGAAAAAGTTCGAAGGGACACTTAAGAAGAAAAGTGTCCTTCAAAACTTTTCGGAAGGGTCACTTAGAAAGAAAAGTGCCGTTCAAAAAAGTCGGAAGGGACACTTTGGAAAACAAAGTGCCCTTTGAAATTTTCCGAAGGGACACTTGGGGGGAACAAGGCAAGAAAGACCCTTCGAAAAAATTATGAAAGCTCAATTCTGAGAGGCATTATTAAGACCATTTCGGGTTTTCTAAGCCTTATTACTTACTCACTTTGGACCTCTCATTGATCTCTACTTATAAATCAATTTAAGACTTGCTCCTTGGAAAATCTGAAGTCATGCATCATTGAAAACTTTCAAAGCATTGAAAGGAGTAATTCAAGTTTGTAAAATCGGATTACTTCTACTCATGAAATTTTTATAAGTCGAGTCATTCAAATAACCTGGCTTAGTCTTGAGGAGTAACTCAGGTTTATGAGGGGCCAAGACTTGACTTGTGGAGAACCTGACATACACTACAATAGAGCCAAAACACTTTAGCCTCCTTGAATTGCAATTTTGGACCTCTAAAATGACCTGTTCTTGCAACTGATGTTCATCTCTCCATGAAAATGGTTGAACAAATTGTATTGAGGTGAAATTTGGTCAACAATTACATCTTTTAATTTTTCTTTATATGTTGTTACTTTTATTGATGATTATACTAAAATGATTTAGTCATATTTTATAAAGAATAAATTTGAAGTATTATTTAAATTCAAAGAATTTAAATCTATTGTTAAAAATACTTCTAATTTTTTCTTTTAATAGATTAAGAACTGATAATAGTGGTGAATATATTAGTAAAGCATTTGATTCTTTTTGCATTAGTTTTGACATTTAAATGAAATTCACAACTCCTTATTCCCCCCAATAAAATGCAACTGCTGAAAGACAAAACTACACCATTATTGAAATGGTTAGAACATTGTTGTATTCTATAAATTTTTCTAAGTTCTTATGGATCGAAGTCATGAATATTGTTGTGCATATTTTGAATAAAGTCCCTACTAAAGCATTCTATATCTCTACCCCTTTATAAAGTTGGTCTAAAAAGAAACCTAGTGTGACTCATCTTAATATTTTCGGTAGTTATGCTTCCATCTTTGTTACTAAATCTAAAAAAAAGAAACTTGATCCTACCTCTGTTCAAATTTTTTTGTAGGTTATAGAGATGAAACTAAAGGATTAAGAATGTATGTTCCGTCTAAAATACAAATCATTGAGAATGGGAATATTTATATCTTTGAAAAATCTTTCTATGAACTCTCTATATAACCTATTCAATGTTCTTATTTTGATGAAATTGACTATCATGTTTCTCTTTATGAAGAAACATATGTCCTAGAAGAAGTTGATATAATTTTGGATAACTTAAAATCTAGAGAAATTTTAAAATTTTATGTTTTATATAAAAGACCTAAATGCGTATAATCTCTAGTCCAATCTTTTAGTCTTAATAATCTTAATAAATTAACCAAAAATCAATATTATTATCATACTTTAATGACTGTATGAATGTGAACCTAAATATTTTGAAGAAGCCATTCAATATGGTAGATGAAATGTTGTTATGCAAGCTGAGTATAATGCCTTAATTAAAAAACAGACTTGGGATCTTATTCCACCTCCACCTAAAAAATATATTATTAGTTATAGGTGGTTTTATAAAATCAAATATAATTCATTGGATAAATTTGATAAATGTAAAGCAAGATTAGTTGCTCATAGTTTTATTCAAAAACTTATGATTGACTATGTTGAAACCTTTGCTCCTATAGTGAAAATATGTATTGTAGATTACTCATTTCTCTTATATATTAGAATGGTTGGATTATACATCAAATGGATGCCAAAAATCCATTCTTGAATGGTGATTTAGAAGCATAAATTTATATAACTCAACCTAAAGGTTTCATTGACCCTAACAAAGAGAATTGTGTTTGCAAGTTAAATAAATATTTTTATGGTTTAAAACAAGCTCTTTGAGCTTGGTATTCTAAAATTACTAGTTATTTTGAAGAATTAGGTTTCTCTAATTGATATTCTGATACTAAACTTTTTGTTAAAATTTAAAATGATCATAATATATTAATTATATAATATGTTGATGATCTTTTTATTACTGACGATCTAATTAATTTCATTTATAAAAATAAAGATAAATTAAGTCAAATATTTGAAATGACTGATTTAAATTTTTTTTTATCATTTTCTAAGAATGTGTAATGTCCCCATTTTAAGCGGCTGGGCGTACTCAGTTCCAACACTCTTACTATTTGTAGTAAGTTAATAGGACACAACAGAGGGCAGTTTTGATGATGGGATTTGATGCTCCTTGTTGAGAGCTTTCTGGCAAGCTATCACTCGCACCATTTGGAGTCTGGTTGCTAGTATTTTTGAGGGCTTGAAGTGCTGCAAAAAAGGTAAATTTTAACCCAGCTGAAAGACATTGAGTGTCACTTTAAACATTTACTTTATGAGGTATTGTTTCACATCCTTTATCCCACATTGCTCAAGTGAGTTGAGTTGCCCCTTGGAGGAAGGATAAAGGGGAGTGCTTGTGGCTTCTTTGGGCAGGTTGGATAAGAAGAATAATCTTGCACTTGCAACTTATTTAGGCATTTGAGAACGTCCTTCTCATATGTAGCACTCTAGACATCAATCTTTGGGATCGGTCTTTGGAGTTCATGCTCTTAGCCACTGTAGCAACCATACCACTGTAGCATCTGGGCCACTGTAGTCGCTGTGCCACTGTAACAGCTGTACCAATGTAGTAGCCGTACCACTGTAGCAACATGTCACTTTAGCAGCTCCATTACTGTAGCATCTGCATACAACCAGGTAAGTCCATAGTTTTTTGCAAAGTTTATAGTTTTTTGCAAAATCTGTAGTTTTGCCTACAGAGTCTGTAGTTACCTATTTGCAGAGTCTGTAGATATTTGCCTGCAGAGTCCATAGTTTCACCTACAAAAGTCTGTAGATACCCGCCTACAGAGTCAATAGTTTCTACTGAGTTCGTAGTTACCTGCCTACAGAGTCTATAGATATCTACCTGTAAAGTCCATAGTTATCTGCAGAGTCCATAGTTTTGCTTACAGAGTCCATAGTTATCTGTAGAGTCCATAGTTTTGCTTGTAGAAGTCCATAGATACTTGCTTGTAGAGTCCGTAGTTTCTGCTGAGTCCATAGTTTTGCCTGTGGAGTCTGTAGTTTCCTGCCTACAGAGTTCGTAGATATTTGTCTACAGAGTTCGTAGTTTTGCCTGTGGATTCCATAGTTTCCTACCTGTAGAGTCCATAGATATCTTCCTACAGAGTCCATATTTTTTTGTAGAGTACGTATTTTCACCTGCAGAGTCCATAGATATCTGCTTGCAGAGTCTGTAGTCTCTGCAGAGTCCATAGATTTGGCTGTAGAGTCCTTAGAAACTTCTGTAGAGTCCATAGATTTCATAGATCCAATATGCAGAGTTTGTAAAAAACCCATCTTGCAGAGTTCGTAATTTTGTGGGTCAGAGAACAAATGAAGCACCTTCAGCACGTGTTGGGATATCCACTTGAGATCATGTTTATACGATTTCGAGAAAGGATTTAGTGAGTCACCATGTGACTAGCATTGTACTCATCTACTCATTTTGAAATTAATACAAATATAATAAATTGGCTAATTCAGTTAAGTGTATCTATGCTTGCAATTCTATATTTATGCTACATGTATTGGTCTTTGTAAAACAAAAAAGAAATTCCAGTAAATCTACCGGAGTCATAAAGAGTCCCTACTGGTTTAGTTTTAGGTGCAACTGAGGTACCCATTACAGTGGTATCAGAGCCTGTTATTCTTGCCATTCTATGAGGTTTCATGCATCCCACACATTAGTACTTCTCGAGGAGAAATCAGACAAACCCAGACTTACAAGTTTTTTCAAAAATTGAGGAGGAGGGTGAGCCCTTTGCAGCACCAGCCATGGGTGACCCAGATGGGGAGAGGGGAGAACCTAGCACTAGGATGATGCTCAGTGATCTTGCTAGGGGGAAAAGGGAGCTATAGACCACATTGCAGTAGATGGCCCTAGCAATTACACAACACTTAGCTAGAGCAGATCAAGGCAACAATGCCGACCAGGGTAATAATGCTAACTAGGTAGGTGGATCAGGTAATGGAGGTAAGGGAGATGCATCGATTAATAGGGGAGCCCAGACATACGCTAGAGCAGGTTCTTCTACAAGGCCACTCATGCCATAATTCCCTCTGAGATAGAATGACCAGGATAATGCTGGTCCTACACAATAGGAGATACAGGACCAAATACTGGAGGATTAGAGAAATGTTGGACCAGATTTTTAGGGTGAAATGTCCTTCAGGGAGTATATGGATGTTAGACTCAAGCACATGCCCATGAGAGGGAATAGGCAATAGAATTATGAGATGAGGAAAAAGTTAGGAAAGTTGTCCATTCCATACTATGACGATACAGGGAAGACTTCAACGCGAACATGGGTCCAAAAATTAGACACTTATTTCTAGCTTAATCCCATGCCTGAGGAGGACACGATTAAGTATGATTCATTACACTTGGATGGAAGTGCCCATGAGTGGTGGCACCATGGTATGGTCACGCTTGGCCATAACTAGGTAGATACTTATGCAGAGTTTACTGAGAGACTCATTGACAGGTTTGATACTAAGGACCCAGAATTGCATTTCAAGGAGCTAGCTCAGCGTAAATAGTGGGGTTCTATGGAGGCCTATATCATCGAGTTCTAAAAGCTGGTAGTATTGGTGATGGATATATCAGAAAGAAGACTGGTTATTCTTTTCATGGACGGGCTTTCTGGCCCCTTGCAAGGATGGGTAAAGGGACACAATCCCTCTTCACTACAAGAGGCCATTAAGAAAACAAGAAACCTAGCACCTTCTTCCTATAGGAGTAAACTCCACTCTAAGGACTCCCATTTTAAGAAGGATAAGGAAAGGAAGGCATTTCAGAAGGACCCTCAGTGGCCTAAGGGGGAAACTAAAAGGTTGGAAAATGAGACCCTCAACGAACTCAGGAAGAAAAAACTATGTTTTCATTGTAGGGAGCCATGGAGTCCTTCCCATGAATGTCTGCTTAAGGTGAAGGCTAAGCCCATGGAGTATTTCTCAGTAGACGAATCACCTTTTGAAGATAAGGGGCAACATTCAGATTCAAATTTTAGTCAGGCCAATGGCACTACTGGGGAGAGTTCGGATGATGAGAAGTCTCTTGCTCAGTTGACAAGTGATCAGAAGGCCATCACCTTTAAGGTAAGAGGGATGATTCAGGGGCAGCACATGGTTTCCTTGATCGACACAGGGGCAACGCATAATTTCATCAATGCAAAGCTGGTGGCTAAGAGAGGTCTTCAGACCGAAGAACACATAGGGTTTAGAGTCATGGTGGCCAATGGCCACAAGTTATTATGCACCCAAAAGATTTCAAAACTTTGCATCAGATTGGGAGGAGATTATGAGTTGGAGGACAATTTCTATGTAGTTGACATGGGTGATTATGATGTCATCTTGGGAATGACATGGATGGCTTCTCTGGTAGAGTTCACCTTCAACTTGGCTAAGCTGGAGATGAGGTTTTATCATCAGGGCATGAAGGTGGTGCTCTGAGCTTACCTAATAGGGGGCTCAGGGTGGTATCCTTGAAAAGGATGGAACAGTTGTTCAGACATGACGATGTCGAGTGGGTAGTTGAATGTTTGATCGTGCCTATGCCTCTAGAGTAGCAGGTAAAGAGCTATCACCCAGATGTACAAGAGATCATTTCTAGGCATGATAAGGTGTTTGGTAGCATTCCACATGGGGTTCCTCCTGAAAGGGGTGTAGAGCATGTTTTCGAGCTAGAGGAGGGGGCTAAACCAGTCATCATCACGCCCTACCACCATCTTAAAAAGCACAAGGATGAAATAGAGAAGTCAATAAAGGAGCTATTGGAGATGGGGTATATTAGGCCCAACAAAAGCCCCTTTGCTTCAGTGGTTGTTTTAGTGAAGAAGAAGAAGGATGGGACAATGCGTATGTGCATTAACTATAGAGATCTCAATAAGAAGACAATTAAGAACAGGTACCCCATCCCTAGGATTGATGAGCTGATTGATGAGGTGCATGGAGCATGATATTTCTCTAAGATAGACCTACGTTCAAGATACCATCAGATCAGGATGCGAGTGAAGGACATAGAAAAAATTGCCTTCTAGTGTCACTACGAGCACTTTGAGTTTTTGGTTATGTCGTTTGGGCTAACCAATGCTCCAACCACCTTCTAGAGTTACATGAATCAAGTGTTTAGAGGGCAGCTCTGAAGATTTGTATTGATCTTCTTTGATGACATCTTGGTTTTCAATAGGACGTGGGATGAGCACCTACAACAATTGGAGGAAGTGATGGTCATTTTGGAGAAGGAGTCATTGTATGCCAAGGAATCAAAGTGTGAGTTCGGCATGACCAAGTTGCTCTACCTCAAATATATTATCAGTGTTGAAGGAGTTTGGGTGGATCCAAAAAAGATCAAGGCGGTAGTTGACTGGCCTACTCCAACCAGCCTTACACAACCCAAAGGATTTTTTGGATTGTGTGGTTTTTATAAGAGATTTGTGAAGGGCTTTTCAAAGACTGCAGTACCATTAACATACCTCACCAAGAAGGGTGATTTCGTATGGACAGTGGCAGCACAACAGTGTTTTGAACATTTCAAGGGGGTGATGTCTTCATGTTTGATTCTAGCTCTACCCAACTTCATGAAGCCTTTTGAGCTTCATTATGATGCATCAAGTGACAAGGTTGGAGCAGTATTGATGCAAGAGAAGCACCCCATTGCTTTTGAGAGTAGGAAGCTCTGAGGGGTGGAGAGGAGCTATTCTATTTATGATCGAGAGATGTTGGCCATCATGCATGCCTTGGCCAAATTTTGATCCTACTTGGTTGGAGAAAAGTTTGTGATCAAGACAGATCACAACAGCATAAAATATTTCATGGGTTAGCGAGACTTGAATGACAGGCAACAAAAGTGGGTCACTAAATTGCAAGCCTAGGACTTTGACATTGAGTTTGTCAAAGGAAAGAAGAATGTAGTAGCTAATGCCCTATTTAGAAGACCTCACATTTTTGCTCTTGCAGAGATTTCAGGAGACTGGCGGGCTAAGATTATAGTAGAAGATGCTAGAGATACTTGGGCATCGAGACTGGTTTCAGGCACTATACAGGATAGTCGCTATGAGGTGATTGATGGGTTGATCAGGTTTCAGGATAGAATTTATTTAATTCCATCATCACCCTTAAGAGAAATGATATTGAGGGCATTCCATGATGCACCTACGTCTGGGCATCTAGGGGTCTTCAAGACCTACAGGCAGATCTACGAGCGATTCTCATGGAAAGGGCTCATGGACGATGTTCAAAGGCACGTCAGGGAGTGTGCAATTTGTCAACAGAATAAGGAAGAGCACATGTTTCCTACTAGTTTACTACATCCCTTACCCATTCCAGACTGGAAGTGGGAAAGCATTTTTATGGACTTCATCACTGGCCTACCTCGAGTGCAGGGAAGATATTGCATTTATGTGGTGGTGGACAGATTGATGAAGTTTGCTCACTTCTTTGTTATTCCCTCTACTTATACAACAGCTCAAGTGGCAGATGTGTTCTTCAGGGAGGTTTTCAAGCTACATGGGTTACCGAGATTTATTATCAGTGACAGGGATAGCAAGTTCATGAGCACTTTTTGGTGAGAGTTGTTTAGGCTGTGCGGTACAGACCTTACACCTAGTATGAGCTACCATCCCTAGACTGATGGGCAGACATAAATAGTAAATAAGTGGGTGGAGGGTTATTTGCGGAACTATGTGACCACACAGCAGAGAGCCTGGGTTAAATGGTTACACATGGGGGAGTATTGTTACAATACCACACATCACATGACCGTCATGATGACTCCATTTATGGCATTGTACGAGTATGAAGCTCCTAGCTTCATGGATATGGCTTTGGGGGACAGCAGGGTGCCCAAAGCTAAAGACTTGTTGAAGGATAGCCATATCTTGAGAGCGCTCAAAGAGAATATACGATAGGCCCAAAATTAGCAGAAGTTGTATGCTAATCAGCATAGGGTAGAGCACAGTTTCACGATAAGGGATATGGTGTATTTGAGGCTACAACCATATAGGCAGTCATCACTCAAGAAGAGCGGAATAGAGAAGCTTAAGCTTAGATTTTACGGCCCCTACAGGGTGATTCAAAGAGTGGGTGAAGTCGCCTATGAACTTGAGCTTTCGTAGGGCAGTCGGGTGCACAATGTATTCCATGTGTCTAGGCACAAGAGGGCCATTGGTCAGGGTGTAGTGCCTACTACAGATTTACCCCCTTTGGATGAGGAAGGGAGGCTTGTGTTAGAACTTGAGGCTATTTTGGACACTAGAGAGAGAAAGCTCAAAAACAAGATAGTGAAGGAGTATTTGGTCAGATGGAAGGATGCTACATGGGAAAGTGAGCAAGTTATTTAGCAGGCTGGAATGAGATTGATTGAGGACAAGTAAATTCAAGGGGGATGGATTGTAATGTCCCCATTTTAAGCAGCTGGGTGTACTCAATTCCAACACTCTTACTATTTGTAGTAAGCTAATAGGATGCAACAGAGGGCAATTTTGATGATGGGATTTGATGCTCCTTGTTGAGAGCTTTCTGACAAGCTATCACTTGCACCATTCGGAGTTTGGTTGCTAGTATTTTTGAGGGCCTAAAGTGCTGCAAAAAGGGTAACTTTTAACCCAGCTAAAAGACATTGAGTGTCACTTTAAACATTTACTTTATGAGGGACTATTGCACAACCTTTATCCCACATTGCTCAAGTGAGTTGAGTTGCCCCTTGGAGAAAGGATAAAGGGGAGTGCTTGTGGCTTCTTTGGGCATGCTGGATAAGAAGAAGAATCTTGAACTTGCAACTTATTTAGGCATTTGAGAATGTCCTCATCTATAGCACTCTAGACATCAATCCTTGGGATTGGTCTTTAGATTTCATGCTCTCAGCCACTGTAGCAATTGTGCCACTGTAACAGCTGGGCCACTGTAGCAGTTGGGCCACTGTAGCAGCTATGCCACTGTAGCAGCCATACCACTGTAACAATATATCATTATAGTAGCTCCATTATTGTAGCATCTGCATATAGCCAGGTGAGTCCATAGTTTTCTATAAATTCTGTAGTTTTTTGCAAAGTCTATAGTTTTGCCTACAGAGTCTGTAGTTACCTGCCTACAAGTCTGTAGATATCTGCCTACAGAGTTTGTAGTTATCTATAGAGTCTGTAGTTTTGCCTGTAGAAGTTCATAGATACCCACCTACAGAGTTTGTAGTTTTTATTGAGTCCATAGTTACCTGCCTCCAGAGTCCGTAGTTTCACCTACAAAAGTCTGTAGATACCCGCCTATAGAGTTCGTAGTTTCTGCTGAGTCCGTAGTTTCTTGCCTACAGAGTCTGTATTTTTCTATAGAGTCCGTAGTTTTGCCTATGGAGTCTATAGTTTTGCCTATAGAGTCTGTAGTTTTTTGCAAAGTACGTAGTTTCACCTATAGAGTTCGTAGTTATGCCTGTAGAGTCCATAGTCTCTGCAGAGATAGATTTGGCTGCAGAGTCCGTAGAAACTTCTGCAGAGTCTGTAGATTTCATAGATCTAGTATGCAGAGTTCGTAGAAAGCCCAGCCTGCAGAGTTCGTAGTTCTGTGGGTCAGAGAACAAATGAAGCACCTTCGGTACGTGCTAGGATATCCGCTTGAGATCATGTTCATACGATTCTGAGAAAGGATTTAGTGAGTCACCACGTGACTGGCATTGTACTCATCTACTCATTTTGCAATTAATACAAATATAGTGAATTGGCTAATTCAGTCACGTGTATCTTTGCTTGCAATTCTATATTTATGCTACATGTATTGGTCTTTGTAAAATAAAAAAGAAATTCTAGCAAATCTACCAGAGTCATAAAGAGTCCCTGCTGGTTTAGTTTTGGGTGCAACTAGGGTGCGCATTACAGAATGACTATATTTTAGGATAAAAATTCAATTATTATATCACAATCTCAATATGAACATAATATTCTTATTAAGTTTAATATGCTTGACTATAAGCCTACATCTACTCCTATTGAAGTTCATTTTAAGCTTGATCTAAAACCCATGTGTTACAAAGTTAACACCACTCTTTACAGATAACTTCTTGTTAGTTTGATTTATCTAATCATTATTAGACTAGATATTTAATTTTTTATTAGTGTTTCTTCCAAATTGATACAAGATCTATATTTGGATCATTAGAAATTAGCAAAATATGTTCTTCGTTATATCTAAAGAATGATAAATTTTAGTTTATTTTATTCTTCTATTAATAATATTAAATCATATAGTTATTATGATGTTGACCATGTTGGTGATACTATATATTATTAATTTACTTCTAAATATGTGTTTAAGTTTGGTATAGGTGCTATCACTTGGAGCAACAAAAAATAATTCACTATCTTTATCTCTTCTACTAAAGTAGAGTATAAAAGTGCTAAAGAAACTGTTAAAGAATCCATGTGGCTATTAAAGTTATTTGGATAACTTCATTTAGATATTTCTCATAGTATCATCTTTCATTGTGATAATCAAAATTGTATAGTTTTGGAGAAAAATTAGTGCAACACCAAAGAACTAAACATATTGAAGTTTATGTGTATTTTAATCGAGAGAAAGTCTTCAATGGTGATATTGCTCTGTAATTTTGTTGTATGGATGAATGAGTAGTATAATATTCATAAAACTACTTGGTGCTGTTAGGTTGTGGAGCTAAAAGCTTCACTGATGCAGACATGGAGGAGGTTGCAGGAGAGTTGCAGAAGTGTCACGGAGACTGGCGTTTGGTCTGGCCAACCAACGTCGGCAGTATTAGACAAGGAAGCAACCAACGTTGGTCATATATCGGCCGGCGTCGGTGACCCCCAGGCGGACAGGGACTGACGTCGGTCGCCTGTGTGGTTTGACTGTGAGCTTATTACGGGCAGTTAGCTAACGAACCAAGTGTTTGCATGAAGAGAGCTATTTTTAGACTGAGAGCTGCGGATCTAATTATTGTAATTAGATGTCTAATTATTGTTTGGATGAGATCTATATAATAGACTCATGGTTGTATTGGAAAAGTGTTCTAGTTTGAGTTGAGCAAAGTTTGCTCCTTCTGTGTGTGAAGTGAGTAAGGGTGTTCCTCCTAGTTCCCTATCAGTGCCAAGCTTGGTACTGGTTGAAGAATCATAAGGACTTGGTGAGGCAAGGACAAGGGTTCTTCAGGAGTGTAGGATCTTGGTCACAGTTGCATGGCCTATATAGGAGATCTACATGGTAAGTAAGATCGTTGATCTGCAGGTGTATGTGTGTGCAAGGTCAAGGTTCACAGGGGAGCAGAACCGTGTTTGATTTGCAGGTGTGCAGGATCATATAGACAGCAACACAACAGGGAGCAGTATCAGGCAGGATCTACTTGGAGTACAGGTGTGTACTCGGATAGAGCAAAGAGGAAGGCAAGGGAGTTCCTTCCATAAGTATGGTCTGTTGAATTGCAGGTTGTTGCAGGTTCATGGGAGATCTACTTGAAGTACGTGGAGTACTTGTTTGAGTGTGTGGAGCACTTGTGTTGTGCGTGGAGCACGGGAGGTGAACACCAACTCTGTATTTGAGTTGGGTGAGAGGGAGAGCTTTGGGGAGAAGATTTACTGTTCACTTGAGGTGTGGGAAACCTCTGTAAGGTGGTGGAGAAGAAGTGGCATCTTCTTTATTGTATTCTTTTCTGTATAAAGTGTTAATACAATTTGTGTATTGTCTCTCATATCATGTGTTATTCTGAATTCTAGTTACTTGGTGAATCTGGTTAATTTCCGCATATTAAGTTGCTTGGTTTGGTAATCAAATTGTGTGCTTCCAGTTTATCTCCCAACAAGTGGTATCAGAGCCAGGTTGCAGGAAGCAGGTTTTGTGTTTGGTTACAGGGCACTCTCAGGGGTTTCTGATTGAGTGGGAGTAGAGCAACAGCAGATCAAAGTAAGCTAAGAATGGAGGAGTTGAAAAGCACAGATGGTTACTCACGGTCCTATGGAAAGATAGAGCAGATAAAAGATTATTGTTGGTTGGTAGAAGATCAGCATGAAGGAACTGAAGAAGCAGATGTTGCAGGTGTTATTGCACATGACATTCTTGGAGGTTTCTTGGATAAAGTTGAATCTTGGATAAAAGATTCGGTTGCCTCTTTCCATGTAGTTCCAGGTAAGGAGCTGGTGAGCCTTGCCAAAAATTGGCAAAGGGGAATGAAGATAAAATTGCAGGCGGCCAACACACAGGTGTTGATGAATCATGCAGGTCCTAGGTTTGGAGATATGGCTAATTTCTTCAGAAAGATTGGGTGATAAGATGAGAACTCCACAGCGGATGCACTTGAATTAGCTGGTGGTAAGAAAATAGGTACCCTTTATCTACTTGTTTATATTACTGATTCTTCTTTTGTTGCGGAGACGTGGCTTCGTAGGCTTGGTCACATGAGCAGGAAGGAGATGCATGTTCTTAAGCGGAAGACAGATAATTTGACAGGCTTAAGAACTGGAAAGCCTTGGTGTTTATGGAGGAATGGCGGACAGAACCAATTGGATGTGGCTGGATACTTCTGAGCAGGGCAGTTTGGACATGGGTATTGATTCAAAGGAGCTCGCGGGTTAAAAGGCATATCACAGGCGAACACACACCGATGTCGGTCAGGAGGAATGGCATCGAACAGACATTGCCGATTCGGTCATTGCAGACCGAAGCCGGCAATGTCGGGCAGAGTAAGACCGACGTCGGTCATAAGACTGACGTCGGCAGTAGGTAAGACCGATGTCGGTCAGAGGACCGACGTCGGCAGCAGGGACACCAGCACTGGCATTGGTAGTCAGGGACAGACGCATGGGAACCGACGTCGGTCTATGGAGTGACCAAGGTCGGTTACTATAAGATTTTGGGTGGACAGCACGCTGTCAAGGAATCTCAAACACCCATATGGAGGACTGAAGACGTAAGTAGGCCCTCAAATTCGTTGTTCCTCTTCTTTATACATGTTGCTGATTGTAGAGCAGGAAGGATCCAAGAAAAGGTGTGAGCTCGGCATGGATGAGGATGTGATTCCTTAGAGGAGAACCAAACAGGTGTTTTGGGTAGGGTTGTCAGCAGGATGAAAGCATAGAGACGAATGGATACCTTAGTAGAAGAATAGAGAGAACGGATATTGAGACGGAAGATCAGGTATATGGTCTTGAGGAGCTGCAGGATAGTGGTACAAGTTTTGACAGGTTAGGACGAAGCATGGCTTCAGTCAATTTTTTCAGGTAACTACTGTGGTTTTGTCTTACCAGGTGGATGATGAGTCATGACATCATTCTATTGCTGTATGTGGATGGTATGTTTTGCTAGCAGGATTGTACATACAGGGTTTTGCTGAGCTAATTAAGATTAGTTCAGTGGCATGTAAGTTTGGAGCAGCGAAATCTTTGACATGGGAGACATGGAGATCACCGGTTGATTTTGTCTCGAGTGGGAGCTGATGTGAATCAGGTGTTATAGGTTCAGGTTGCAGAGCCGGAGCACACTAAGGGCTGGACAGGTACAGTGTCTGAAATTTTGAGGTCTGGTATAGACCTGATTTCCCATGCATGGGAGCTATCAGAGAGTTAGGAGCCAATTCGGGGAAGTGGATTCTCAGGTACTTGAGAGGGACCGGCAGCAGGGATTCATGCTATGCAGGGTCAGGACTTCACTACATGTGTTTGTATTCGGATGTGGCAGGGTACTCGGATGACAGGAGGACATCACAGGTTGTGTGGTGGGTCATCTTCAGGATGATCTTGAAGTGGGATACAAACCAGGAAACAGATTAGACGGGGTACAGGTATAGGTATAGTGCAGCTGTTTATCTCCAAGTGGGAGATTGTTAGGTTGTGGAGCTAAAAGCTTCACTGATGGACATGGATAGGTTGCAGGAGAGTTCAGAAGTGTCACGGAGACTGGTCTGGCCAACCGACGTTGGCAGTATTAACAAGGAAGCAACCGACGTCAGTCATATATCGGCCGGCGTCGGTGACCCCCAGGCGGATAGGGACCGACGTCGGTCGCCTGTGTGGTTTACTGCGAGCTTATTACTTCAGTTAGCTAACGAACCAAGTGTTTGCATGAAGAGAGCTATTTTTAGACTGAGAGTGCAGATCTAATTATTGTAATTAGATGTCTAATTATTGTTTGGATGAGATCTATATAATAGACTCATGGTTGTATTGGAAAAGTGTTCTAGTTTGAGTTGAGCAAAGTTTTCTCCTTCTGTGTGTGAAGTGAGTAAGGGTGTTCCTCCTAGTTCCCTATCAGTGCCAAGCTTGGTACTGGTTGAAACTTCATAAGGACTTGGTGAGGCAAGGACAAGGGTTCTTCAGGTGTGTAGGATCTTGGTCACAGTTGCATGGCCTATATAGGAGATCTACATGGTAAGTAAGATCGTTGATCTGTAGGTGTATTGTGTGTAAGGTCAAGGTTCAAGGGGAGCAGAATTGTGTTTGATTTGCAGGTGTGTAGGATCATATAGTTATAGGAGAAACAATTAGTGCAAGGCAAGGGAGTTCCTTCCATAAGTACCTGTTGAAAGCAGGTTCTAAACTTGAAGTACGTGGATACTTGTTTGAGTGTGTGAGCAGTGCATGTGTGAACACCAATTTTAACCGAGAGAGAGCTTTGGGGAGAAGATTTACTGTTCACTTGAGGTGTGGGAAACCTCTGTAAGGTGGTTGAAGAAGTGGCATCTTCTTTATTGTATTCTTTTTTGTATAAAGTGTTAATACAATTTGTGTATGTCTCTCAGTAGTATTCTGAAATATTCTAGTTAATTTTCGCAATTAAGTTGCTTGGTTTGGTATCTTGGTGTTTATCTCCCAACAGGTGCTACTAAGTTTTATCAATTTCATATAATGTTGGGCCTCTTGAAGTGCCATTGAGGGGGAGTGTGCATGACAATGTCATTTTATAACAATCATGTGTTCCTTCTTCTTCTCTATATTTCTTCTCATTGTAAAGCATTATAATAAGTCAATATATGTGATTTTTATAAACTTCATAAATTTTGAGTTTATAGTGTGCCCAATAATTATAAACATATATTGTAATGGAGGTATTTATGTTATAAAATGCTCCAATTATGTTTGGTTGATTATTCATGAGAAATTGTGATGTGTAGTCTCATGATCATGTTAGCCTAAACTTACTTTTAATAATTTATAAATTATAATTCATTTTATTTCAAAAGGTGGGTTTGGAACGATGAAGGTTTTTAAATTCTTTAAATTTTTACATAATATAATTTTTTTATTAAAGTGATTGACATTTATCCCCACTTAACATTAAGGGGAAGTGTTAGAATATTTAATGTCTAAGTAGTGTTATTATAGACCCTTAGTATATATTAGATAATTAAATAATAATAATTTATTATTTATTAGTTCACGAGTCAAAAACCTCGTGTAAATAAAAAATAAAACATGTTTATTTATTGTGTAAAATATTCACGAAAAAAGTTAGACACGTTGGTTACAATAGTCACCTCTCCTTGTTTATATTATAACTAGAGTTTTACCCTTGGTAAAATATGTCAATGCACATATCACTACATGACAATAATATTTGTGTGTGAAAAATATTTCTATAAAGAGCTTTGTAAAAAATATTGATATAGAGAACAAGTGAGAAGGAAGGATTGTATTAGGAAAAATAAGTTTCTTTTATATGAATAATCATTGTAGATTTTTTACCTCTTTTTGATATTTTCATACATATATCATCTGTGCCTTTGCCATTAATTATGCATCTAGATCCAATATATATATATATATTCTAAAAAAGGTTAAACATTTGGTGAACCTGACCTCTGAGTTTTCTTAAGTGATGCTTGTTCTCCTCCTTGCACTAACCTTTTTATTTATTATTCACTCATCATGGATGATATAGATGGTTTCGATGATTATGATGTAAAAACTATCTAAATTTATAAACAAGCTTCATTAATAAAATATATTTTCAAACCAAATAGTACCTCAGAATAAGAGCAATCCTCTCCTCAAGATTCTATAAGACCTCCTCTCAAATCTTTAGATGGGGATAACTACCATCCCCCTAACGAGGTTCATGCTACCACTAGCTAAAGAGTTAAGTTGAGAAACCTTACAATATTAAATGGAGATGGTCAATCAATTTTTTATTTACTAAACATAACATAATTAGCCAAAATTGAGCCTAATATTCCTTTATTTGATCGTGATAATTTCCATCAAGTTCATAAAGACATTTTGGCTTGTTTACAAAAAATAAATGATAGACCATTGCCAAAGGTCCAAAAGTTTACAAATGATATACCATTACCAAAGGTTCCCCAAAGTTTCAATGATGTGAACCCCAGTACAATTACCAATAATGATGAGAAATCCATCATTCCTATCTTTCAAATAAATGGTAAATTACAACTAATGACTACATCTTTGTAAACTTTAATATTTCATACTAGTCATTTTATGTCTATGATGAATGCTATAGGCAATCTTCAAAGCTAAGTTTAAATTCATAATTTATAAATATAATCATGCAATTTGATGAGTGCCATCAATTCTCTTCATTTAATTAATTTTATTAAATTAAGTCATATCAATTTAGGATTGGTGTCTAAAGGTTATATGCATTAAGGCACAAAATACATTCAGGTAATGGTTTCTTTCTTAACAAAGCACTTGCAAAAATTTAAATTATATAAATCAAACACACTTTGTAGAATGAGAAAAACACTTGCGTAATTGAAATTATAGAAATTAAAACTCATATTACATAAAAGAAAACTAAACAGTTGTTGGTCTATGGATCTAGTTAGTTTTTAAGTTATATGGTACTTAAAAAATAAAACAAATATTTAGAAATGAAAACAAAACATAAATGAATCTAATCTAAAAAACATAAATACAAACTAACATTTTTCCTTAAGTTGAGTGGGCATTTGCTCTCCATTTTTAAAAAATGATTAAAAACGTGAAATTTTAAAAATGCTCAAATGATTTATTCAATCCGGTCTCTTCCAACATTACAATTATTCATATTACATATTCTATGAATGAGAAGGTTGTGTTTATAATACAAATTCAACAAACTCCTAGTTAATATCAACAACCTAACAAATAAGATTTCAGTTGATTATTATTCTAGGATAAAAATATAATAAATTTGGTTCATACATTATTTGGAGAATAGTGATAATCTCCATTATTCAAGAAGAAAATAGTGGGAATTGCTAGATTCACAAATCCATCATCTCCTAGTTAATACTAACAACCTAACTTCAAATGAACATATTTTTTGCATACTAACTCAGATCAAGATGATTCTTTTTTTAATTTGCATAATTTTTCAATATGAATCTAAAAATGCAATTAAATTTAGGTTTTAGTATGTTTTTATAATTGTTTTGCATTTTTACTATAACTTATCTATTTTAGTCTTACATCTTCATATGTCAAAACAATAAACAAATCAACACAAAAACACACAACCTATTTTTGGTTGATGCAAAGTTGATTATATGCCTTCGATACTTCAAGTTTGTACCTTATTTTGTATTTTAGCACTTCAAATTTTGATATCTTCCTTAATGATTTATTTCAACCTCTATAGACAACATTTAACATCCATACTCCAAGAACTTGTTAGAAAATAACAACAATGTAGACTAAAATAACTCTTAAATAATATACTAGATATACATCCCATATAACATTCGAAACAATCACAAATTACTAAAACTAAATATAATTCCACTTTAAAACATTATTTATGATATAAATGATATAGATTGTGATCTCATCGTAATGCTATTAACTAAGGATAACATGATAAAAAATCAACTTCCTGCAAAAAGTGTATTTGAATATCCACATCCATAAGATTTCATCATGCACATGTTACCTTTATTTCTTGGTCATGAAGACCCTTCTGTTGGTTAGATATTTTGCATATAGTCAAAATCTATCTAGGCAGTCATGGGATTAAATCCCTTTCATTTAACGGTGAAGATCCCGTGTAAACATGTCTATTTATCTCTAATTACTTATAACTTACAGTTATTTATAGAGTATGCAAATTATGTGTAATTTATTAATATTGGGGGTATTACTTTAATTTCTTCGTTCATGAACCATAACAAAGGGACTTTGCAATAAGTAAGTAGCTGGTTATGGGAATGTGAATATAATTTTAGATAGGTTGGAGAATAAAGAAAATACTAGAATGCTTGAGTAAGGAAAGAAATTAAAAAAAAATACACTTTAAAATAAAAAGTTTTGTAGAGTTTATTATATACATGCAAACAGATAAACATATAAGTGTGGTAACTTTTTCAGCAAATGATCAAGAAAGCAATGAATTCAATTTAGATAAATAGATAACACAAAGTTTACCATTTTATCTTCATAAAATGAATAGAATGATTCGCATAGACACAAAGTTCTACATAAAACAACGGTCTTTATTATTCACTTTCAGTAACCCTCATATAAAATAATCTAATTATTTTAAACACTAATTTTTATATTTATTAAACTCCTTATACAATGGTTACAATTGCTTACTTCTAAATTTTTTTTATCATCCCCAGACACGCAGGCCTGCACTTATATTTATATCAAAACCAATATCAAAGATAAATAGGAGTTAACTTCTCCAATTTTTATGTGTTGCACAAAAAGCTAAAGGATGTTGAGTGGTATCTTTCTTGAATTTCTCTCCTGTGGCATGCGATCATTGATGAAAAGTGGTGATATATGGACTTCTTGTTTGGGTCAAACACTAACTCTTTGCATGCTACATAGAAGTAGCTCTAGCAATCTATTTTTACAAAATAACTTTAAGTAATGACATTTTGGCTAAATTAATTAAGTCTTTTAACTTTACAAAGTAATTTTACTTTACAAATAAATTATTCAATGACATCTCTTTACAAAGTAATTACTTAAAACAAGATTATTCAAAGTACATTTGAAAATAAAAGAAGAATTAATGAGGAAGAAGAAAGGAAGAAGTCTCCATTTTGAACTTGGGACAAATATCTAATCCAATTCATGAACTTGTTCTCTATATTTAATGTGTTGAGACATCATCAGTTGTATGGTTGTATCATCATGTTTAGCAAGTGCTTATCTCTTGTTTCAAATCTTAGCATTTCCTTCTCTAATCTCCTACAATGAGCCTTTACCTTTTCAATCCTTGGCTCAAGTATTTTTATATCTTGTTGATATTTAATTAACTCCTTGATAGATTTGGCTATGAAAGGAGTTGCAACTTTGTCCATCCGTTGCTTGAATTATTCATATAGCTACTCAGATGTCCTTGGAACATTGTCAAAATAGATACTAGTAAGACCATACAGTGAATCTTTTAGATTTATCTTTGCACTATGTGCCTCCTCTTCCAAAGTCTTCATTTCTTCATTCATTGTATGTAGAATATTTATATGAAAAGATAGGAGGTACTTCACTTGTTTTATCTTCTTCACGAATCCATCAGGAACAATCTTTTCTTCAATCAGAATCTTCTCACTCAAAATACCTATAATCTATAGGCTTTCTTGTTTCAACTCAAAAATACCATTTTCAAGCTCAATCTCTTTCATCACTATCTTTACTTCTATCAATTTCTTCAAAATATCAGCATGAGAGTCTGGAGTATTAGGGAAGAGCTTCTGAGCAATTCTATGCATTTTCTCTATCCACTAGTCAACTACTTTTGCTTTGTCTCTAGTCTCTTCTACTTCTATAATTACTTATTGTGTAACTATAGATTCTAAAAGTAGTGGTTGCCGAGGAATGAAATTTGCCACTTTGACAATTATTTCACATAGTTGTGCATTTTGTTCTTTCAATTTGGCCTTAGTAGCCTTTTATTCATCAAGCTTTTTGAAAAGAGTATTTATTAGAGTTTGAGTGTCTTGCTTCAAACCCTCAGTAGTAACTTCTCCCAAAGATACCTTAGTAACTATTAAATCATTTTTTGTAACTTCATTTTTACTCATACCTTATGGAGGAGTTAACACTTCTGCAAACTTTTGTCTCTGAAGATTCAATCAATAATTTTGAAATTACTTTGGCTAGTTTGGGCTTCTTACCTTTATTATCTAGACTTCTCAGCAGTTGTAAGTCCATCTCCTCGAGATTTGTCACTTCTTTAGATTTTGGAGCAGTCTGCATAGCCAAACAAGATGAGAAGTCTATAGAAGTGGAAATATCTGTATGAATCACCATTTGCTACTAATTATATCTAATCACTAGTTCCTAAGAAGAAACTTCTTGCGTCTTAGTTTATTTCTGAATCTCTTTCTCTTCTTGTTCTTCAACTTATTTCTCAATTTATATTTCTTTTTCTTTATCATCTTCCTTTTCTTTCTTTGTTACTTTTTCAATTACTACCTCCTGCTCCTTGGGTTTCTTGACAACTTTCTTTATTTGTACTCTAAGCTCTACTCTTTCTCAGCTTCTTCTTATTTCATTGTTTCAACTAATTTCTCCTTTTCATGATCAATTTCCTTTGACTTCTCATCGACTACTTCACCTCTAGCTTCTTTCTCGATCTCAATTGATTCTTTTAATTTTTCTTGTTTCTCTCCCTAAGATGGAGTCTCTTCTTTAGTTGTTACCTTTTTAGGTTCCTTATCAATGGAAGGTTGTTTTTCTGGAGAAGGTGGTGGTGAAACGGATGGAGATGATGGAGGAGGAAGAGCACTAGTGTCTTTTTGAATGGGATTCTTAATAAATTTGGTGCTATAAAACTTAGGAGGAGGCATTAGCATAGATGGATCTATGTTGGGTACAATGGAAGTTGGAATAGAAGGGGTGGTGGAAATAGTAGGAACAACCGTATCAATAAAAGAGACCAATGGAGGTGTGGAGATCCTAGGCTACTCAGGTTCCTTATCTTTCATAATAGAATATGTATCATCCACATTCCTTTTTATCTTCAACTTCTTTGTCATCCCTCAACTGCTTTCTCCCTGTATTATCTCCTTCCTTTCCTAGCTAGTATGAGAAGGATACTTCATCAATTATTTCATATAATAACCCTTGTTAAGGAGCCATGTTAAAGTAAGTGCTAAAATATTTGAAGTCCTATATGAGATAGTATTATCATGATGTTTTCCAAAATTAATCAATGGAAGTGGAATACCATCTCCTCCTATTGCATGAAAACCATCACTTGTCATAATTCCATCATCTTCCATATCCTCAGGAATTGTAGCTAAGTCAAAAACATGAATTTGCTCAACAAACAATCTACTATTATCCCTCCTTATATCAAACTCATCTCTGTAATCAATCCAAAAATCTTCTAGTGCCAAGATGTGCATATATTCTAGGGAAACTGTGCTTTGGGCTACCCCTCTAGAATCAAAGTTGGCCCTAGCCTCAAAATGTGTTTGATTGTAATGATGATACATTTCTTTTTGTATGTTTCTAGCTTTGTATATGCTAGTACAATGGTAGTGACCAATGATAACAGGAAAGTTGATAGTCGAGCGGTGAACTTTTGACTATAAATCATGTAATTCCACAAGTTGCTTGTAAAATTACATCAAGATCCAGTTATCACTTGGATATTTGGGTAGTTGAATAGGTGTACTTAAGAAACATCTGACTCTGATGTATGTAAAATTAAGAAATTGAATGAAAATGCATCCATACTGTGAGACTACTTCCCAAGCTTCATCTAACACTCTCTTGTGCTTTAAAGTAGTATTTAATTTGCATATAAGCTCATAAAAGAAACCATTATTCACTAATTTATAATGCTTATAGTATTTTGTGAGGACTAGTTGAGGATAATATGCATATATTGGTTCACTTTCTAGTGTTCCTTTTGTCTTTAGCCTTGAAAAGGATCCACTTGATGTTGCTACATATACAAGGTATGAAGTCATCTTGAAATCAAAAGTTTGAATCACTTCCTTCAACTACGTATCTAGATTATCAGTTATCATTCTCGCCCATTCAATCTTAGCTAAGCTCTTAGTGACATCAATAGTTTTGAGATAAGCATACATCCATGATGAGAAACATTTGGCATTATTCTCTCCATTGATCCTACATAGTAATTGAGTGATATCATCTACTTCCTGAACCAATTCCAACCTCACAATCTACTTTGGAGACCTTGATGCCTATTTTAGCTTCTTCAAGTAATAAGTATTCATTATCTTGATGCACTCAATTGTCTTTGTTTCCCATTACTTATTGGATTTTTATATTGACATGTCAATTAATTTAGGTGATATTGGGATCTTTAAATAGTAATTGAAGTATTGAACATCTAATATGATGACTACATTTCCAACAACATCTCTTACAGTCCTAGTTAGAGAATCATAGTATTTGACATAGGCTAAGACAAACTCAGGAAGTTGAGCTGAGCTTGGGAAAGCTATGGCTTGTAAAATTCCACTACTAGTCATGGCATGCATGAGTGGGGTCTTAGAAATGGCTTTATATCTCTCTAGTAATTTAGTTATAGACACATTTCCCATGTTTATATCACTTATCTCTATCAGCTTAGAAGATATGCATGACTCAATAGGGTAGCCTTTATACTCATACTTCATTTTGGGTTTTTGTAACTTGGCTCGCTTAACTTTTGCTTTACCCTTGTTGCTATGCTCATGGAAATCCTCAAGTGATAACTCTATAAATTCCTCAATTGATATTGCATGTACCTCCAACTCAACTACTTCTTCCTCTGATCTTCTTGATCCATTTTATCCATACATTGGCCCTTGATAACTTTAAAGACCTTGAAAAGTGCTTTTAAACACATGATGATTGCTCCAACTAATTTAGAAAGGTTAAGAAAAGAGAGTTAACTTATTGCTCTTATAGTATTTGTAAGCAAACTTTAGGTTTTGAGTAGCTGAAAGTTTTGAAAAACTAAGTACCTTTCTTTTAATTAGTTGGGTTTCACAACCCCGACTTGGTCTGAAAAGAGCATAAGTCTTAAGCATTTGGAAACCTAGGTAGGTCATTAGAAGTATACAGACAACTATGGGTTTTCATTGATTAGCGACTTTGGGTTTTCCCTGCTAAGTTACTTGGACTCAAAAACCCAAAGTAAGCATAGGGAAGAAGTTCATGTAAGTCTCGAGTAATGTTCCACTAGTTTCTCATGGTTCAGGACTTAGAGTTCTCATTGGTAATCAATTGTATTCATTAATCTTGAAATAAGTAATAGGGGAAGGGAAACCTGGGTAAGCAAGTCATTAATAGATTAGGTTTTCCTTGGTAAGCTACTTGGGAGTGAAAACCTGAGTAAGTCAAGTTTGAGAACCCGAGTGGGTAAGGCTTTTGAGAGTTGGGTTTCTCAAGATTAGTTACTCGGTGTCAAGACCATGAGTAAGGTAAATTAGGAAACCCGAGTAAGCAAGAAGGTCTACAAAACTTAGATTTATCATAGAGATCTAGCTGCTAAGGTTTTTTTGTGAAGAATTACTTTCAAAAGGGGATTTTGGGCAAGTCTTTTAACATAAAAACACAATTATGGATTAATCAACACCCAAATATGATTTAACAAGCAAAGGCAAAAATGAAAAAATAAAACATAACTGAAGAAAAACCATGGTGACAAAAGGAAATTATAGAGAAATAAACAAGAAAAAGATTAAAAAAAATCTATAAAAAACAAATGGGTGAGATCCACCTACCTCAAGCGTAAATGGGTCAAAAAGGGAAATGCTCGAAGATGATCCAGAGGCTCAAATTGCATGGCTTGGGGGTTGTAGACAGAGTTACTTGGTTGGATAACTTAGCTGCTAGGTAGAAATGAGGTGGAATTTCCTAAATATATATAAAAATGCCAACACATTAATGGCAAGCGTGGGAAAGGCCACGTAAGCCCTCAACCCTTTTAATCTAGATTTTTGAATTGCTTTGCTTCATTTTAGTTTTTTAAGGGACCTTTATAAAATTGAGTAGGTCAAGGTCGATGAGTAGCTTGGATCCAGAGACTGGAATTGCTTTTAGTTATAATTTTATATAAGTAAAGTAATGCCAGAAACCTAATTTACTAAGGGCAATGCTTGGCAGGTTTGTGTGACTACTTTGTTTTGTTTTGGCAACGAAGTCAAGCTACTTGGTAACTATAATTTGAACTAGGCAGAGTAATTAGTTTATGGGACAACTTCACTTTCTTTCAAATAAGTAAAGTAGTTTGGATAACCTGATATGCATTATGAATGAGCCAAAGCACTTTAGCTTCTTAGATTTGTTGAAGTAGATGAGGAAATGGGTTTTTAGTGATGGATTTTAAGCAACTATTTTTTCAACCCTTTGGAGAAACTACAAGCAAATGGGGATAGTAAGTAATCAGACACAACAAATACTAGAGACTAAGGGTTTTATTCAAAGGACCGGTTAAACAAGTACAACTGACTCACATAAGACAAGGATATAAAATTTTCAATAGGGGTACCCCAAAATTTGAAGTGTGAAATTTTAAGGACACCACCTTCCAACCATATAATTCAATATGTACATTATTTTGGTCAGTGGGCTAAAGATGGACATTTATTATTAAAAGTTTTCCATAGAAGCCTCACACAAGAAGCTTGGGATTGGTTCTATAGTTTAACTAATGGCTCAACTATTTCAAGCAACTAGAATATGTTTTCTTATTAAATTTTAATACACACAATGTGCCCAAAATTACATTAGAACATTTGCAAAGCTTCAAGCAACATGATAATGAGTCCATTTAAGATCATGTTATTTGATTTTAAAATACTTCATATTATTTAGCATATCAACCTTTAGATTTGGAACTAAAATTCACATTTAGTAGAGGTCTTACTTCTCCGCTCAAAGAAAGAGTATTACATAAACATTATACCTCATTTGATCACCTATATATGGATGTGCATACATATGCTTGTTTTATACTCAACAACAACAAAAGGTTGAATATATCTCATTCAAAATGTAAAAGCTTTGTTAAGGATACATATAGTGACATTGATTTTGTAAATGAAGATCATATATAAATATATGGCATTCCAAATCTTTATATGACACTTTTCAAAATTTAATCGACACGGGACCAATATCTGGTGCACATCCTATGTACCAAATTCTAATTTTACCACATCAAGATACACTTACAATTGTATCAATCAAAAATCATCCATGCTAAAAGGATTTAATAATTAAATTATTCATCAATGGAACCTATTTTAGACATAACCATATTGACTTCATGAAAATTAAAACTCACTATAATGTAAGATGTTTTTCACAACTTCGATATAATATCAAAGACTTACATCATAAGGGAAATTGGTAAGCTCCTTGGGATACATGATATTACCCATTGCTTGCAGTCTAAATGTTGTCTAAACAAAATTTTGGGCCATGCCTCATACATATTGACACCCATTTAAATTGGAAAGGTTATGGTTATATCAAATGGGAGCTAAAATATATTAGAATAACCAAGGCATTTCATTTTCCCACAAAGGACAAATGGTTCACATACCACACAATGGCAATAATGATCATAATCATGATCTAAAGATAGAATAAGAGCATGTCATGTATCTATACCACTCTCAATGTACGAATCTTGACAAAGATGGTTCATTTGAATAAACTTAATCAAAATACACAAATAAAAAAGTCAATTTTTTTAAGAAAATATAAAAACATTCAAATAAAGAAAAAATATATATTTAACATTTCTCATGTTTACTAGATTTTTCATATGCTTTTTACTTTATGTTGGTATATATCATATCATTTTTTTACACACATATTTCACATGTACTTGAGTGTGATACAATAATACACTAGATCCGTGATACATTAACATGTAAATGTTGGACCTTTCTTCTTCCCGCATGACACATTACATTGGAGGAATCTTGTTTATATACAATCATAATTGACATAGGTTCTATTATTTTATGATCATTTTTCATTGTCAAATTGAGCTTATTTATTAACATTTACACATGCCTATACTCATGATACTATATTACACAGTGTAATTGATATGCTATTCTATAAGACATTTTTATAAGCATGCATATGTTAGTTGCTTATATTTCACTTCATCTCTTCATATGGCTTACTTGAGTTTACTTCTTTATTGCTTCATTGTCTTGATTGTGAAACATTTAAAAATGTACTTGCTTGTTGACACCCTGAGTGTTTCTTGTTTCTTTGGTGTGTGGACATTTGAATATGCTCCCCCATTAAGTGTTTGGATTTTGAACATGCCCCTTATTTACGATCTCCTTAGACCTCTATTTGCATGACATTGAGTACTCTTTTGTGTGTGCTTGATTATTTTTTTATCTTGTTACTTATATATACTTTTATGATCCATAGCATGCATATTAGGGAATGTTATATTTGGATACTATGAGCTTCATTGATACATCTAATTTAACATGATACCACTATATGTTCTTTACTACATAATTGACACAGATACAACATACTTATCTTATCATTTTGAGATAAGATAATTATCACTTTTCATTCCACTCACCTTAAAAAAGAGGGCATGTCATAGAGACATGAATCTACATACATATAGTTGAATGAATTAACAAATTTTGATATAATTTACATGATTCAAAGATACACTTAGGACATAATCTTGTACATTTGACATAGATTTGGGATAACAAAATTTATAAAGTAAAATTTACATTTTGATAGATACTTCAACTTGAGACACATTTCAAGTGTATATACCATGAACATGCACTAAATTATAGATACACTATGTATGCACCAACCTTACCAAGATGCACCCTTTGAGATTTTATCTATTATAGTAGTTGGCTCATTTGATTAGTGTGATCAAGATTCATCACTCTTGATAAAATTGGCACTACTTCTATTTGTGGCTTGTTGATATGATTATATCATTTGACTTGGGCAATATTGGATAGATTATGTTTACACTTGAGTTGTGCGATTGAGATCCAGTGATCTCAATGGACTTGGCAGAACTCATCCTCATACTAGATTGGGAGCATGATCACCCTCCAAATCCCCTCTTCACATCTCAAAGGTTCAATTGTGAATCTTTCTCCAATGCTTCAATTAGGCTGCATCTTCACCAAATCAAACTATTAAGGGGAAACATGGTTACATTAACACACAAGTGTATTTTATTTCAATTAATTTTAATTATTTATTTTTAAATTATATGCACTAATTACACCTATAACATGATCTTGGGTATAGGTCATACACATACAATAAATTTAAATAGAGCTCAAGTCAAAGTAAGGTGTGTTTTACATGCCATGGTACAAATTTATTTCCTTTTAACCTAGTAATTTCATCTTTATGTATTACTAGATTAAATAAGGGTAGGGGGATGTAGATAATCAAATCTAAATTTATATGTTTAACTAGACTTGTACCCTTGACAAATATCAGTTATGGCTCTATCCTTCAGTTCACAACCTACCTTACAACTTGTAGACACCAAAATTGTGTCTACTCTTTGGTTGACTCCCCCTTGGTCCCCTTGGTCCACTTCTAACACATTCCTAACCCACACACTTATTAATTTAAAATAATAACTTATTTTAAATTAATAACACCTCCCTTGACACCTCACCCATGACACATCACCCTTGACACCTCACCCTTGGATTCCTCACCCTTGGATACCCTCATTCATTACCTTATGACTAATCATTCCAACTCTCTCACTAATCCCCACGCCTATTAAACCCGCCTTCGACCGTTTAACCACAACCACTGAACTCGGCAGATGGAGGAATGGGCAAAAGGCTAAAAATAGCCTTTTTACCCGTCCTCCATCCGCCGACGTTGGTCAACCGTCGGTCGACGCCGGCGGGATCGCCAACGTCGGTTGCTTAAAACTAACTCGCAGACCGAACAGAAAATGAATCACAGACCCGAATGCCAAATCTCTTACTCTCAGAATTTGACCTCTCTCTCTCTCTCTCTCTCTCCCAGACGTACACCAAACATCACAGGCTACAGGGACTCTTCATCAGTCACTCCACCCCTGATTGAAATATTACAGGAAGTTTTCTACATCAGCCGCATCAGCAACAGGGCTTCTACACTTCTGGTTCTCTGCTAAGGAGCTAAGTATTCTTATTTTATGTTATTTCAGTAGCTTAGAATGTATTAGTAATTGGTTATCTAGTTACTACTTCTAAGTAATATTATCAACCAGACCTAGCTATCAACCAGACCAAACCTGACTTTCTTCTCGGAGAGGCTGAAAAGCCTTCTTCATACTCTTACCCCTTTTCTGACAACCTGTCTCCCTACCTTATCCTTCCTAAGACTCTGTCCACTGTCTTACCATCCTACACAGACCCAGACTCCTTCTAAACCCCTCTGTCGACCAGAGACCTGTCCAAAACTCACCCAAGGCCATTGCCCTGACTGACATCGACCATTTCCCCTATCGACATCGGCAGACTAACCGGCGTCGGCAACCTTGACCAACCGACGGCGGCAAAAATACCGACGTTGGTGACTGTGAGAGGCAGATAGAAAAATATAGGTACGCATCATCTTTATTTCTTTTGTTTAGCCTTTCATTATTTCCCTTTCTAGCAACATTCTTTTTATCAACTAGTGGACTGTCATCCCACAAGGAAGTCTTTGCACTTCTGGGACCGAGCTTTTGCTTGGCAGTCCAACTTATATCCATCTAACAATCTCTTTGTTTAAGTCTTTCTCTCTACAGGTGTCATCCTCCACAGCCAAAGAGGAGTCCCTTCAATCATCTGGATACGATGCGCAAACTTCATTCGGGTATCATCTAACCCCTGACCATTACTTTAGTTTCTTATTTCCTTTAAATGTAGAAAAGTGAAAAATAGTTGGAAACATTCTGGCACTCCCGGTGGGACCCTGGAATTTTCCATGGGTTCATTTCTTCTAAAACAAGCTTTCATATAGGTGCATTAGGGAATTTTCTCTCTTTGTATCCTTCTTCTATCTCTTTATTTCGAAAAGACATCATAAGCAAAGTTAAAAAGAATCTCTTTCTTTTTCTTCTTGTCACCTTTCCTACTTGCATCTTAGAGTAGTGAAGTCATACTCTTAACCTTTTCTCAACTTGTTTGCATCTGAACAAAACATTTCGATTTGGGCTTAAAATCTATTGCATCTCATTTCTGCTTGAATGCATATTTAGTCCACTCATCTAGTAATTACAAAACGCATTATGAATAAAGCGTAGTCCACTTATGTTACACAACCAGACCACTTTCACAAATCAAACATCTAAACATACCTGAGACAAGGTCCGACTAGGATTTCATCACCTAGCAAATACCTTACCCTTCCTGGTAATCCTACTTGGACTTCACTACCAAGGGGAGAGCCCACTCTGTTCTCTGGCAGAGTATAAACTCTAGGGGAAGTATATACTGGCTAAGCGACCCAGCTTATCTCTGGGCTCGTGAAGTGAGGGGAGCTTGCTCCTTAGCACCAGGCCACGTACGGAACCTAATACAGACTCTTGAGCACCAAAACTAACCCGAAACCAACCTTAGACTGCTTCTTCTAGGACCCGTTCTACAAGCCCAACTTCCCAAACACACTCTTCTAAGGCATAAGCCAACACGATCCTAAAATTTATTCTTAGGAATTAACGTTTAGTGGCTGCTTGTCTTCATCTCTTTATCTATCTGTATCTAATTTTTTGAGTTGGTGAGGTCATATTCTGAGATCTAAAGACAACTCAGACTTTCTTCTTTCTTCCAAAAACTTTCAATTTTCTGAGTTTTTGAAAACACATAGACACTGACATCGGTTTTTCCACTGACGTCGGCAATTTTTCCTCACCGACATTGGTTATTCCACCGACGTCGGCCACTTATCTACACTGACATCAGTTTTTAAATGACGTCGATCACTGTCAAAACTTCTTCCAAAACAACAAGCTTAAAACCTGACTTTTTTGCTGTTAGACACACATTCTAAGTTTCTAAAACTGAAAAAAAACACAGTTTCTAGAACCTGACCCTTTTTGCCTTGAATGGTTTTGACACGTAGTCAAGTTGAAACTCTTGTTGACCATGCAAGGCAACAACCACTTCCACCTTCACCCTCCATAACAAGTCCTCTAATGGAGTGTACTTTAGACATTGAATATTCTCCTATCCAGTCAACCCCCGATCAATCTCCTATTGTTCCCAAAGGGGATCAAAATTTTGAGAGATTCCTTGACCATAACGTCAAGGCTCTCCAACACTATCTTACTAAGAGCCAAATGCAAGACTCTTCAATTCAACCAAGTTCATCACATTTTCACAACTTGATTGTCTCAACCCTAAACACTCTTGCGCCCATAAATACAAGAGTGACTACCTACCCTTTGGCTAGTGTTGCCACCATCCAACCACCTGTGGCGACATCAAGCCAGGTTGTGCCTTCTAGCTTTATGACACAACCACCCTTGACCTTAACATCGATCCCTACAACTAGTTACCAATATGTTGTGCCTATACAAGTGCAACCAACTACATCATATGCCCCTCCTAACACCTTCCAGGTGCCTTACAACCTAGGGAGCGTCCCACCTGCAAATCCATCAACTGATTTAATCAAGATGTTAATGGATAAGATGTCTAATCTTGAGACATCCATCTCGGGTTCAAAAAATGTTCTCTCATATGAACAAATCTGTAATGAGCCCATTCATCCTTTAGTCCCAATCCGACCATATCCCAGTCAGTGGGAACTTCCCAAGTTTACTCATTTTTAGATTAAAGAGGACCCGTAGCAACATCTACGAGCGTTCAGACATGCTTGTTACCTTATAGCACATGACGATGCGTTGTTACTACGCACATTTCCCATGTCACTTTTTGGCACTGCCCTTGATTGGTATAGCTCCCTTACTAGTCATTCTATCTTTTCTTTCACTCAACTCGTCCAACTATTTCTTGACCACTTTTCAATTAACATAACTAAAAAGGTCTCCATCACGGACCTATATTCTATCAAACAATTTGACGATGAGTCAATCACCGACTTCATTACCCGTTGGAGAAGTTTAATCAACCAACTCTCTTTTTCTTTACCTCAACCTGAGCTCATCAAGCTCTTCTCTAGAGCATGTGCCAAACACATCTCATCTACTCTGCAGGTCCAAACATTTTGCACATTTGATGAAGCTTTCACCATGGCTAGGAAGCTTGAACTCTGCATGGTCGAAGAGGACAAGGTCACACTGCGTAGTAAAAATACTAACGCAAAATCCAATGAGCCTTCTTCGTCCAAACCTTCTTCTTCATATTCCAAGTCCAAGGGATCGGCAAATGTTGTGGTCCTTAGGCCATCATCTTCGACAACAACCAACCAATCTCAACCTTCCACATCACAAAGCATCACCAAACAATTCCAACAACGATACATACAACATCAATACACTCCAATAGGAGAGTCATACACGTCCGTGTTGGATAAACTCATCAAACAAGGAGTCCTCAATCTCCCCCAAATTTGACCACCACCTCAATTCAACCCCTCAAAACCTATCCCTGCATGGTATAGGGAAAATGACTTCTGTAATTATCACCGTGTCAAAGGCCATGACATAAACAACTGCAAGACCTTCAAAAACATTGTCCAAGACATGATAGATAAAGGTGATCTTGTTTTGGATAACCCAAACGTGCCACCTAACCAAAACATAGACATCTTCAGACAACCATTTACTAACCATCCCCCTAGTCAAAACAACATTCAGACCATGGCTGATGACCCCCAAGAGCATCATATACGCATGGTCAACAAGGTCTTTCCTATCATTCCTAACCAACCTCTTTCACAATCTGAAGAGGTTAGTCAACCTATTTGTCTATCACAGGTAAAAGAGCCCTCTTCTCTTATTTGTCCACCACGGGTAGAAGAGCCTTCTTATCCTATTTGTCCTCCACCAATAGAGGATATTCCTCTGTCCAACCCTCTTTCACATGAAGGAGAGTCAACTTTGAACTCTCCCATATTAGAGGATGATTTTGTGACACCAACACCGGCTGCCTCACCCTCATCCTTCTTATAATCAATAGGGGATCATACTTTTTCCGCTCCTCGACCACATGAGGAAGCCATTATCATCCCTACGCTCTTTCCACCTGAAGAGCCACATTCTCCAATCCCTTCTCCACCGAGAGAGGAACTTGCCACCTCACCCACTTTGACTGAAAAGGATTCGGTGAAGTTTGACTTGAACCTTACCTCCCACATTAGTAGTCCTCGCACCCAACCAAAGAAGGCTACTAAACCACATCGGAGAACTTTTCTCTCACCATCACCATTGCCCTCTATTTTGGGCCCACACCCCTCCACCTTAATAGGAGTGCTTCCTACTCCGACACCCAACAAAAACAAATCACCTCCATTACTACCAACACCTAACAAAAACATACTTCCTCCAAAACATCCAACACCTCTCACCACAAAAGTGCCATCTACACGTATGGCTACACCGCCAAACAAAAAGATGGTATGAAAAACCCCTTCTACAACTCCTAAACAAGGGTTGTCAACCCCTACTGCAACAAAACGTACAGACTCATTAGCAGGTTCTTATGCCTTTTTGTTACACCAATTGTTACAATCCTCTAGCATCATTCTCTCGCCTATCAAGCCTTACCAACCTCTCGGACCAAAACCACCTTGGTTCGATGACACTAAAATTTGCCTATATCATCGTACACCTAGACATGACACCGAGCATTGTTGTGCCCTCAAGGTTGTCATTCACCAATACTTGGAGAAAGATACCCTTCTTGTTGAGGGTTCTTCTGGCAAATCTCCAACACCATCTCATGTCTCCCAAACCTCTTTGCCTTCACACTCATCAACTCTCAGATCAAAACCATCTTGGTTCGATGACACTAAATTTTGTGCGTATCATCGCACACCTGGACATGACACTGAGCGTTGTTGTGCTCTTAAAGTGGTCATTCGTCAACACTTCAAAAAAGACACCCCTTTCATTAAGGATCCTCTTGACCACCCTTTCAACAAACCATCGACACCATCCCATGCCTCTCAAACCTCATCACCTAAATCGGGAGCCCATCATCAAACTGTGGTTCCTCTACCACCTTATCCCCCTTTGTTTGAAATCAACACCATCAATGTGGCCAACAGGTCAAAAACCATGAAGGATAAAGGGAAAGAGAAGGTTTCTCTCCCCCAAACATATCCATCCGTCAAGTCTCCTCAACCACCAAAACCCAAGATTACTGTCTTGGGCACATCTCGATCAACATCTTTGAAGCCACTTCATGACTCTGTGGTGAAACAACTTCACCAAACCCGTGTGAAGGCATCTTTATATGACTTCATACAAAACTCTCCACAGTATTGACAAGCCTTAATCAAAGCCTTACAAATAGTGGAGGTCCAACCTGAAGACCCCCACCCACTAGCCTCTTTAATCAAAACATTACTAATCATTGTCTTCGTCACTGTCCCTAATTCTGAGATTCCAGACTCCAACCTGAAAGATCAAGATCTCACTCTCTTAAACTAAAGCCTATCAGGCAAAAAGCTTTGCAAAATTCATCCTTGCGTCGCACTCCTTAACAAAGAGAAGCTTCAATGTCTTCTCTCCATCTTATCTAACCATTTCTCAAGCATTCTCCTCATCACCAAAGTAACTGGGGGAATTTGACTCTATCTTAACTATCACGACCTCAACCAAACATTGACCAAACATCGACCTCGACCAAGCATTGACCAAACATCAACTAACGAAGCATCGACCAACACGTGACCAATATGGAAAGAAGCAAACAGGGCAGGTTTGTTCCTAATTGACTCAGACCTTATGTCATAACACACAAGTATGGGTCAGGGACTTATCGCCTGTCTTCTCTCGAAGGACGACCAGAAACTGAGCCCCTTAATGCCTTGCATCTGTGACCATTCTACTGTTAATCAAGTACTCTTTCACTTGATATTTAACTTGAGCTCATCTCTTGAGCAATCCCTATCATTTTAATCCTCATTCCCTTCAACCCTGTTACCCTAAACAAACACTGTGTAACCCTTTTATAACGTATGGATGCTTTGTCCTAATAAAAGGGAGCCCTTAAACTTCTATAGTCTTGTCCATGACTACAAATCCTATCAAAAATAAATGGAGATGTCAAACAAAATATCAAAAGTTCATAAAACTATAAATACAGACTCCTCCCTCGAAGGACAGCTGCATCATCATTGTTGTAACTAATAGACTGCTCCCTTGAAGGACAGCTATTCAAAGCCCTCAAAAACATATAAAGCAAAAATATAGACCACTCCCTCGAAAGATGGCTATGCCTAAAAACCTTGCTACAAACAACACTCTCTTGGAAGCTTCCCACATCGATCAGCTTCACAAATGACCATAAAACAAAATGACATCCCCATGTAGACTTCCCGCATTGATCAGTCTACCAAAAAAAAAAAAAAAAAAATCATGGACTTGTCTATAGTCGTTTTCAGGGTCACCTATAAAAGGGGCAAAGTTGTTCCTGCCAAAAAGGGGATCCCCCATCCATCCATCTCACATAATCAAACTTATCACCCCAACATACTCAAGGGATTTTGAGCTCACTTAATGTCAAGTGATTCGAATACTTCTCTAACATAACACAATGGTCAACGACGTAATGCATGAACGGGGCTTTTGTTTCTAAAAAACTCCCTACCTATGCTATCATTATGGTCCTTGTCAATGAAAGGGAAAAAATGCCTTTTCCTTCCTACATCTTGGTCACAAACAATCCAACCAAATCATTTCCAAACCAAACCCAACCAACCAAACCTTTTTCAGACCACTAACGTTCTCATAGCCTATTCACACTAGTTTCTGTGCACACCAATACACATGGAAACTATCAACCAGACACAATTTATGTCAAGCATAAACCATTACTTGCTGAAGCATAAACAACCTTATTTCATTTTTAGCATACATCCATCACCAATATGGAAACTTGCTAGGGATGAAAGACCACTCAACCAATGTTACAGAATACACCATCACATAATATGGAAAAGGCTGTAACATCATCATACCCTTATCATTTATAACCTGACCGAACCAGCCTGAACTACATTGGTCTGAGGCCCTTCAAACATGGGCTATGTAGGCAGCACTCAGATGACATGACGTCTTCTAGGGTTAGCTCGGCCACATCCGTTTGTTCATCTACTTGATGGACAAACCATTTAACTTTTAACCATGGCTTCACCTGACCAAACCAACCTATTAATCAGCCTGAACTACATTGGTCTGAGGCCCTTCCAACTGGGGCTATGTAGGCAGCACTCAGATGACATGACGTCTTTTGGGGTTAGCTCAGCCACATCCGTTTGTTCGTCTACTTGATGGACAAACCATTTAACCTTTAACCATGACCAAAACCAATCATCAACCATTTTGACTCTTTGCCTGAACTACATTGGTCTGAGGCCCTTCAAACATGGGCTATGTAGGTAGCACTCAGATGACATGACGTCTTCTGGGGTTAGCTCAGCCACATCTGTTTGTTCATCTACTTGATGAACAAACCATTTAACCTTTAACCATGACCAAAACCAATCATCAACCATTTTGACTCTTCGCCTAAACTACATTGGTCTGAAGCCCTTCAAACATGGGCTATGTAGGCAGCACTCAGATGACATGACATCTTATGGGGTTAGCTTGACCACATCCATTTGTTCGTCTACTTAATGGACAAACCATTCAACCTTTAACCATGACCAAAACCAATCATCAACCATTTTGACTCTTCGCCTAAACTACATTGGCCTGAGGCCCTTCCACCAGGGGCTATGTAGGCAGCACTCAGTTGACATGGGGTCTTCTGAGGTTAGCTCGGCCATTCCTTCGTCCGTCCATCTAATGGACCAACTATCTCTACCAACCCAAAATCATAACCAACAACCTTGGAGATCACGACTATCTTCTAAGACCACGACCATTTTCGAGACAACTTTGCCTTAGTTGTTTTGATTGCATAAATGCTACTTCACGAATAGTTAGCCAAATTGTCCGCACCCACATTACGACCCTCACAAGTATTGGATCACAAGCAAGTTAATCCCCACTACTTGTGACATTTTCGTGTTTTCCAAGAGCACTTCCTAGGCCCATAATACTTGGAACACGACGACCATTGGAGCTACAACTTGGATCGAATAACACAATCAGCTACACCTAAATGCTGGGGACCAGTTATTTTGATTTTGGCACTCCTCGACCTTTGACTGCAACAATTTGACCTGACCATCTCGTGAAGTGGTATACACGCAATCTCAACTATTGCAGCGTTCACACTCAAACTTCACCATATCCATCCACTATCTATCAAATCGGCCCCCAATTTTAGGTTCCCTTCCCTTGACTCCCGTTTTGAGGGGGGATACCTCATCCCATACCTAGGGCAATCAAATCTTATTTTTGTCTTGCAGTTCATTAGAACAACCAACAGGACAAAAAAAAAAGACCTCATCCCATACCTGGGGCAACTTACTCCTATTTTTGTCTTGCAGTTCGTCAGAACAACCAACAAGACAAAAAGGGGCAAATGTAGACACCAAAATTGTGTCTACTCCTTGGTCAACTCCCCCTTGGTCCCCTTGGTCCACTTCTAACACATTCATAACCCACACACTTATTAATTTAAAATAATAACTTATTTTAAATTAATAACACCTCCCTTGACACCTCACCCATGACACATCACCCTTGACACCTCACCCTTGGATTCCTCACCCTTGGATACCCTCATTCATTACCCTATGACTAATCATTCCAACTCTCTCACTAATCCCCACGCCTATTAAACCCGCCTTCGACCGTTCAACCACGACCACTGAACTAGACAGATGGAGGAATGGGCAAAAGGCTAAAAATAGCCTTTTTACCCGCCCTCCATCCACCGACATCGGTCAACCATCGGCCGACGCCGACGGGATCGCTGACATCGGTTGCTTAAAACCAACTCGCAGGCCAAATGGAAAATGAATCACATACCCGAATGCCAAATCTCTTGCTCTCAAAATTTGACCTCTCTCTCTCTCTCTCTCTCTCTCTCTCTCTCTCTCTCCCAGACGTACACCAAACATCACAGGCTACAGGGACTCTGCATCAGTCACTCCACCCCTGATTGAAATATTGCAAGAAGTTTTCTACATCAGCCGCATCAGCAACAGGGCTTCTACACTTCTGGTTCTTTGCTAAGGAGCTAAGTATTCTTCTTTTATGTCATTTCAGTAGCTTAGAATGTATTAGTAATTGGTTCTCTAGTTACTACTTCTAAGTAATATTATCAACCAAACCTAGCTATCAACTAGACCAAACCTGACTTTCTTCTCAGAGAGGTTGAAAAGCCTTCTTCATACTCGTACCCCTTTTCTGACAACCTGTCTCCCTACCTTATCCTTCCTAAGACTCTGTCCACTGTCTTACCATCCTACATAGACCCAGACTCCTTCCAAACCCCTTTGTTGACCAGAGACCTGTCCAAAACTTGCCCAAGGCCATTGCCCTGACCGACATCGACCATTTACCCTATCGATGTCGGCAGACTAATCGGCGTCGGCAACCTTGACCAACCGACGGCGACAAAAATACCGACGTCGATGAGTGTGAGAGGCAGACAGTAGAATACAGGTATGCATCATCTTTATTTCTTTTGTTTAGCCTTTCATTATTTCCCTTTCTAGCAACATTCTTTTTATCAACTAGTGGACTGTCATCCCACAAGGAAGTCTTTGCACTTCTGGGACCGAGCTTTTGCTTGGCAGTCCACCTTATATCCATCTAACAATCTCTTTGTTTAAGTCTTTCTCTCTACAGGTGTCGTCCTCCACAGCCAAGGAGGAGTCCCTTCAATCGTCTGGATACGGTGTGCAAACTTCATCTGGGTATCATCTAACCCCTGACCATTACTTTAATTTCTTATTTCCTTTGAATGTAGAAAAGTGAAAAACAGTTGGAAACACAACTAAAAGGCTTATTTTTACCATCTCATTATGCCTAAATACTTATCTTATAGTCCAAATTTGATATTATGATTAAACATATCACATGTAGCCCATGGTATGCTTAAAACCTTCTATATATCATTCAATGTCAGTTATATAACATCAATAACTTTCTACATTCCTAGACACTTACGTTAAAAATTGGATGTTAGCATTGACATTAGTGTCTCTGCTCTAACACAGGTGTTCATACCTTACAAACATTCAAATTTTTAAATATTTTGATATGTATGGGTTGATCTATTTATTTCATTAACCATTTTATGAGAAATATTTCAAAAGGTGTGGTATAAATGCAAGTTAAATCCCATTCATTATTCATCTAGCAATCACCTCTCAAGTTTACACTAAACTATTAGAAATTAATTACACAACTAAGATAGACTACCCTATTATTTCCTATTTCTAAATTAGTCATGGGATAAATCTTATTACAAAGCTGAAGCATCAAAAGAATAACCCATGAGTAGTATTTACCAAGTTATAATCTAGATCACTACATGCACATGTATATATTATATTACGTAATTGTTCACACACAAGCACACAAAAGAAGGAGAATTACACCAGTCTGAGGCCCTCATCAGACTATATCTCTATATAGGTAATGCTCACTAATAGAAGGGTCTTTGAGGTCAACTCAATTTCAATTGAATCCACCAACCTCATTTTTACAAGGTGGCATGCCCTAATTGGAAGATCTAGGGTTTTAATCAAAATAATGATATCAAGAAATTATGCATGTGATTTGAATAGATAATCTAAAAGTCTATAGTCAACCCTAGCAGGTGCATATGGAAGTTCTAGGAAAGAGTCAATATTGCATACCAGACACTAGTTACACAATCAAGACACTAACATCAATGCTAGGTCTACAAGCCAACATAAGTGTCTAGGTTGACAAAAAGTAAGGATCCAGAATCTGACGATGAGATCCAGATCTTTAGACATTACACTTTTGCACCTGCAATACTCAGATCTGCTTGTAGATAATTATATAAGTACAATTTCTCTTTCATATCATTATTATCAAAATATTGAATGTTATAGTTTCCATATTTACCATATGCTTAGATTTAGTGTATCTCATCAGAATATCAATGGAATCTAAATTCATTTAATTAGCCTACCTTTTAAAGTAGCTTACTCCTTGGTTGTTTAGGCTATTCTTTCATGTTAATCCTTATTTTTAAAAATTGTTAAATAGTATCCAACACTACATATAACCACACCAAAATTATTGCGACTAATTATAACTGGTAATGAAATACCACCTAGGGGTGTGCATGTAATATCATCATAACTCCTAAGTATCATATTTTTACCAAGTAAATCTCATTGCATCTAGCCTAGACTAGTGAGAAATGAGATTGTAATCAGATCTTGGATTGAACCATTGTCAACCATAATGTTGTGTGTGATCGAAGGATGTGAATAAACAAGACCATGTATGTAGAGAGGCCCATTATTTGAATCACCATGTGGGATCTCATGGTTATAAAATGTGATAGAAGGAATTTATTTTTGAGATCCCAAAACCATGCCAATAATGTTATCAATCTCATGCTCATGTGAAATAGTTGAACAATTATATATGTTATCATATGCACATTGTATGGATTATTAATATCATGATTTGGAAATGGATTATTGAAAATTTGCTAGTGTTGATTAGGTGTTGTGATAGATTCATTCAATGTATAATTAGGCTAGTAACTCGAATAGTGTTACCATCAATGTGATCCTGAATCTTATGTCAAAGTTTGAAGCATTGATTCATATAATGTCTAAAATCTCAATGGAAATCATAATATTAATTATTATTATATTCTTTAGGCATAGGTTGAGAAGTATTAATTTGATGAGGCTCGAGTAGAATAATCAAATTTCATTCAAGTAAGTGTTTGAGCACTTTGAGAGGAATTCAAATAATATTTTAAACTATCCACTATTCATAGAAGATGGAAGGATAAATTTATCAGGTCGTTGTTATATTGCATTTGCAATTTTGGCATTAGTCTTAGTTTGAAATCTTGGCACATCATTAGTCTTGGCCTTGAATGTTGATTTTCTCTAATATTTGGGAGTATACATAGAGGTAGTAAATGTATATGTTTTACCCTATTTTAAATAAAACACTAAATGAGTCAATAACTATTATATGTATTATATATGTGTAAAACTAGAAATATTATAATACTAAAGATGTGAAATAATTTACTATTTTAATTTTGACAAATTACTAAATATGAAAAATTGTTATTTTAGGAAAGCACTAAGAAGAAATATATGTATCTTACACAATGATCTATGTTGAGTGTTTTGAATATTTGACTATGAAAATAAAAATAAGAGGGGATTATGCAAGCTCAGTATCAGAATTAGTAATTATATGCATCTAATTCTACTTGCCAAAGTAACTTGTTGAATTATGGTTAATCTCGTATAATATCGACATTTAATCCCTATATCCCATATTAACATCACCACTTCATCCCCTTAAGTCAATTAATTAATTAATCCCAATTATATGAAATATCTCATTTTCTACATATTCATATGTTCCTAATACTTTAAATTCTAATTTACCCTACTTTCCACATTATTCCTAATATTCTAATTCTTTATTCACCTACTTTTCTAATCACATGTTGCCTCCCTCGCAAAAAAGAAGGTCTAGAGGATTCCAACCCCTTAAACCTTCGCCCTCCTCAAATTTGAAATTTGGGAGGGAAAGTTCCCCTCCAGTCCCTTCCAAAAACCTCTTTAAATGCAAGGGGAATCCCCAAACATGAAGAACAAGGAACAAATCCAAGTCTATGGTGCCTTTATTGTACTAGCTCTCATACCCTCTTGCATCTATCATAACATCCAAGCATCCAAAGAAGTTATTAACTATCCATCTTGAAGCCATTGTCAATCAATCCATAATCAAGCCAAGAAGCATTGGAGAATCGATTGGAAAGTCTTGGAAGGAAGCCAAAGAGGAGCAAGGTGATGGTGAGAATCCATTGATATTTTTGATTGCTCCTTACATTCTCTCCTATTGATGTTCTTTGTAAGATTTGAGTTAGATTTAGAATCATTTTGCATATTTTAGATCATTTTCTCAAATTTTATGGGGATTCATTTGGCGACCATGGTGGGATCAACATTCTCCTCTTAAACTAACCCTGGGTGCTTTAAGTATTTTTTGCTCAAGATTGTAGGATTGAAAGGAGAATTGGTGATCACAATGCTTTTATCAGGTATAATAATTTCTTTTTAGTACCAATAATCTTCATTTCAAGTTTTGAGTGTGTAGATGTTTTTAAAATTTATAGGATCTCTGAAACCCATTTTAATAGGTAACTGGTCCAATTTTCAAAATAAGACATATCTAAATTTAGAATCAAATAACACATTATGATATATTTTATGGATTCTGTTTGCACAATGTGAAAATCATTTTAAGGGATCTCTATTTTAGTGATTTATGGGATTTTGTGTAATAGTTGCTCTAAAAACCCTCCTATAGAATTCTTATTTTGAGCAAAGAGTTATTCAAATCTAGCTTATTTCTTTGCAATACAGATTTGGCTCAACCTTGACTGGGCCTTCACACACCTAGCCATCTGATAGAGCCTAATCCTGAAGTAAGAGATAATAAATCTTTTAGGCATTTTGTCAAGCAGGGAAACACTTTCTATGTTGTAGTTGTCTACGCCATTTTACAAGAAACGCTATCAAGTTTCGAGCCTTGAACCTATTGGATTTCTCCCCTATTGTTTTCTTTTAGCCCCATTGTTCTATCGAACGAACCCATAGTCCATAGGTTTAAATTTTTCAATTCACCATATCTCAAGTCCAGCTTTTTGACCCATGATCTGAAAATCTGCATCCAAGTCTTTCATAGACACGACCATCTTAGACCTTGATTTTGGCATACCAGTCCTTGGATGCTGGGCAGAATCACTACCTTGCTTTTGTTTGGAAAATGATGATGAGATTACCTTGATCTGTAAAGCCGGATCTTCAATAAAAATAAAAATTTGCACTCCTCGAGGGGAATCAAACTTTCAACCTCGCCCTTTTCAGCAATAATTTGCCCTAACAGAAAAAAAATAAACCAAAGCAACTTCTACAGCATGTGATGAAATTTGATTTCATTATGATTTTGGTGGATATCCGTATCCTATTTTAAAGCTCCCATTTTAGCATGCACTGGGAGGGCATCGACAAAGGGCGTGGAGTTTGACTTTACACTGGCCGATTGCGTTTGATTGAAAGCTTCCAAATTACTTTTCCTTTTGATGTCGAGCAGGTCTGCGGTCTTATCTCTAGTTTTATGTTTTGCTTCAGTGTTTTAATCAATGTTCCATGTACTCTATGATTGGCAAAAGACAAAACCGATTTGGTCAGATACATATTTACTGCAGACTGAAATTTGAAGTTTTCATATAGTAATTTGGTTTGACACTTTGCGCCTAAACCTCAACGCCATATGTACGCTGGCTAAGACTGGGACGAACGCCTGTAAGTTGCATTTGTCTAATTTTGCTTATGTGTTGAATTGTCATGTGCCTGCAGGTCTCATCGGTCCAAGGCAAAGCATTTAAAATTGTTAACGATGTTTGTGCAGGATCGATTGTCAAAATTGTTGATTTAGAAACTACTAAACCATTTCCCTGTAGGAGGAATGATTGAATACTGCTTATCTTAAAAACTCAGCCAGTCCTAGAATCGACTAAAACATTATTTTTATCACTTTATTGGTTCTTGATTGGATTAGAATAGTAAACACATTAAGTTAATTGGGTTAAATAATTTTTTGCTTGCCTCAGTATTACCCGAGGGCAACAATTGTGTATGATCTCCTCCTTGCATCCTTGCAGCAATTCTTGAAGAATAAAAAACCACCAATAAACCCTCTCTAGTTTTCTTTCTAGGGTGCAATGCAACTATGGAAGTGACATCCACGTGCTTGCCATTAGTCTCTAGGGGTCAGTGATGTGGATTTCATTACCATGCATTAGACCATATTCCATGTTCTAACTGAGTCTAATTATCAGGATAATTATCGTTATGTGCTTAAGTAGAATTCCCCATAAAGGGTAACGTGGAGTGAGGGGCATTTTGGCTCCAATATGCAAAGTGGTTAAACAACATCCTACACGGATTTGGGTCCCATCATACCTAGCGTATATCAAGGAATCTCATAGTGAGCATGTATAAACCTAGAATAGGACCTATCAATCATAACATGTGCACTACTGCCAAAGTCAAGATCAGTTCCAAAGTGACTGTCAAGTGCAGATGAGGTCGAGAGGGTTTAGTAGATTTTGTAATGTGTCACCAGCCTACAAACTCACTTGCAAAGTCATTAGATGGTGTAAGCATCAGGTTACACACCTATTTGGTTGACTAAAATTAGGGCTCGTGATTGGGCGTGTTGTGTTAAATATCATATTATTTGTGAGTTGAGTTAGCCTATCCCATTTTATTAAAAACACCTAGAGACCTTAGGATGAATCCCATCTTAGAATCAAAACCAAATCGTTCCATATTATTATTCACACCTTTTGGATAAGAAGCCTTTGTCTTGAAACCAAAAACTTTAGTGGTCACTCATCATTCTTTATGTTAGTAATCACTCTTATCCTTGACTAAACATTATCAGTGTTTGCAACCTTGTTTGGTTTTACTTTAGTACCCATCATCGCATCATCCTATCTCTTCATATGTAGCACCCATCTAATCATCACAATGCTAGTGTAAATGGTATTTAGTTGTCTCATCCTCTTTGCTAGATTGAACCTTAATAGGTTTGTTACTTTGGTAATAGTTGGTCACTCGAGTCTTCATATCCCCAAAATAAATCCAATTTAAGTCTCATCTCATCACCTATCTTGACCACTCCTAGTTTTTAGTTTTAGACAAAATTAGTATCCAAAGTCACCTTCTCTCCCATCATCCTATATCAAAGTCACACATAACCACTACTCTCATATCACCTTCACCATCCACCATGCCTCTTAGAACATGTGCCCAAATCTTAAGAACGGGACAAGGATCCAATTAAGAAAATAACATCCTTGGGAATCTAGGGGAACAAAATTGGGATAATGAATAAATACATAGCAATATGCACACCCTTAGAGAGGAAGGCTGATTCAAAAATGACTTCTTCCATAGTGATGAGGTTAGGGCCCAATTTTACCAATATATCTATGAAAATTGTGACCAAATTCTAGACTAGGTCATTGGAATGGGGAGCACATTACCCCCTAACTTTGATCCAAACCTCTTACAACATCTAATCCATCCACTTATTAGGACCAACACTCCACATCACCAACCTAATACCAACCAAGAACAAGAAGAGGATAATATTATGGCTCACGAGCAAGAGCTTGAAGAACTAGAACATCAAGAACCTATACAAAACAATCACATTGAGGCTAATAGTTGAATAACTACCTTGGATTGGTTAGACTAGTTAAATTAACAAATTAACTCTCTTGCCTCATAATTCTGAGCCCAAAATCAAAGACCCTCTTCCCCACGGCCAAATGTCATAAACACCAACCCCGATCATTCTAGACCTCAAACCAATCAAGCTCAAACTTCAAATACCTACATGGACCCTTCATTTTCCTAAGAGTGGAATATAATCAAGGATAATCTTCAGCAGATAGATCATCACACACAAGCAATGAGGTACAAGTATGAAGATTTTTGCACATCTCCTCTAGACATGAGCATCTTACAAGTACCTTTCCCAACACATTTTGAGGTCCCAAAATTTAAAAAATATAGAGGGAAAGGGGATCCCTGAGATCATGTACAATCATTTTATGTATCATGCCATGAGGTTGATTACCATGATGCTTATCTTCTCAGACTTTTCCCCAAAAGTCTCATAGGGCCAGCATTAGAATGGTTTATGCATTTACCCAAAGGGTCCATATCTAGATTTGGGGAGTTGACCAAAAAAATTGTGCGACACTTCTCATTCAACATTGAGCATGATATTTATATTATAGATATCTATAATACTAAGCAAAGAAATGGAGAAAACCTAACTTCATTCCTATAATGTTGGAGAAGTCTTGCAAGTTGATTCTGTTGCACAGTTCCAGAAAGGAATTGGCCAAAATATTTATTGACAACCTCAATACTGAATTGAAATATAAATTAAAGCTATAATGTGCAAAATATTTTGATGAAATCATAGAGAAGGGGATCCAAATTGAAAAGGCCCTCATTGAAAAAGGTATAATTAAATAGTATATCTAAAGTGAATAGATTCATAATAAAGATAACACCTTTTTGGGTAAGCCAAAAATATTTAAGAAGAACAAAAATGTCATGAGGGATGGAGTCAAAGATTCTAAGCAACATGGTCAAATGGTGTATAAAATATCCCCTACTAACAAGTAGAATGTCTCTACCATAAGGGTACCATGGGGAAAGCCTAAACCCCAAATAGTAAAAAGGATTGTCACTAGTCTTGAGATACCTACATAAGTGGTCCTACAATAGTTAATAGTTGCTAATATGATCACTCTCCTTGAAATCCACCCATTGGATGATAGTAAACCCTGACTAGATTGGTACCATGAAAATGAATTTTTCCAATATCACCGAGTCAAGGGGCATGATACTGATAAGTGCATTCAATTAAAACACTACATCCAAGTTTTGATTAAAAAAATGGGATATCGAAGTAGAAGGGGAGAGCTTGAACATTCAATCTAAGAATCAGAAACTAGGAATTTATCAAGACCCTTTGCCTAAGCATGACCAGAGGCAAAATAAACCACTCAAGGACCAGGGTCAAACCTTCACATCTAATCAAACCAATTACCATTCCATTCCCTACCATTATATCAATAACATTAAAATTTGAGGCCCCCAAGAACCCACACATCAACCATCCACCATCTTCAATATTAATAGAGAAATAGCTGACTATGTAGTGACTACACAGCATGGCAAAATCATAGTGCCTAAAGCACCTCCCAAAGACCCATCCACTTCAGCATCTCAAAGAGTCAATATCTCTAAAAACATCTCTATTTCTTTCGACAAATGATATGACATCATCTAACAGCTTGAGTAGACTCCAGCCCAAATCTCTCTTATGGATCTTCTTAAAATGTCATTGATGCATTGGTAGATTTTGAATCAAGTCATAAATGATCTCAAAGTCCCTAGAGATATTGACACTAGCCAATTTCAAGCATTGGCAGGTCACTTGTCTCCCTCGCAACAAATCACTTTCAGTGCCAAGGACATGCCACCTATAAACCCACATCATAATTATCCACTATTCATAGAAATTTCCATCTCCAACCACAAAATCCTATGGGTACTCATAGACAAAGGGTCTGCTTGAAATTTGTGCAATCTAGACTTTATGAAGAAGTTAGGGTATTAAGAATCTTCATTAGGGCCTACTTTAATCATGGTCAAGGTGTATGATGATAATGAAAGGCCATCTGTAGGAACCATTTATCTTCCTTAGCCTTGGGACTCATCATCTGTTAGACCTTAATCCATGTCATGGTATTGATTTTCCATATAATCTACTTTTAGGATGACCATAGATCTAAAAAATGAGAGTAGTTCCTTCCACCCTCCATCAATGAAATTCCCTCATTTTGGAATGGAGGTTACCATCCTTATGGATACATAACACTTATGTAGTTGCTGAATAGATCAATCCCATCCCACTTGTTATTTCCCCAACACCCATAGCTCCATTCCTAATCCAACAACTACCAAGTATATCCACTTGGATGATTTAATACCTGCTTCAAACGCATCCCCAAATGTCACCCATCTCAATATCACTTCCATAAGTTGTGTGGAATATGAATACAAGACCTTTTATGTTAGAAACTTACCACTCTTTTCCCATAGCTACGTGTCTCTAGCTAGGAGGAAAGATAATCTTATCAATTATCAGTTCAGATCTATGACCTTTACTAGTGTAGGTCTACTGTTAGAAGAATATTTTGATGAGATCGATGATTCATGCCTTATTCTAGATGATGAGGCTCTAGACTTCCATAACCAAAAGTACACATAGCTTCAAAGGATGCTACAAAATATGAATTACAAGCGAAAAGGACTAGGAAGAGATGAACAAGGTAGGATTCAACCTATAGGGGCTCAAGAACACTCAAAACATCTTGGTCTAGGTTGGCATTGACCTAAACAATATCATTTTGGACACTTCTTTAGTTCTTGAAGAGTCTTCTTCTGATGAAGAAATCAAAACATGATTTGTTTATAACCTTTATGAGGATCTTGTTACCACCAATCTCTTTCATGACACTACCATATCCACCATCAACATCTCCCTCTGTTACCCTACCCTGATAGACTAGGATCAAAAGCATGAGCCTTCTTTTGATATGTTTCATAATGGTGAGGCCATTATTGAGTATGTGGGAGCATGTGATTTTATGCCATCAGGAGATCACAAGAAGGGGTTATTTATTAGTCTCAATAAGTCTACCTACTTTGGACAGAAGCAAACATCCCTCAATCAAATTTAAATAAGAGGAATACAAAGATGAAGATCCCTTTCAAAACATATAATATATTCAACTCTCTCCTAAAGATTCAGAATTTTATTCAAAAATGGATACTGGGCTCCCAGATGAATTTGCTTAACAAATCAAGCAATTACCATTAACCCTAATGTATTTACAGGGCCAGGTTATTGAATTCAATCTTGGCATAGAATAAAGTCCTAAAATTGTCAAATTGGGGTAATTATTACACCCAAGGAATAATAAATTCTTATTCAGCTTCTCAAGGAATACATGATGTCTTTGCATGGAGTTATATGAATATGTCAGGGCTTGATCCATCCTTGGTACTGAATCATTTAGTAGTCCATACTAATGCAAAACCAATCAAGCAAAAACTTCATAAGATGCACCCCAAGGTGGCTCTACTATTCAAATAAGAATTGCAAAAATTCCTAGAAGCCTAATTTATTCATCCCATTGATTATTCTAACTGGATATATAATATTGTTCATGTGGCTAAGCCACAAGGTGGAATCTATATTTTTATTGACTTCTAGGATATCAACAATACATGTCCTAAGGACAAATTTCCCTTGCCAAATATAGACATGATTGTGGACTCCATTTTGGATTATGAGATGTTATCCCTCATGGATGGTTTATGAAGATATAATCAAATCAAAATCACTTCTCAAGATCAGCACAAGACAATATGTATCACTCCATGGGTAAATTTTTGTTATCAAATGATGCCTTTTGGTCTCAAAAACATAATCGCTACTTACCAAAGGGCAATGACCGTCATCTTCCATGACATGATATATGATATCATCAAATATTATGTAGATGATATTCTGGGGAAGTCAAAACTGTTCAAAGCATCCTACGGTCTTAAGAAGAATCTTTGAGTGACTCTGATAATACAAGGTTCAATTGAACCCAAAGAAATATGTGTTTGGTGTTACCTCGATTAAATTATTAGGTTTCAGAGTCTCCAATAGGGGCATTGAGGTTGATATAGTGAAAGTCAAAGCTATTGTGGACATGCCCCCTCCTAGAAATTTGAAGTAGCTCAAAATCCTTCAAGGAAAATTAAAGGCCATCTGTTAGTTTATTTCACAATTAGGGGACAAATGTCACCCCTTCACCCATGTCTTGAAGAAGGGGACTCATTTCAATTAGAACTTTGATTGTCAACAAGCTTTTGACAATCTCAAACAATATCTAGTTAAGCCTCTGGTATTTTCACCACCAGTTATGGGAAGGCCTTTACTTCTATATAAAACTGTAGTGCCTTATGCAATAGGCGCCTTCTAGCTCAACACAATGATGAAGGCAAAGAATGAGTAATCTATTATCTTAGCAGGGCATTGATCTCATATGATATGAATTATACCCCTATTAAAAAGGTTTGCTTGGATGTTGTCTTTGCATCACAAAAACTTTGGCATTATATGCTCAACAACCAAGTCCAACTCATAGCCAAAGTTGATCCCCTTAAGTACATGTTATCAAAATATGCTCTAACTAGAAGGATGGCCAAGTGGATTATGTTTTTAAGTGAATTTGACATAGAATATGTAAATCAAAAGGCCATCAAAGGACAAGCTATCATGGGTCAAATTATAGTAGCACCCCTTGCATATAATAAGCCTCTCATCATAGCCTTTCCCAATGAGTCCATATTGACTACTGCAAAATCAAATAGCTAAAAATTATATTTTGATGGTTCTTTTACCACCCATAGGTTAGAAGTAAGAATCCTTTTGGTAACCCCACAAGGTGACCTCATCCCTAAATCTTTTTGTATTGCTTTCCCATGAACAAATAATATTTTTGAATATGAGGCCTTAATTGCCAGTGTCCAACTAGCCATCTAGTAGAACATCTAATACCTTAAGGTATTTGGTGATTCATAATTCATTATCAAAAAATGAATGAGGACTTCCAAACAAAGGATGAGAAATTACTTCCCTATAAATAGGTAGTGGACTAGTTAAAGCAAAATTTTCAATCCATCACATTCGAACAAGTACCAAGGGGAAGTAATAAAGCAACCGACTCTATGGACACCATCAGGTCCTTGATTGATCTTTTAAAAGATGTCCTTGAAGGTAATTTTCTAATTGAACACTTGATATTACTGGCTCATCAATCCATGGCTCATTTTCAAATTTGTGCCATCCCTGATCCCAGTCTACGATGGTATCATGACATATATACCTATCTCCACGATAATATCCTATCACTAGACCTAAATCATCACCAACACAAAGCCTTCATCCATCATATATCTTGTTATACAATCCTTGGCAACACGCTCTATCAGTGAAGCTATGATGAGACCCTATTAATATGCCTAACCTAAGAGGAGGATACTCTTACAATTAAGGAGGTCCATGATGGTATATGTGGTGGCTATGCTAGTGGAATGGCCCTAGCTAAGAAGTTAATCAGGACTAGATATTATTGGCCTACAATAGAACAAAATGCCTGCCAATTGTAGAGATGGAATCCAAAGATAGTTAGATCAATCATTAGTCAAGAAAACTCAAGAAAAATGCATAAGAACATAACAAGCTAAGCCAATTCTTTTGACGGGGTTTGGAAAATAATAATTAAAAAATTAAGAACTATTGAAAGAAATCATACACAATACCTTCCCAAGAGCATCCCATCACCCAAATATGACTCAAAGCATGATTTCCCCCTTGATTTGGTGCTCAAGTCTTCATCAAAGATGTAAAGCAAAGCTCCTCCATCATCTCTTATGCACCGATGAAACTAGGCTCATGATATGAAATCAAATCTATGCCTATCAATGAAGCTATCCCATTGCAAATTAAGCATAATAAACACCAAATAGAAATGGCTTGTGGAAAGAATTTTGCATTATAAGTTTACACAAATGAAACCTAAAAATGGTGGTCTTAACCCTCCTATTTATAGATTTTTGAATTTGATCAGGATCAACCATGACCGTCCATCTTGAGATCAAGATGTGTGGCCATGAATTAATCCAATTTTATATAATTAATCCATAAATACCTTCATAAATATTTTGAAGAAAGGGGCATTAAAGAGGCATAAGAGGCCTTAAACCTTATATTTGTTGCATTTATGGCTTATGAATGCCACCCCACAAATGATGTCATTTGATGATGCAGATAATAGGAATCAATTTCCAATTAAAAGATATTCAATAACTTCCATGGATTTCCCACTTAAGCGCTTAATTTGGATTAATTTGCCTAAGTTGGATTAAACAATTTTATGTAATTCTTTGGAAATTGATTGCACACTATTAATCAAGCTAGTCAGAATGTCATATTACTAGGTCATAATTTGACTGGAGAGGAATTATAAGGTGATGTTTATTACGTATGAACCAATATCCCATTTAGGATGTTGTTGACACAAAATAACACATGCATGTGTTGTGTGCCTCCTAATTTGGAGAAAAGAGCAATCCAGAGCACCAAAATGTATTTTTGCCATTTTGACTCGAAATGTTTGAGAAAAGTTAATAATCGCATAAAATTCATTACCCCATTTAGGGATATATTAGCCTAAATCGGCACTTGTATATGACAAGCTCGAACCATTTAGGGTGTTTAAGTGATTTTGGTCCAAATTATGCATTTGAGTTCATTTCAAGTAAGATTGATAATTTCAACACAATGGTGTTAGAAATTAGATGTCTACATTTTATGCATGTTTGAGAAGGCATAGTGAGACATTCAGGTGAAGCAATGTCTTTCCAAATAAAAGAGTTATAAAAAATAAATTGGAAGGAAACGACCCATGATGCCCCCTCGAGAGGACATACTAGGATTAAAGAGAAGGATGGACTCATGAAAAGAGAGAGAAAGTGAGATTAACTTGTGGAACAGATTAAATCTTGATGAGCTAATGCTTGCATGCATTGATTCCATTAATGATCAAAATATAATTAGATTATAATGGGACCCAAAGATGGGGGGAAGGGGAAGGATACAATCCAAAAAATATAAGCGACACACTTTGAACACACCCAAAGTTAGGGTACAAGCTACGTGCTTACAAAATGATCAATCCTAAGATAAGTTGCACACTAAAATATTGATAGAATGATAGAAAATGTTTGTAGATCTTAGAATTAGAATAAATAAGATAACGTGCTCTAGATAAGGGAAATAATAAAGTACCCCAATAGAGTAGATTTAATCGATTGATAAAATAATTTTGCCCTAATAGGGATGATTTTGATTACTGATAAATAATTGTGCCCCAGTAGGATTGATTTAGATTTGTGACTAGTTCAAATATTGTGCCCCTGTAGGGAAAATTGGTAGACATAGCTCAAGTATATAACCTATTGCCTAGATTAAAGATGATCGGGCATAGATGTAAATGTGATGGTCTTGATATCACATAGATTTTACACCCGTTCCTTAATGTAGTAGCTCATTGAGAAAAGATCTAATGATATAATGGGAAAACCTCCAAGTTGTAGGACCTTAGAGAATTGAGTTTAACCTCTAGACAAGGCTGGATTCCTTTCACTAAATATGGTACAATTGATAAAATATCAATTTTATATAAATTCCTCTCCTTTAGTGTTCTTGCTCCTAAACTAGGGTTTGACTGGGAAAAGAGTTTGAGAAATGAAACTTGAAAAATTGAAAATGGTGATTGTACAAAATATTTTTATAGTGGATTTTAATGCTTTCTTGAATGAACACAATAGAATAGAAAATAGATTAAAATTTGTTTGAGCACAAACTCATGCAAATGGGAAATCAGAGGCAATATTTTGTTATTTTTCGCAGAAGGGAAAAGATTCTTTTATTTTAATCAAACAATCTTTTAGAAGGGTATAAAATACCACAAATTAATTTTTGTGACTGAAGTAAGAATTAAAACTTCCACAAATATTCAAATAACTTGCATACATAGGGATTTCTCAAACAAGAAGGGCAAAATCTTCAATTTATTTCATTCTCTAGGATATAGCTTGTAGAAAATACATTCAAAATGTAGAATAATATTACTAATAGAAAAAGATAGATAGGCCACGGGATTCTATCCATATTTATACAAAAGATCTCATATATGAGATGTAGTTAGCAAAATTTTAACACCTAGTAAAAAAATCATGTAAATCTGGAACTTCATGCAAAAGAAGCATGATCCCCTATTTGTGACGTCTTTTGACTTTGTAAAATGGCATGTAAGAGTTGGGCATGATCTTCAACTTGATGTGGCATGGATGGATTTGACAAATCATCATGCAACGCTTCTCCTTCTTCTCCATGCAACTACAAGTGGCTCCTCATGCAAAAGGAGTGCCAAAATGGAACTCAATGTCTAATCAAAAGATAACTTAAAAATAACTTAAGTTACTTTTTGAAAAACCCTAAGTTGAAAATTAAAAGTGAGAGTTTTACAACTTGCAAGTCATACCACTTTGTCAAAACTAGAATTGCAATTTTCAATATGTGCTTTTCCAACTTTAAGCAATTATAACTTGTCAAAATGAAAAGTGTAATTTACAATTTATGCTTTTTAGAGTTTCCAACCTATCAAAATATAGTGTAAAATACACACGTCTCTTTCTCAAAAAGAGATATAAAATATAGTTACAATTTTACAATATACAACTTTACAATAATGAAAGTACAATGTATGAGTATTTTCAACAAAAAAAATTAATTAATTTCCAATATTTCCTCTGCTTCTTTGTCTTTCTCGGCTTGTAATTTCTGAACATATGCATCAAAAGCCTTGAAAACTCTTGTATTCTCTATTCATCCACACCAAAAGAGTAGAGGTTGGTAATATCACAATATGTTGATGTGTCAAAAATTTCCCTCCTCAAAGCCTTGATTTCTTGCATATGTTTACCCATTTTATCCAATGTATTATGATACCTGATGTAGCAATGGATAGAGCTCAAGGTAAAGACTATAGTTTAGTAGATTCTTTCTCTACCACTTCCTTGACTTTGCTTTGGACCTCTTCTATTGTAAGGAGGTTATATTCATCATATGTTGGTCTGCATGATAGTTTATTCAACAAATATTCTATATCATACAACATGTCAATGGCCTTGTCATGGGCAACCTTAGACTTATGTGCAACTTCTATGAGTAATTTAATCCTGAATTATGTGGCTATGTCTAATTATTCCTATTCTCCATCATTTTTAATTATTCCTTCAATAAGGAGGATGTCAATGTGAATAGAGTCTACATCTATCAATTTGGGATAGTAGAGATTCAAACTTTTTATTTCTCCCTCATATTTATTGACCAGCTCTCTCAAGGTGAGCCCTATTTCCCTCAAAATTGTATAATTATCCATTATCATAGCAATAATTTTATTGCCCTTGGAAATGAGTTCCTCTGACCATTCAATAGTAGCCCTTCCCATGCTTTCAAATTTAGTCATTGCATCAATTATTGCATGATCTAAGATCTAGTTGATTGGTTGTGCTAACTCAAGTTATATCGATGAACCACTAGGCTCTATAAATTTATTTAATGCAACCATAAGTTATTTTACCTTATTTTTTTAATTTTTACTTAGTGACCTTGTCACTATCTATTCTCTCAAAGAGGGATTTGATGCTGGATTGAACATCATGCTTTATCCCCTCCCTCATCGGATGTCCAAGGTGAATCTTTGAAATCTGATAGTCCCCCATTACTAGATCTTTTTGTTTGCCTGGTGGGGGAACTATAATCTCCACATATCTCTCCCCTATTGAATCACATAATATTCTAGAGAAGGTCCATGGGGTAGACTTGGAAATCTTCTTCATGTCTAAAAGACCAAAATCCAATGTACTTGGTGAAATCATTTACTTTCATTTATTACCCACTATTTATGCTAGCCAACTGGGGGTAGCATCTTATTGTGTAGATATTATCACCTATGAATCTTTAGCTAAAGTTGTTGCATTGGTAGGCACTATGACAAGTGTTGAATATTGTGTTGATGCTACCATTGATTACTCAGTAGATGTTTGTGAAACTTGGTCTCCATTAGTGGATTGTAAATCCACATTTGCATCAAGGGCCTATTTTTCTCCTATCTCCATTGAAGGTGCTTGGGAAACTATGGAAGTGGAGGAGGTGGGGAAAATGGGAACAACTATGTCTACTAAGGGTGTAGGAGATGGAATTCATATCAATGGGGGAGTAGACACATGGACTTAAAACTTGGGAACTGGTGGAATTATGGAATCCAAAGCATTAAATGAATCAATTAAGTGAGTTGGGCCACTCAGGGGTGGTAAGGTGGGAAATATGAAAGGGGATGAAGATAAAGTAGTACTTATTCGAGGAGTTGGGATGATCAACAGGACTAAAGTCAGGATGATTGAGTCTGTAACTATGTATTGTTGAGTTGTGTTAGAAATCAACAAGGATGGAATGGAAGGAATTGTGAATGGAAGGGGAACCCTATGTGTCCACTTGACTTGATTACACTTGTTGTAATGGACTTATTATAGTAGTTACGGTGGTAGGATTTAAGGGTGGAATGGAAACCTGAGATGCAGAGGAAGTGGAGACAGGAGGTGGAGGTGTTGGAGCTGTAGGAACAATATAAATAGGTGGAGGGTAAACTACAAAGATGGGGGTTGTCACAATGACTGATATAGGGGTTGAACCTTTATAGGCTCCAACTATAGCTCTGTCCTTGATGAGATGGTGATGGGTTGGTCTGTTGCTGCCCCATCCTTGTTGGATTGCCCTTTTTTGGCCTTATATTTCTTCTTTTTCTTGTGAGAGATCACTGGCCCCTCTGATTGTTCTCTTGTTGTCCCACTAAGACCCTCTACTAATGAAGGAATTCCTTCTTCCTTGAGATTTAACAGCTTCTTTGTGATACTCACTATATCTTTGGTCACTTGGACCCCTTTACTTCTAATCCAATTGATCATTTTGTTTATCATGTGTGTTGTTCTATCTAAAAAAGATAAAGGTTCAGGTACTGACCACTTTAATGGTGGAAAGGGTTGAGTGATGATCTATTTGTATTAGTTTGAGTCCACTAGGGACTCATCATCCACCAAGTCCTTGAGGACTGGTGCCAAATCAAATGATTTCACCTATTCCAAAGTCATTCTAGAGTGGTCCTTCAATCTGACCGTCTCTTCATCCTCTAAAATCTCCCAATAGTCTTCAAAATATGGAATGTGGGAATATGTAGAGATCACCAGTGTGTTGGTGATGTTACCATAAACATAATAATATGGCCTGGCCTCTAAGGCCCTCAATGTCATTTGTGTCATTTCTCCTTCAACACACTTTGCTTTGAGTGCCTATAGAGATTGGGAAATGAATTCCTAACTTGTGCTTGCTCAAAATAAGCTTATGGGTCTCAACAAGTTGCCTTACCCACTCCATCAATTCCCACTTATCACTAACATATCTGATAAGTGTGTAGGGGTAGCCACTAAATAGGTTTACCCTAATATAAGAATAGGTGGGAAACTAAATGAAGTAAGAGCCCCATCGAGTGATTTTTGCAATTGTTGTATTTGAAAATCTTGTTCTCCCAAGTTCTTTATCAAACATGATGATGATATGATAGATGAATGCATCGTTGACTCTCCTGAAATGTTGCCTATTGACTTCCAATGTGAGGTCAGGGTAATAGTTGTATACTCTATTTATTTCACTAGGTACCATGTTGAGGTTTGGGAAGGCTCATCCTTTGGTCAATATGTATATAAGATAAGAAGTCATGAAAAAATTTTCAGTGGTTTACACCTCCATCAATTGATTGTGGAGGGATTAACTAATGAGTTAGGCTTAGTGGATGTATTGTGCATTCTAAAGAATGACACAAATGTACTGGTACATCCACTCCTAGAATCTCTTAGCATCAAAACTACCAGTAATTCTTTGCAATAATATTATTATATCTCCCACTTCATCTTTGAAGTCAATTCTTGTCAATGTCTTTGGCAATCTAGTGGAGGTAGCCTTAGGGGTCTTAAGCCATTATTTGTTTATCATTCTATGACATCCCTCTCTATTGTCTTGGAATAATTATTGGGATGTCTCTAGAGTTATGTCAAGATAACGCTCAAAATTCAGGATCACAAACATTGAATCAATGAAATTGGGGTCCAAATTCAAAATCTTTTCCCTTTTGTCATTTAGGACCTCTCTTCTCTTAGCACAAACTCATGTCTTTAGACAGTTAGTGTAAAGGTTGATGATGATTATGGAAATCTAGAGTCATAAATACTCTAGATCCAATCATTTTTTAACTCTACATTTATTCAGGTATAGAAGTCCCCTAGGTCAATGTGACCTAGGTCTGTATCAATGATATCAACAGTGTTAGATTCTAGGATGAGATTCACTCCAGGGCCTTTTGATTTGAAATTCATCTCATTTTAAGACATGAAATATGGAGAGGATACTTGGTGAAAACCAACTATAGGATCTAGTGAGATTTGTAGGTGCTTATAGTAGGTAGAATCTTTGGCAAAGATTGGAGGTGTTTTAAATAGGTGAAAAGTTTGGTGGAACTTAGAGCTATTCTGAACAGGCTGAAATATTGTGGGGATGGGAGGTGTTATAAGCAATGACATTTTTTGTGGAGATGGAAGGTGTAAATAGAAAGTGGGATTCCCACGTAACTAGGAGGTGTCTGGAGCAATAGTGAATCCCACAGAGATTCTAGGTGTTTAAAACAAGTACAACATCCACATGGACTTAGAACTTCTTGTGGGGATTCAAGGTGTTTGAAACAGGTCCAACATCCATAGGGACTTAGAACTTCTTGTGGGGATTCAAGGTGTTTGAAACAAGTCCAACATCCATAGGGACTTGGAAGGATTTTATGGGGAATATTATCTAGCTATTTGGGCATGAATATACAAGGGTATATTCACTTGGCTATGGCGAAACCCTGGATCTGAAATTTTGGGAGAAAAGCCTAGGATTTTAGTGATGAAATTTAGAAAATACAAGACCTAGAAAAAACCCTAGATCAACAACCAATTAAAAATCTTTGGAAAACAACAAATTCTCAAACAACCTTAATCTAGATAATTTCTTGTATAATGCAGTGAAGACTTCAAAGCTTTCAAAAAGAAACCTTGCAGGGAATGAAAAATAACTTGAAAAGATTTAATTTATATGGAAATGGCTTCTAGGAAAACATGAAGGATTCAAAAGAATATCATGCAACTCACAAAGGTGGTGTTTTACATGTAGACGTGGCTCAAGGTCGATGGCATGGTGCAGGGTCATTATCAAAGCTCAAAACCACGATTAGCAATTTAAACAATGAATAAAAAATTTTCAAATTGCATTATTTATACCTTGAAAATCTTGCAATAAATGTTCAAATGGAAGTTGGTGGTAGAAATCCAGAGTCCTCATGCATTTTTGTAATTTTTCAAATTACATGTTGACCTTCAGATTCTATGGGAAGTAGAAGGTTGACTTTTATGGAAATGGGAAGGCAAAACTCCATGTGCAATTTGTAATTTTGCAAAATTGCAAATTACATTTGGAGTTCCAGATTCTATGGCTTAGGTTATTTGTGAGATCCTAAACTTGGATTAAATTTTGCAATTTTGTAAATTGCTCTTTGATTTCCATATTCTAGGTGAAGTGTTTTATAGGAGACAGAACTCTGCATGCAATTTTCAAAAATGTAAATTGTAGTTTGAGTTATGGATCCAATGGGGGTGTTTGGTTTATAGGATCCAGAACTCTGCTTACAATTTGCAATTTTTTAAAATTACAAATTGTAAATAGGTTTTTAGATTCCATTGATTAGTGTATTATGAGATCTGGAGCTCAAGGTATAATTTAGAATTTTGTAAGTTGTAAATTTCAGTTAGGGTTCTAGTTCTATCAATTAGTGCATTGCAGGATCCGAAGCTCAAAAATTAATTTGCAATTTCGCAATTGCAAATTGCATCTAAAGTTCTAGATTCCACAATACAAAGGGAAAGTGGGTTTTTTGCCAATTCAAGGGATTTTCTCAAAAAAATAGAGGGTCTCCCTTAGGGTACTTGATGTTATGATATTTTTGGGATAAAAATATCAACATTTTTGGTGACCTCTATAGGATGATTACCTATTAATCAGTTTCTATCCAATAACCTTCTAGTTTAGTGGGCATATAGTCATTTTTAAGCTTAACACACTACAACCTAGTGAATAACAAACTGAGACTTGCATAAACAAGAATAAAATAGGGAAAAAATAGAACAAACTAAGAAAACAAAAACTCCTAATGAGTTGACTTGTGCAGAAGCACTTATTTTGGAAAACACAACTAATCCTATTATATATAAAATTTTATTTTTTGGAATGAATTCCTACTTTAAAATCAAGCTTTGAGGTATATCCCATTGATTGAGATAGGCAATTTTGATCCATCAAGCCTAGATACATGGAAAGCTTTAGCTCCTTTACATTGAGTTAAAATGTATGGACCAATATTACATCAAACTTGATGTGCTTGCCTAGTTTAGCCTTGATTGCATCCCATTTGAAAACCATGTCTCCTTCATTGAAGTTCTTATCAAATGCCTTTTTCTCAAAATTTCTCTTTGTTTGAGGCTAAGTTGCTTTCAAGAATTTCATTGATTGGTTCTTGATTTCTTCAAGTTCCACAAGTTTAATCAATCTTATTATCATTTCATCATTGTTAATCAAATCCAATTGGTGATTGAGATCTAGAGATGGTAACTCAATTGATAGTGGGACTCATGATTCTCTTCCATATACTAACATAAAGGGGGAGTTACTAATGTCTCCCTTAGGAGTGATCATATCAGCCCATAGTGTTGATTTCAACATTGTCTGCCATAACCTCTGGTTATCCTCCATTTTTTTTTTGATAATTTTAATGAGGTTATTATTGGTAGACTCACCCAAGCCATTACCCTGAGAGTAATAATTGGAAGAAGTAATCAAGTATACATTATGTTTTACATCCCATTCACTCACTTGAGTGCCAGCAAATGCTTTTGCATTATCTGAGATAATGGTATGAGGAACACCAAACCTTGAGACTATGACATCCATAAAGTCCACAATAGATGCCTCCATGGCATCTTTTAGTGCAATTGCTTCAGTCCATTGTGTGAAATAATCCATTGCTATGAGAACCCATTTGTGTCTTTCACTCAATGGTGGATTGATCATACCAATGAAATCCAATACCCATTGAGTAAATGGTTGATATGCTTGAATTAGTCTGAGAGGGAAAGTTGCTAATCTTTGTTTATCAATGAAGTAAACACACTTTTCACAGTTCCTCACCCATTGATGAACATATTTGACTAATTTAGGCCAATAATATCCCCCTCTCATTATCTTTATGGTCATGGTTCTTATAGAGAAATGTCCTCCTGAAGGGCCATCATGAAATTCCTCGAGCACCTTGGGGACTTGATTATGCTTGATACATCTTAGCATGACTCCATTCATATTTTTTCTAAATAATATTCCATCAAAAAGAACATAGGGAATGGATTGGAGTCAGAAATACCTTTTCTTAGACTGTTGAAATTCATACTGGTACTCACTAGTCTGTAGGAAAATGGTCATGTCACGGATCCAACTATTGAAAAGAGGTGGATTGACTAAGATGTACTTTGATCATATACTATTACCAATGTTGCTTGAACAGTCTTGATATCAAAAGCCATTTGTTCATATAATCCTTTTCCTCTTACAAGCTTTATAATTTTGATATCCATGTCATATTCCATGACCTTTGTGATCCATCTTGCTCTTTTTTCATTTATCTCCCAGATCAACAAGAACTTTTTGACATTTTGATGACTCACCATTAGATGAATTTTATTGTTGGACAGCATATGCCTAAATGTTTTGAGATATTTAATCATAACATATACTTGCTTCTCCATGAAACTGTAATTTTCTTCATAATCCTTCAAAGATTGATTGAAGAAATATATTGGTTATTTCAATTGTTCTTGATTTTGTTGAGTCAAAATAGCTGAGATGCTTCCTTCCCCTCTAAAAGCATAGAGAATGAAATATTTCTCATAGTTTGGGTTGACTAAGGTAGGATCTTAGGAAATAGCTTGCTCGATAGCTTCAAAGCTATCTTTTCCCTCTTGTGTCCAACTGAAGATAATACCCTTCTTTAGCATTGTAGTAAGGGGTTTTCCCATAGAAGCAAAATTTAGAACAAATATTCTTACAAAGTTGATTTTTCCAAGAAAGATCTATAATCCTTTATTATGGCTTGGTAGTGTTAATGTAGAAATAACACTTATTCTTTCTAGGTCTATTATAAGACCCTCTTTTGACACAATGTGTCCTAGTAATTTCCCTTCATGAACTACAAAAATGCACTTCTTGGGATTGGCAGAAACCTTAAATTTTTTTTACCTTTCAAAAAAAATTCTAAGGTGATCTAGGTGTGTATTATCATGCTTTGAGTAGACAATGATATCATCTAGGTATACTAGGATCATTTAATTTATCAGACCTCTGAACGCCATATCCATGGCTCTCTAAAATGTTGCACCAACATTAGTCAGACCAAATAAAATCTTTTTGTATGCATACATACCCTATTTCATGGTGAAAATAGTCTTGAATTGGTTTGATTCTTGAACCAGGATTTGGTTATAGCCAGAATAACCATCTAGAAGAGAAAACCTTTCAAATCCTGATATAGTTTGCAAGATTTGTTCTATGGGGCGAAGAGGATAATGATCCTTTAGAGATGCTTTGTTTAGATCCCTAAAATCTACACACAACCTGATTTCACCATTTTTATTTCTTATAGGCACCAAATTGGCAACCCAAGATGAGTGCTTGATAGGAAAAATAATATTAGCCTCTATTAGTTTAGATAGTTCACTCTTCATCAGGGGTTCTATTTTTATATTAATAGGTCTCTACTTCTATCTAAAAAGCTTGGTATTTGGATCTAATTCAGTTGTATGTTGGGATAATCTAGGATCAAACCCCCTTAGATCATGATAACTCTAAGCAAAGTTATCACCAAACTCTTGAAAAAACTCAACAAAATCTTGCTTTTCAGAATCATTACATATCTTTCCTATTTTTAGTGATTTTCCTTCTAAGATGACCACTGGCTCACAGTATTCTTCATTCACCATGACGTTATTCTTCTCACCTTTCAATTGATCATCTAAATTGAAGATGTTTTCCAATGTAACAAGATTCATATTTTGTTTGTTTGTCTCTAAATGGATGATCTGATCTCCATATTGATCTTGGAGTCTTGGTTGGTTCCTATCTAAGAATTTATATTCTTCTCTCAAAAAGTTGACAATTTTCTTATCACTATCAAAGACTTGCCAATTTGCATTATCAGGAACAGATGGCCTTATTATCAACCTCACATGCTGGTTATATTTCTTCTTTATTCCATCAGGTAGGTTATATTGGGATCCTACAAAGGCCATACAAACATATCTTTGTTTTGTGCTCTTGGTGTCACTTGAATGTTCAAAGTTGTGAAGTCTTCTAACAGGTCCCAAACCCTATGTTTGTAAGATCTTAGTAGATTATTCTTAGTTATGCTTTCATATCTCACTTGGTGAATAATCAATTCACTGTCACCAAATATTTGTAGGGATTTTATCCCTCTCTCTTTAGCCAATTTTAGGCCTCGAATCAAAACCTCATATTCATATACATTGTTTAAGAAATTAAATTAAAGTCTAAAAGAATAGAAATATCTCTCTTTCTATGGAGAGATCAATACAATACTTGTACTTGCACCATTTTTGCTTTTCAAACCATCAAAAAACAATTACCACATTTCTTTAAGATCTTCTAGGTTTGAGTTGAAATATGCTTACATACATAAGGTTAAAGGGTTGATCCCCATTCATCCAAATGAGTGTCCAGAATATCTTCTATAGTTGTTGCAACTTTATGAGCTTCTTCTTGATCTTACAGTATATAGTTTATGTCTATAGGAATAGGATTGTATGGCTCAATATGGTCTTTTATGATTGGCTTAGCTCTTATTATTACTCTTGTTCCATATCCTGTCCTAAACAACATGTGAGACCAATCTATAGATAGATATCCTCCCATATTTGTAGTGAAATATTGTGAAAGACAAATAACAAAGTAAGGGGGAAGATCTATTACTGAGATGTCTTGTGAAATTGACAAGCTTGGACAAGCATGAATAGTGATATTCAATCCTTTTATTATTCTTACTATCTAAATAGCAGTCCCATCCAACTGAACCACTCCTTTATTGATAGGTGTATATTTTATACCAAGGGCATAAATTATTTTCTTGGGCATCATGGAACCGCTAGCCCCTGAATCTACCATGCAATTATGAATGAGATGTTTCCCTATTATAAGTGAAAGATATAAAGGAGGAGGCTTACCATTTTTTCTTGTTTTAGTGTTAGCTTGTGGTTGACACAAATTAATTGTAGCATTAGGCCCCTTGGCTGGAACCTTGTATATTATTTGGAAATTCTTCAAAGTTTCTTGCAACAAATCTCTTTGCACATGAATAGATAGTGCTTCCCACATAGTAACATTCAGATTAGTCTTATTCATTTTCTCAACAATACTGAAAGGAATATTACCAACCTTTGTCAGTGATTTTTAGGAGCTATGTCTTAATTTTACAAGATTTGAAGTTGGTACTTTTGCTTTGGGATGGCTTGTAGGTACAAAGGGTGGTTCCTTCTGTATATTTTGTGTATATTATTCTAGGTCGATCACTCTCTATTGCTATTTTATTTGAATGTGTGATGGATGCCACTGAACCTCCACTTTTGAATAATGTTTCCTCTTGATTTGCACCACAAAAGTCAACCTTTTGCTAGTTTATAAGAGTTGCCTCACCTTGACCAGGTTCTTGTGTATCTACTTGTTGGGAAATGGATTCTTCTTGTTGTCCTAGTGTACTTGATATGTCTTGCACCATCAAAGCTTGAATGATAACACCATTAGGATAAGTATTTTGATTATGTGGCTGAGAAAAAGGATAACACCACTCGTACTCTTGAGCCAGGTTGTTTTGAATAGGTATAATAGCTTTGGAATGACCTGGTGTAGGTAGAGCATAGATGTTTAGAGGTTTTTCTTAGAGGTTTTTCTTACTTACCTTAACCTTGTGGCTATGATTTTCCATGGTATGGCTGAGAACCACCTTGGTATGGTTGCTTATTGGGTTGGTATGCTAGTTAGTCTGCTGATACGGCTTGTAGTTATGAGATTTCTACCTCTTCATTGCTACTAATTCATTGCCAAAACTCTTAAGTAGCTACTTAACCTCATATAAATTATCTATAGGTGCAGGAGTTAAAGTCAGTGCTTTACTTGTGGTGGGAATTGGGGCAATTAAAGGTGGTTAAATAGGAGGTATTTCTGGAAATAGAGGCATTGGTGGCCTTGGAGAAAATTTTCCTACTTGTGTTAAACAATTTTTTGCCCTTATTACAATCTCATAGGCATTAGGAAGAGTGGTGCCACCCATTAACTGAATCATAACAACTATATCACTATTCAGGGATCTTAAGTAATATATGAAAGTATTATTTGGAATTGGCTTGACCAATACTAGAATTATATTCCATGTCTTCTGGAAATGGAAATTGAAGTCAATCAAATACTCATGAGGAGCCCATTGAATAACAGTTAACTGTTTAACTAGGGAAAGGTGGTCACTCTTATATTTAAATTAGGTACATAATGTAGAGCCTAGCTCATCCCAAACTCAGATAGAGTTGGGAATAAGACCTTTGTATTATTACAAGGCTTTACCTTTGAAAGAAGAGACTAGGAGTTTTATTATAACATTGTCTTGTACCACGTTGTGGACTGAACATAGATTAATAATATATTGTATGTGTTCCATAGGAGTGGTGGAAGTTTCACTAGTAAAATATGATAGGATTTTTAAAGCCAAAGTAGGTATATTATCATACTGGACCAACTGGAGTGGACTGGCTCCATTGAAAGCTATTAAATTAAGATTTTTAGCCATTATGAGATGTATGACACTGATGGGAATAGTTGGAGGAAATAAAAATAAAATTATTAGATATACTCTAGGGATAGGGATGACTGATTTTGATTTATTTTTAGAAGGAAATGATAATTTAAAAAAATCAACTCTATTACCTTTAGTAGATGATCTTGTTTATTTACTTGGCATACGTGAGCCTTGAAATTTTGAATCCGTAGGCTAGTGGAGTCACTAGGTGCTTTTGATATTTGTAAGAGGATCATAAAATGCTCATTGAGAATATCACCAATCTTTTTTTAACTTTTGTAGTCCCACTGGGCATGTGAAAAATTGTTATCACATAGATTTTGCACCCGTTCCTTGATGTAGTAGCTCACTGAGCAAAGATCTAATGATACAATAGGAAAACCTCAAAGATATAAGACCTTGGTTAATTTAGGTTAACCTCCAAAGAAGGTCAGATTCCTTTCACTAAATCTAGTGCAACTAATAAAATATTAGTTTTATATAAATTCCACTCCTTTAGTGTTCTTGCTCCTAAACTAGGGTTTGATTGGGAAAAGAGTTTGAGAAATGAAACTTGAAAAACTAAAAAAGGTGATTGCACAAAATATTTTTATAGTGTATTTTAATGCTTTCTTGAATGAAAACAATATAATAAAAAATAGATTGAAATTTGTTTGAGCACAAACTCATGAAAATGGGAAATCAGAGGCAATATTTTATTATTTTTCACGAAAGAGAGAAGATTATTTTATTTTAATCAAACAATCTTTTAGAAGTGTAGAAAATACCACAAATGAATTTTTGTTACTAAAATAAGAATTAAAACTTACACAAATATTCAAATAACTTGCATACACGAGGATTTCTCAGACAAGAATTGCAAAATCTTTAATTTATTTCTATCTCTAGGTTACAATTTGTAGAAAATACATTCAAAATGTAGAATAATATTACTAATAGAAAAAATATATATGGGCCACGGGGTTATGTCCATATTATACAAAAGATCTCATAGATGAGATGTAGTTAGCAAAATTTTAACACCCAATAAAAAAATCATGCAAATCTGGAACTTCATGAAAAAGAGGCATGATCCCCTATTTGTGACATCCTTTTATGATGTAAAATGGTTTGGAAAATGGCATGCAAAAGTTGGGCATGATCTTGAACTTGATGTGACATGGATGGATTTGACAAATCTTCATGCAACACTTTTCCTTCTTGTCCATGCAACTAAAAGTGGCTCCTCGTGCAAATGGAGTGCCAAAATGGAACTCAATGTCTAATCAAAAGATAACTTAAAAATAACTTAAGTTACTTTTTACCAAACCCTAAGTTGAAAATTACAAGTGAGACATTTACAACTTGCAAGTCATACCACTTTGTCAAACTAGAATTACAATTTTCAATGTGTGCTTTTACAAATTTAAGCAATTATAACTTGTCAAAATGAAAAGTGTAATTTGTAATTTATGCCTTTTTCAGTTTCGAACATGTCAAAATATAAAGCGTAAAATGCACGTCTCTTTTTCCAAAAGAGCTATAAAACATATTTATAATTTTACAATATACAACTTTACAATGTCTCTATAATAATGAAAGTACAATGTATGAGAATATTTTCAACAAAAAGAATTAATCAATTTCCCATATTTCTTTGTCTTTCGTGGCTTGCAATTTCTAAACATATGCATCAAAAGCCTTGAAAACCTCTTGGATTATTTCTTCATCGGCACCAAAAGAGTAGAGGATGGTAATCTCATAATCTCCTGATGTGTCAAAATTTTCTCTCATCAAAGCCTTGATTTCCTACATATCTTTACCCATTTTATGCAGTGTGTTATGATACCTAATGTGGTGGTGGATAAAACTCAAGGTAAAGACTATAGTTTTAGCAGATTATTTCTCTACCACTTTCTTGAATTTATTTCTGACCTCTTCTACTATAAGGAGGTTATCTTCATCATTTGTTGGTCTGCATGACAATTTATTCAACAAATCTTCTATATCATACAACATGTCAATGTCCTTGTCATGGGTATCCTTGGCCTTATGTACAACTTTTATGAGTAATTTAACCTTGAATTCTGTAGCTCTATCTAATTCTTCCTTTTATCCATCATTTTTCATTATTCCTTCACCAAGGAGGATGTCAATGTGAATAGAGTATACAACTATCAAGTTGGGATAATAGAGATTCAAACTTGTTATTTCTCCCTCATATTTATTGATCGGCTCTCTTAAGGTGAGCCTTCTTTCCCTCAGAACTGTATAATGGTTCATTGTCATAGCAATAATCTTATTGCCCTTGGAAATGAGTTCCTCTAACCATTCCTTAGTATCCCTTCCCATGCTTGTAATTTTAGTCATCGCATTAATTATTACATGATCTGGGATCTGGTTGACTGGTTGAGCTAATTTAGGTTATACCGATGAACTATTAGGCTCTATGAATTTATTTAATGTAGTCATAAGTTGTTCTACCTTATTTTTCAATTCATCCTTAGTGACCTTGCCACTATCTATTATTTCAAAGAGGAAGTTGATGCTAGATTAAAAATCATGCTTTAACCTCTCCCTCATCAGATGTCTAAGGTAAATATTTGAAATTTGATAGTCCCCCACTGCTAGATCTTCTTTTTGTTTGCCTGGTGGGGGAACTATAATCTCCACATATCTTTCCCTATTGAATCACACAATATTCAGGAGAAGGTCTAAAGGGTAGACTTGTATTTATTCTTGACGTCTGAAAGACCAAAATCCAGTGTACTTGGGGAAACCATTTGCTTCCATTTATTCCCCACTGTGTGCTAGCTAACTAGGGGTAGCATATTGTTGTATAGATATTATCACCTGGGAATATATAGTTGAAGTTGTTGCACTAGTAGGCACTGTGATAAGTGTTGAATCTTCTTTTGATGATGTCACTGATTTCTTGATAGATGTTTTTAGAACTTCATCTCCATCAGTAGATTGTAAAACCATATTTACATTAATGGCCTATTTTTATCCTATCTCCACTAAAGGTGCTTGGGAAACTATAGAAGTGGAGGAGGTGGGGCCAATGGGAATAGTTATGTCTATTGGGGGTGTAGGAGATGGGATCGATATCAATAGGGGAGTAAACATAGGGACTCAAAAATTGGGAACTAGTGAAATTGTGGAAGCTCAAGCATGAAATGAATCAATTAAGTGGTTTAGGCCACTCAGGGGTGGTAAGGTGAGAAATATGAAAGGGGATGAAGATGAAGCAATACTTATCCCTAGAGTTGGGATGGCTAGAAGGACTGCAGTTAGGATGACTAAGTCTGTAGCTATATATTATTGAGTTGTGTTGGAAATCAATGGGGATGGAATGGAAGGATTTGTGAATGGAATGGAAAGAGGGAGTGGAATAGAAAGAGGGATTGAAATTGGGGGGAAGGTAAAGTGGATTGGAAACTTGAGTATCCATGGAAGGGGGGCCCTAAGTGTCCACTTGACTTGATTGCATTGGTTGTAATGAACTTATTATAGTAGGTAAGGTGGTAGGAATTAAGGGTGGAACGGAAACCTAAGATACAAGGGAAATGGAGATAGGAGGTGGAGGTGTTGGAGCTATAGGAACAATATAAATAGGTGGAGGGTGAACTATAGAGATGGAGGTTGTCACAATGAATGATATGGGGGTTGAATCTATAGAGGTTCCAACTGCAGCTATGTCCTTAGATGAGATGATGATGGGTTGGTCTATTTCTACCCCATCTTTATTGGATTGCCCCTTCTTGGCCTTAGATTTCTTATTTTTCTTGTGAGAGATCACTGGCCCCTCTAATTATTCTCAAAATATCCCACTGGGATCCTCTGTTGATGAAGGAATTCCTTCTTCATTGAGCTTTAATATCTTCTTTATGATACTCATTGTATCCTTGGTCACTTGGACCCCTTTGCTTCTAAGCTAATTGATCATTTTTTATCACATGTGTTATTCTATCAAAAAGAGAGAGAGATTCAGGTACTGACCACCTTCTTGGTGAAGGGGTTGAGTGATGATCTATTTGTATTAGTTTGAGTCCACTGGGGACTCATCATCCACTAATTCCTAAGGGACTAGTGCCAAATCAAATGATTTGACCTATTTCAAAGTCATTCTAGAGTGGTCCTTCAATCTAACCTTCTCTTCATCCTCTAAATCCTCCCAATAGGCTTTGAAATATGGAACATGGGAATATGTAGAGATTCCCAATGTGTTGGTGATGTTACCATAAACATCATAATATGGCATGGCCTCTAAGGCCCTCAATATCATCTGTGTCATTTCTCCCTTAACACATTTTACTTTGAGTAGGGTGGGGCATGTGTATATGCCTATAAAGATTGGGAAATGAATTCCTGACTTGTGTTTGCTATAAATAAGTTTAAGGATCTCAACAAGTTGTCTTACCAGCTCCATCAATGCCCACTTATCCCTAACATATCTAATAAGTGTGTAGGGGTAGCCACTGAATCTACTTACCCTAATATAGTAATAGGTGAGGAACTGAATGAATTAAGAGACCCATCAAATAATTTCTACAATTATTACATCTAAGAATCTTATTTTCCTAAGCTCTTTATCAAACATGATGATGATGCAATTGATGAATGCATCTTTGAACTCCTTAAATGTTTCCTATTGGCCTCTAATGTGAGGTCAAGGTAATAGATATATGCTCTACTTATTTCACTAGGTACTATGTTGAAGCCTGGGAAGGATTGTCCTTTGTCCAATATGTATATAAGATAGGAAGTCATGAAAAAATTTCTAGTGTTTTACACCTCCATTCATTACTTATAGAGGGAATCACTAATGAACCGGGCCCAGTGGATGTATTTTGCATTCTGATGGATGACCCAAATGTACTAGTACATCTACTCCTAGAAGCTCTTAGCATCATGACTACTAGTAATCCTATACAATAATATTATTATATCTCCCACTTCATCTTTGAAGTCAATTCTTCCCAATGTTTTTGGCAATCTGGTGGAGGTATCCTTGAGTATCTTAAGCCATTATTGTTTTATCATTATGTGACATCCCTTTCTATTGTCTTGGAATAATTTTTGGGCTGTCTCTAAAGTTATGTCAAGATAACTCTTGAACTCTGGGATCATAAACACTAAATCAATGAAATTGGGTCCATATTCAAAATATTTTCCCCTTTGTCATTTAGGACCTCTCTTCTATTATCATCGTAATATTGGGCTAGTGTCAACACCAACTCAAGGCTTTAGACTATTAGTGGAAAGGCATCTACTTGTGGCAATCTAGAGTCATAAATACTCTAGATCCAATCATTCTTAAACTTTGTATTTATTTGGGTCTAGAAGCCCCCTAAGCCAATGTGACTGAGGTCTATATCAGTGATATCAATAGTGTTAGATTCCAAGCTGAGAGTTACCTAAGGCCTTTTAATTTGAAATTCATCTCCTTTTGAGACATGAAATTTGGAGAGGATACTTGGTGAAACCCAACTAAAAGAGCTGGCAGGATTTGTAGGTGTTTGTAGTAGGTAGAATATTCGATAGAGATTGGAGGTTTTCTAAGTAGGTGAAAATTTTGGCAAAACTTAACATTGTTCCAATTAGGCTGAAATCTCATGGGGATGGGATGTGCTATAAGCAATGGTAATTTTTGTGGAGATGGAAGGTGTAAACTACAAGTGGGAATCCTATGGAACTAGGAGGTGTTTGGAGTAATAGTGGATCCCATGGAGATTCTAGGTGTTTTAAAACAAGTCCAACATCCGCAAGGACTTCAAATTTCTCGCGTGCATTTTAGGTCTTTGAAATAGGTCCAGCATCCATATGGACTTAGAGGGATCTTATAGGGAATATTCTTTGGCTATTTGGGCATGAATATACAAGGGTATATTCATCTGGCTATGGCAAAACCCTAAATCTAAAATTTTGGGAGAAAACCCTAGGATTCTAGTGATGAAACTTAAAAAATACAAAACCTAGAAAAAATCCTTGATCCACAACTAATTGAAAATCTTTGGAAAATAACAAACTCTCAGATAACCCTAATATAGATAATTGATTGTATAACGTAAAGAAGACTTTAAAGCTTTTAAAAAGAAACCTTACAAGGAATGAAAAATAACTTGAAAAGATTTAATTTGTAGGGAAATGGCTTCTAATAAAACATGAATGATTCAAAAAAATACTATGCAACTTGCAAAGGTGGCATTTTACATGCAAACGTGGCTCAAGGTTTGTAGGCATGGCTTGACACATGGATCGAGGTCGATGGCATGGTACAGGGTCATTGTCAGAGCTCAAAATCAGGATTAGCAACTTAAACATTGAATAAAAAATTCCCAAATTACATTATTTATACCTTGAAAATCTTATAATAAATGATTTAATAGCAGTTGGTGGTGTAAATATAGAGTCCTCATGTAATTTTTCAATTTTTCAAATTACATGTTGACCTCGAAATTCTATGGGAAGTAGAAGATTGACTTTTATGGAAATGGTAAAGGGGAACTCCATGTGTAATTTACAATTTTTCAAAATTTAAAATTACATTTGGAGTTCTAGATTCTATGGCTTAGGTTGTTTGCGAGATCCAGAACTTGGATTGCAATTTGCAATTTTGTAAATTGCAAATTGCTCTCTAAGTTCCAAATTTTAGGTGAAGTGTTTTGAGGGAGGTGGAACTCTGAATTCAATTTGAAAAATTGCAAATTTTAGTTTGAATTTTAGATCTCAAGGGGGTGTTTGGTTTATGGGATCCAAAACACTGCTTTCAATTTACAAATTTGAAAAATTTCAAACTGAAAATGGGTTTTTAGATTCTACTAGATAGTTTATTACAAGATCCAAAGCTTGGGCTACAATTTGTAATTTTTCAAATTATAAATTGCAATTAAGGTTTTGAATTTTGCTAATTAGTGCATTGTGGGATCTGGAGCACGGAAAGTAATTTACAATTTTATAATTGCAAATTACATCCAAAGTTTGAGATTCTGTAATACAAAGGGAAAGTGGGTTTTTTTGCCAATTAAAAGGATTTTCAAAAAAAAAATCGGGGTTCTCCCTTAGGGTACTTGATGTTATGATATTTTTGGGACAAAAATATCAATAGGTCTAATGAATAAAATAGTCATAAGAAACCATGCATACGAAGATGCACAAAGTGATGAAAGAGATGAAAAGAAGAACGAAGATGGCCAAGCTGACCCAAGATACATCATGCAACCAAGTGCTTTCTACATAGTCCAAATTAACCTCAAGCCAATGTAGTTCACCTATAAATAGGAGAAAATGGAATGAGGAATGAATAAAATTGGCCATTGTTGGATTTGACTCATATTGAATGCCAAGAAAAGCACATATTTCATAGATTCAATGTGAGATAAGCCATTGGTACCTAGTTTCATTGGTGTGCTTGAGAGATGATCATCAGAGCTATAATGACTTTGAGACTTGGATCCAAAGCACATGGTGCTTGCTATAGGAAATGAAATTATGCGTCATAAGTATGAGGAAATTATAATGGTATGTCATTTCAATTATGTTGAGCCAATTCAAATGTGAATATTTATAACTCAGGATAATGATAAGAACTACCAATACTAGAGTTACAACTATTTACATTTAAACAAAAAAAAAAGAAAAATAAGACATAAATGAACCTAACTTAAAATCAAGATATAAACAATTAGTATTTAAATAGGAATAAGAATGTAAAAAAACAAATCAATAACAACTTAATAAACAACATGAAAGCAAGATATGGATAATCAAGCTCAAATGCACATTATCAAGATGTACTTGGAAAAATAAAACAAAGGAACAAGACAAAGTAGCAAAATGAAAGACCAAGAGGAAATAAGAATAAAATAAAGGAAGATAAATGGATAAAATTAGAGACAAGAAATCATAATAAAACACCAATAAAAAAAATCAAATAAACACACACAAACAAGCAGCTAGTCACAGTGTTAGTGCAGTTTAAAAATAATCATTCATGCATGTGTAGAGAGGTATTAATTTCCACAATAGTGTAATAAGAACAAGGACACAAAGAGTTTCCCCCAAGGTGATAGGGAAACAACGCAAAAGAAGAATAGGGGTAAAATAAGAAAAGGAAGGGGATAGACGAGTTGACTCCAAATGTATAAAACAAGTTGATGTTGCCTACATAACTCCATAGATGCAAGATCCAACATGAAATTTAGGCCAAATGTACTTCTCCCAAGAAATAGGACATAATAAAAGTGATGATAATAAAATATGATTAATGTTGTAAAGGAAACAAGTAAAATGGGAATGGTCTTGCAAAACAACAAGCCAGTGGGATAATTACTTGCAAAATGGTAAGAGCATGGGACGATTACAATACACAAAAAATGTAAGACAATGTTTTTGTTATTTTTGTTGATCATTTTCTAATGTTTTTGGTTTTTTTGGAATAATCAACATAAATATACTATTTACAATATGTCCAAATAACTACCTAGCTAAGGAGATGCACATCCACAAGTAAGCATTCAAACAATAACTAAATCAACTATAATGGTCCATGCTAAAAAATTAATGAGAGAAATATGATCCTATCAAGTCAACCATGCCTCCTAATAGCATCAAAATAATATAATAATACACAACATGAGTTAACTCTGAAGAACCATCTAGCAGGCAAAAATCCTAAGTGATTGCATCCATGTTCACTTATTTGTCAGAAGAAGATATAAAATAATGTTCAGGCTGATCTATTTGGTAAAACTAGCATTGAGAGTGTTCATAATACCTATGATTCATAATCAAGATCATAATTGGTCATGGGATAAAATATGTCCAGGTTACCACAACCCAGGGTATGAAAAGAATATGGTTCTCAACGAGAATGGTCCAGAATGAATATGCTCCACAAGAGGATGGTCGAATATGATCCAAAAGAGGACTATCTAGGGTGGGATAAAATGAGGTTCTAAAGGATAATAGTCCAAAATTTCAATGGTCCAAAGCTTCCACTATCTAGAGTCATGAAAATAATATGGTTCTCGAAAGAATGGTCTAGGGTAGTTTAAAACATAATGAATGTAGTCCATCATAGGATGGTCCAAGATATGAAGGTAGGATAAAACAACTTTAGCACAAGTTTCCCCCAAGTAAGGGGCCTTATAAAAAATGGTTCAAATGGTTGACAAACGTAAAATCACTTGAGATGTATAATGTTCATGGGCTTTGGAATTTATTTGCCACTTCATGTAGCCAGTCGATATGTCCCTGATCCATAATTTACCGTGATAACATAAGGTCCAAGCCATTTGGGTTGGAACTTCCCTTTATTATTACGTTCAATGTTCATGTTCTTTTACTTCTCTTTTAAGACAAAATCACCAATCTCAAACTCTTGAGGGAGGATGTGCTTGTTGTAGCTTCTCTGCAATCTATTCTGATAATCTTAAAAGTTTTTTAGGGCAACCAAATGCTTGCCATCAAGAAGTTCTAGTTCTTGCAACCTTGAGACTCTATATTCTTCATCATCTTCAATATTCTCCAAATAAACCTACAATGAAATTAGCTCAATCTCAATTGGGATAATAGCTTCTATGTCATAAAGAAGGGAGTATGGAGTGGCTCCTATAAGTGTTCAACGATTGGTTCAATAAACTGAAAGGGCAAGAAAAATTTCTAAGTGTCAATAACAGCAAGTGTCATTGACAATCTTCTTTAAAATGGCTACAATGGTCTTGTTTAATGCCTCAGCTTTTCCATTGCATTGTGGGTTATATGGTGTGGATTTCTAGTGCTTGATCTTGAATTTTGCACAAAGGTATTTTACATCTCTATTTACAAAGGATCCACCATTATCAGATAAAATGTGTGCTAGAATGCCATATCAACAAATGATATGGTAATGAATAAACTTGGCTATTTTCTTCCCAATGATATAATTGAGAGGAATGGCCTCAATCCACTTATTAAAATGCTCAGTAGCAGTCAAAATATGTTTATGGACATTAGAATATGTTGCATTTATTTTCTTGATGAGATCGAGGCCCTAAGTAGAAAATGACCATGGTGTAGTGATCAACTATAATAGTAAGGAAGATGCATGTATCAAATTTATATGTTGTTGACATAAAACACACTTCCTCACATAGTTTCAAGCATATGTCTCCATTTTTGGCTAATAAAAACCTCTTCTGAAGAGTTTTTGAGTTAAGACTACACTGTTGGTGTGCATCCCACACATTCCTTCCTGAACCTCCTTCAATGCTAGCTTGGATATTCCTTAAGATTAATAATGAATTAGCATTCCATCACAGCCTTTATGATAAAACGTGTTTCCAAGGAGGATATAATGAGCTCTGTGATGAATTAAAATTTTATGTTGGTTATTGGATAGGTCAAGTGTAAAAATATGATCATGGAAATAATTATAAAAGTCTTGATACCAATGCAGTTTAGGTGGGGGATTGGGGCAAACAATGACACATATCCTTTTTGAATCTATAAAAACATGTGCAAGCTAAAAAATATTCTTGATGAAAAACTAATACTCTTTGGCACTACTATCAATATGTATCATAGACCCAATTTTTCCCATTGCATCAACAGATCTATTGTTGGCCCTTGGTACTTTTTCAAACTATAGAGATTTAAAATGAGCTTTAAGATTATCCATGACTTGCATATAAGGTACAAGTTTATCATCTCTAGTTTAATACCAATTAGTAGTTTGATTAATAATCAATTGGGAATCACCATAGACCATTAAGTATTGTATGTCCCACTAAACTACAAGATGAAGTCCTTCAACAAGTGCCTCATACTCGGCCATATTGTTGGTAAAATGAAAATTGATGTGAAACATTATGGGAATTGGATCCCATTGTGGTGTAATCAATAATATGCTAGATATATATCCTTTAGAAGTGAAGGAACCATCAAAATATATTTTTATCTATTTAGGTTCATGTTGTACTTCATTCATTTTCATAATAGAATCATTTGGAATGTCGAATTTGAGTGGTTGAGTGTCTATAATACGGGCTTCTGCAAGTTGATCAGCAATAACCTTCCCTTGGATAGCTTTTTGAATTTGATACTCAACATCAAATTCACCTAAGAGCATGGCCCATTTTTCAATACATCTTGTAAGATTTTCTTTGGATAATAAAAATTTGAGAGGATCCACCTTAGTGATAACAATTATTCAGCATGTAATGTCATAAATTTTGAGAAACAAACACCATAGCTAAACATGCCTTCTCAATAGGTGTATAATTATGTTCATAATCCAATAGAGTGTGGCTTAAATAATAAAATTCATGTTCTTTACCTTCATCGTCATGTTGGGATAAAAGTGCCCCCAGTGCATGTTCAATTACTAATATAAAAAGAAGCAGTGGTTGTCCAGGTGTTGGCAGTCTTAAAACTGGCAGATTGGCCAATATGTTATGAGCTTCACAAATGATAATTAACACTCTTGATCCCATTGAAATGTGACCCATTTTTTCAAGATATGTGTAAATTGGTGGCACTTATCTACCAATTGATAAATGTCCTTGTGGATAGATTGAATCTTTGCTTGCAAGCTTCAAAGTTGTTTAAGATTCAAATGTGGAGGCATTTCAACAATGGCCTTAACCTTAGTAGGGTCAAATTCAATCCCTCTCTGAGATACAATAAACCCTAGTAATTTTCTTGAATTGACACTAAAGACACACTTCTTAGGATTTAGACAGACTTTATATTCACGAAGTCTATCAAAGATTCTCCATAAAACGTCAGGATGTCCCACACATGTTTTTTATTTACCTAGGATGTCATCAACATAGTCCTCAATAATATCATGCATCATGTCATGGAAGATGACATTCATGGCATGTTGATATGTGGTTCAAGAATTTTTCAATTCAAATGACATGACTTGATAATAGAATGTTCCCCATGGAGTATTAAACACAGTCTTGTGTTGATATTCTTCAGCTATCTTGATCTGATTATATCTAGAAAATTTGTCCATAAGAGATAGCATCTTGTACCCAACAATAAAATCAATTATCATGTCGATGTTGGGTAGAGTAAAATCATATTTTGGGAACGCTTTGTTTATATCTCTAAAATCAGTGCAAAGATGTATACTTTATGGCTTTTTGCTAACTGGAACTATGTTTGATATCCATTTAGAATAGTCTAGTGATCTAATAAAGCCTGCTCTCAATAAATTTTCCAATTTGGATTTCATTAAAAGAGTGATGCATGGATGTATCTTCCTCAATTTATATTTAACTGTATTGGCATCTGGATGAATAATAAGGCAATGCACAACCAATTGAGGTTCTAAGCTTGATATGTCTAAATATGCCCATGTAAAAATATCAATGAAATCCATCAAAATGGATATAATGTGTTCACATTTTGATTCAGTAAGGGAAGTTCAAAGATAAACAATTTTAGGATCATCATATGTTCCCAGGTTCACTTTTGTAGTGTTTTCCACAAGGACTATAGAACCATCTTCTATAATTGTAGGCAATATGTGATCATGATCTTCTTCTTCTACTACAGTTTCTTGTTGTTCCTCCTAAAGCTTTGGTAATGTGATGAATCTGAATCTATCATCTCAGGTAATGGCCAAGTAGAAAAAATATAAGGAAACTCAAGATCAAGATGCTCAAAAATTTGTTGTTGTTCGGAAGAGATGCTAGTACTAGTTATAGATCTAGGACTTCATGGACCTTGAGCATCCTTTGGGGATGAGCAAATTTTCCCATCCAAGAGCACTTAAAATAGGTTTTCACTCAAGGGCTTGTCTTTATCTTTACTTTTTCCCTGACCAACAAGCACCTCCAAGAGGTTTTCACTTGAAGATCACAATGTTTTATGTTCTTCATGACCAAATTTTTTTGCCTACTCTCCAAAGGAGGTAGAAAGATCTAATGAAAAATCAAAGCCTTTTTTATCATCACCAATGGGTAATCCATCTCTTAGGCCCATATACTCTATAATTGATTCTTCATTTTGGAATTCATCAAGTGTATGATCAAATTTTGATGGTCCCAATCAATGATTTTGGGATGGAAAAGGCATAGGGAACAATGAGGTGTTAAGGTCATAATGGCATTTGTAGTAATGGGCAGCCGCTCTTCTCTAGCATGGCCTTCCTGAGGCATTAAATAAGCTAGAATTTGAAATTGAGCGGGAAAGAAGGCAAGACATCTGAGTCTATAAATCAGTTCATTAAAAAGGTTAAGAAGATTAATGGGATGCTACTACCAACAGTCTCATCACAATTCAAAATAATCACTATCGAAAGACATGAGGTCACCCCCAAATGATATAAATCCAAGAACATGATTTAAATTAGGTATTCTAGCTGATAAAAGTTAAAGGATTCCTTACGCTCATGGGCCAAGGCCCTTTCCTATATAATAAAAATTATCCATGATCCGATTAGGGATAGGATATTTTGGATTCTGAAAACAACCATCAATGTCATCAGAATATAACCAGCCTCCTTCAGTAAAAGCCTCTCAATCATATTTTTGTAAAGTAGAAGGTATAAATACCATCGGTGGTTTCTTCATTTCTTTCTTCTGTTGTCAGATCGATTTGGGTTTGTTAGGGATTTTCAAAGGTTTGGGTTTACCAAATATTTTGGAAGACTTAGACAACTTAGTAACATGAAAGTCATCATTAATATGGTACATGGAAATGCCCACGTCTTCTATAAAAACCTATTTTACAAGAGTTGTAAGAAATGGATCAACCAAAGTGGACATAAGGTCACTAGGGTTGATATAATTATATTTTGGTGGATGTGAAACTATCTCCTTATTCTTCTTTACAACAAATTCAGAACCTAGATAATATTTATAATTACAAAACTCAACCTCAAGGTGTTTGCAATACTTATACGACTATAGATCAGTAGGAATAGTAACCTTGATCCCATCATGGGGAAACTTAAGGCATTGATACAAGGTAGATGGAATGGATTGTACTTCATGGATCCAAGGATGACCAAGAAGTATGTTATAAGGCAATTCAATATCCATAATATGTAACAATGTGTGATGAGAAACAAACCTAACAATGATTGGTATTTAAATTATACCAAAATATTCCCTCTCGATGTTGTCATAAGCCTTTATGGAGATCATCTCTAGATAAATGTCCTTCGTAGTGTAACCCAATCTCTGTACCATCTTGAGGGACACTATGTTCAGCCCTAAACCATTGTCTATAAGAACCCATTTGATTTTAAGGTTTTTAATGACTACCTCAACATACAAGGGGTTATTATGGCTCAGACCAATAGTGCACATGTCTTTTTGATCAAATGTGAACTGTTGAAATGAAGACAAATATCCCACTAGTGTTTGGATCTATTCAGGATTAATATCATTAAGAACAGTGGATTATTGCAAAAGGTTATTCTAAATAGTTATATGGAATTTAGACGTATGCAAGAGATCCAAGATAGAAATTTGCATTAGGGTTTTACTTAGTTGGTCTAAAAGACTATAAGGCTTATCAACAGTAGGATGAGATGGTTTAGCCTTGGTTGGCATAGTATTCAGCTTTAGATCCAAAGGCACAATGTTTATGTTGGGTTTAGTATTAGAAGAGGAGGGCAAAGGGACCTGAAGGGTAACTCATGAGCATCTAGTTATGATTGTGCAATCTAGTGGTGGCAAGGAGCCATTATAATTAGAATACAAAGGCAAAGGGCCTTAGAGAGTGACTTGTGGGCATCTAGTTTCATTAGAGTAATTTTGAGTCAACAAGGAGCCATTATAATTAGAGGAAGGATGAGGTCTAGAAATAGTAACCCATGCAAATGGAGGTGTAACAAAATTACGTGAAATTGATGCGGTGTTACTAGAGGGAGAGGGTGTTGACCCTATAATAATGGGCCCCATACTTTGAGGAGTATGAGATGGTTCATGAGATTTAATAGTAATAGTGGCAATGTGGTTTTCAAAAATGCATCCCATAGTATTATTATAATCATAAGGCATGTTTTTATAACCCAGGTTCTTAGCATGGGTATTATGATACTAATTATGATCATGTTGGTCATGATTTTGGCCTTGATTATGATTATGCCATTGATTATGTCCTTGGTTTTGATTATTCCTAGGTGGTTATTGATTATGTCGAGGAAATGGAACCTTGTAGATTCCTATATCTTGATTAGTATCATGTGGATCAAGTTTGATCTCAACTTCACCACTCTCATTCAAATATTCAATAAGGTGTCATAATTGGATGAAATGATAAGCACCATGACCAACAAAATGATGGAAGTTACAAAATTCATTTTCTCGATACCAATATGGCTTGGGTTGATATGCAATAAATGGTCTTAGTATAGGCCACACAATCAAATTAGCTACTATGAACTTTTAGAACACTACCTCAATAGGCTCTCCCAATATGCTAAAGACTTTGAATTGATTATGGAATGTCCTTTGGGGATAAACTCTTTGAAAATTGGTTAGTGGATTAGGGGGAGCTAATTGCACATTTAAAGCTAACAGAGCTTGCACTGTTTATACATGTCTTGATTCAATTACTCCATTCCCTGCCATGTTCTTATTCTTAATAAAACCCTTAGGTTTATCTTACACAATCATTTGAACTGATTATTGGGTTTGATTTGATGTTTGACCCTAGGTATAAATCTTGATAAGGCCTTTAATAATAATCACCTTCTCGATCTGCACCCCTTTGTCTATAATTTCTTCAAATGTGTTTGCATAAGCAAGCCATAGTTTGTACACCACCTCAGGGTGTAAATTATATGCAAAAATATCCTCCAACTATTTGTCTGGCAAACTATGTTAAACACAACCAACTAATGCTCTCCACCACTATAGATATGCTATGAAGCTTTCTCCATTTCGTTATTTGTCTTAGCACAATTTAACAACAGTTAATTCAAGCTCAATATTGTAAGAGAAGTGGTTGATGAAATTTTTAGATAGATCATTCCAATCCACAACCAATCCCTTGGGTAAATTAAGCATCCAATCTAAAGCTTATCCCACCAAACTTCACAAAAACAAATGAAGTAAATAAATACTACTGTAAGCTACCTCCTAGCATAATACAAAAAATGCCTGAATGTGTTCATGAGGGTCATCCTTTCATTTGTATTTTTTGAATTTGGGTGCCTCAAAATGAGGTATAAAGGTGACTTGGTGAATACTCAAATCAAATGGATATGGATATATCTCATCAAATTTGTACTTCTTGATTCTATTTCGTATCTCCAATCGTGACACAATCTCTTTCATTGAATTCCACTCTTGCATGTTTGGTGCATTCATGGGTGGAACATAATTTTGTTGGGGTGGTATGTGCCCCTAGTGGATTTTTTAGGTATATACACCCTACAATCAATGACTTTATTTTCATTCACTCTTTGAGTCGACTAAGTGAGCCACTAATTTATGGTTGTCTTGAATTATAAATATTTTATTGATTTTGGGGAGTCTATGGGCTATTCACCAAAGTACGTCTTGGTTGAGATAAACTAGCCAAATTGTTTTTCATGATCTCCTCAATATACACTTAATGTTTTGGTCTTTGATTTTACAAAGGGATAAGAGGTTCCTAATGATTGAAAAATGTATGTTCCATGTCTAGCAAAGCATGTTGTGGAACCTCTTGAGACTTAGGTTGTTCAATTGAGACATCTTGATCCATCATTATTGTGTTCTCAAATAAATTTTATTTCATTGGTTCAACCACATTCCCTTGTTCCTTGAAAGTGTTGTTGTGGATTGATGTGGCAACTAAAGAGTCAGTTAAGTCTACCATGAGTTGGTCTACATATCATTGAATTATCTTTTTGATCTTAGTGACAAGATCTTGATCATTAGGTTTTGACTCTATGAGTATTTCCTTACCTTTTTTAGAAGATACAACATTTATTTTTTCAATGTGCACTAGGGATTATTCTCATTGTTATTCTTCTACCCTAACAAATGTATGCAATTATTCCATAGGAAAGTCTGATGACAATCTACTTCCTAATTCAATCAACCTTAGGAGTGTTTCATCTTTGTCCTCTTGGGGTTGACATTTCAAATAGTCTTCTTTAGATCCTACAGTCATGGGAATGTCTTCAAAGACCATAGAGTTATATTTTCCATCATAAAAGTGTTCCTCCTCATATCTAGGGTCGTAAGAGACCCCATTATGAGTGTACCTTTGCATCATGTCTAAAAGAGTTGTTCTCTAAGTTTTCTAATATTTGTAAGGTTTTTATAGACATTTTAACAAGTTGTGTTTTTATTTCCTCCAAATAAGTGATATGTCAAAAAGAGATTATAATAAAAAGGTGGCATAATACCACACAATTAGAATAATTGGTTCACAAATTTATTCAACCTTGGGTAGGGTTAAAATCATATAAATTAAACGAGGGTATGATAACTCAAAAACCTAAGTGTAAACTAGTACACCAAATGTAGGCTTAGAGATATGTCAATACCATAGAAACTAGCTCAATTTCAATGAGTTGATACTATAAAATTAGAAGAAATCCCTTTGGATTATGAAGGCGACAATGCGAACTAAGAAACTCAAGATGTGAAAACATGAAATAGTTCGTAAGTATAAAACTAAAACTAAATGGATAGCACAATGCTGCTATATGGTAATAGGAGGTAGAATAAAATGTGTTCTAAAACATAGAGTGTAAATGACACACTAGATAACCGAAGTTCACAATGATTAGATGATGATGAGTCTATAAACACCCTTCAACCCAAATGAGGAATCGTACCCAAGTTAACTCAAGTTAAGTGCAAATGGTAAACCAAATTAACACCTTGGCTCAGAACTTATAAAGGTGAGATCTCTGAATTTAAATTAAAAAGTGAAGGACTTAAAGATTTTTTTAAAATGGTTTAGACTCCAATGGGCAGCATAACAACATTGTTTAAATAATACTAACACAATGTTTAAGATGAGATTTTGAACAAGGCAAAAGATGATTTGGATTTAACTAGCATAATGCCTCCTTGTTCAAGAAATGGTGGATAAAAAATGTGTTTGGTTATGATGTGTTTTGTTTGCAAACAAGTTTTAGACTCCAATCAAGACCAAACAAGTAAAGGAAAAGACAAATACAACTAAGTAAAATTATCCTAAGCCCTAAACGGACAAAGTTGCTTCATATTGTTTAAATCTATCTATATACATGATCTTGGGAGGATTTTATGCGTTAATCCAAAAATAAAAGCGCATGAATTAGTGGGGTTTTGACATCCCCTTCTCCCAAGATATTGTATGGTTATATGGACCTTAGGGTTACTCCCCCTACATAACTAATATGTCTACGGTAAGTGGGGTTGTTCTAAAACTTAAATTTTTGACTATCTAGATGGTCTCAAGTGTGGCAAATGCTAGAGATGTCTGACGGTAATTAAGTTCATACCAATTAAATTATTATGCAAGGGTCTATTATTTTGCATAGTGATTCCATCCATGTACTGCTTAGTGGAATCCCTTGCTTAACAGACCTAACTCGGGTTTCCATTATAAAAGGAGAGGTTAGCTACTCAACCCCCTATCTCTCATAATATGAGTACATTGATTTATATACCCCACCATTGAGTGGGGTTGAAAAAATGTTGGGAGATGAAACCTCGAGTCAAATCTTCCCTAAATAAATCATGAAGAAGCTATGAACTGCCCTCCACAAGCTAAATTGCATAAAATAAAACTAAGTGAAAATACTTTAGAGGTTTTTTTTTTGAGATAACCCAAACCATACAAATTTTGGGGAGAGCTTAGACAACTTTCTTTTCATGCCTTGGACAAAGGCACAATCACAATGAAAAGGTGATTTTGGTTACCCAAGTTCCCTAAAGGGGATGGAGGGAGAACATACACACACTCTTTATTTTGCACAAAAAACAAACAAGTAATACATGATTTCGCATAAAACAACACACTTTTGAAAAACTTATCAATTTACGTGAGTGTTACTTTTAAGCACCAAATTGAGATGTTTAATGGAGTTATTGGCCCCTTGGCCTTAGTTTGAAAAAACTTTGAAAAACATCACAAAATAATCTTAACTTAAAAACATCTAGGTTCCTTTTAAACACCAAAGGGAAGGTTCAAGACTTAAATCATGCTCAAAATTTGTCATTTTTCCACATGGGTCCTGCAAAGGTTAGAGAGTTTCCCCTACTTTGAAGCACAATTGATAATGAAACAAGTAAGTTTTGAAATCTTGCTCTCGAGTTCTCTATTTTTAAAACACAAAGATCGACGATGGTCAACAGTGACCGATGTCGATCATAAATAAACCAATGCTGGTTGAAAAAGACTGATATAGATTAACCGTGAACCCTTAGGCAAAAAAGTTTTTCACAAAAAAACACTTGTTATCCCAAATTAGAATAAAATCTACTAGAAAAGCTCTGTATCATGCAAATAAAGTTCAGACAGAGACTTAAAAACTCAAAATGACACCCTACAATTTTGAATAAAGCTCTAAAATGTGACTTTTTCCACCATGTTTTTCCCTGTAAACTAATCAATGTTGGTTATACAAAACTGACGTCGATCACTGTGTGACCTGTGTATCAACAAAAAATTCAACAACATGGGAAATTATAACAAAATTTTGATTTCTTAATATTTTTAATGACTTTTAAGGAAATCTAATATTGTCAAAGTGTCTTCCTTGATTGAATGGGTTATGTATGTCCCATCAGATGTGCCAAGATGTGGAGATGGAATCCAAAGATAGTTACATCAAGTATTAGTCAAGAAAACTCAATAAAAATGCATAAGAACATAACAAACTAAGCCAACTCTTTTGATGGGGTTTGGAAAATGACAATTAAGAGCTAATGAAAGAAAACATACACAATACCTTCTCAAGAGCATCCCATCACCTAAATATGGCTCAAAGCATGATTTTCCCCTTGATTTGGTGCTCAAGTCTTCATCAATGATGTAAGGCAAAGCTCCTCCATCATCTCTTGTGAACCAATGAAACTAGGCTCATGATATGAAATCAAATATATGCCTATCCATGAAACTATCCTATTGCAAATTAAGCATAATAAACACCACACAAAAATGGCTTGTGGAGAGAATTTTGCATAATAGGTTTACATAAATGAAGCTTAAAATGGTGGTTTTGGCCCTCTTATTTATATATTTTTGAATTTGATCAGGATCCACCATGACTGTCCATCTTGCGATCAAGACGTGTGGCCATAAATTAATCCATTTTTGTATAATTAATCCATAAATACCCTCATAAATATTTGTAATGAAGGGGCATTAAAGCAGCATGGGAGGCCTTAAACCTGATATTTGTTGCATTTATGGCTTATGGATACCACCTCATAAATGATGTCATTTGATGATGTAGATAATATGAATCAATTTACAATTAAAAGATATTCAATAACTTCCATGGATTTCCCACTTAAGCTCTTAATTTGAATTAAGTTGTCTAAGTGGGATTAATCAATTTTATGCAATTCTTTAGAAATTGGTTGCACACTATTAATCAAACTAGTCATAAAGTCATATTATTGGGTCATAATTTGACTGGAGAGGAATTAAAAGGTGATGTTAGTTGTGTACAGACCAATATCCCATTTAGGATGTTGTTGACACAAAATAACACATGTACGTGTCATGTGCCTCCAAATTTGGGGAAAAGAGCAATCCAAAGCACCAAAATGCATTTTCACCATTTTGACTCAAAATGATTTGAGAAAAGTTAATAATCACATAAAATTCATTACCCCATTTAGGGATACATCAGCCTAAATCAGCACTTGTATATGAGAAGCTTGAACCATTTAACGCATTTAAGTGATTTTGGCCCAAATTGTGCATTTGAGTGCATTTTGAGTAAGATTTATAATTTAACACAATGGTATTAGGAATTGGATGTCTACACTAATATGTATACAAATTTTTAGCCTCTAAAAAACACATTAATCTAATTCATCTCCCTGCATAAGATTTGCAACCTATAATGATCCCATGGCTATTTTCCATATGGGGGTTAGATTTAATTGGTAAGATAAATCTGACATCATCTGATGGGCATAAGTTTATAATCATAGCTACGAAGTAATTTAAAAAATGGTTTGAATCCATGTCATTTATCTATACCATAGGTCTCCATACCTCAAAGTTTATTCTAAATCAAATCATTTATCATTTCGACATCCTAGCTAAAATCTTATCAAACAACAGAAAGCCTTTCAAAATTAGGAAGTCAAAGATCGGTGCAAATGTTAACACATTGAGCAGCACTTTTGCACACCCTACTATCCCTAAGGAAATGGATAAGTAGAAGCCATTAATAAAATACTTTTTAAGATCCTCAAGAAAATTGTTAATGATGTAGGAATAAACTGGCATTTGTAACTATACCCTACACTTTGGTCCTACAAAATTAGTGTCTGAATACCTATTAGGGCTACTCCCTACTCTTTGGTCTATGAAATAAATGTAATATTTTCCATGTAAGTAGAGATTCCATCCTTACACATTTATTTATGGGGCATCATTACCGATCATAACTTCAGACAAGAGAGACTACAAGAGCTTGAGATTTTGGATGAAAAATGTCAAAATGCTTTAAATCATCTTTGGGCATATCAAAACAAGATCAAGGGCCAATATCAAAAGAAAATCTAGTCCTGGTAATTTGGAGTTGGTGACCCAATCCTCAAATAAAATCAAAAGAACACCAATACAAATTGAGACAAGAAAGGAAAATTTGAAGCAAACTGGCTTGGGCCTTATATCATTATTGCAAAATTTGGATCAGAAGCCTATATATTAGCTACACTCAATGGTGATGAGCTTGATGAGCCTATTAATATAATGCATTTGAAACATTTTTATACTTGAAAGGCTCTATAATCTCTATGAGTCCCCACTCTTGGGGGAATATCTATCGCCATTCCACTACCATCCTTCCATTATGTTCCATCATTCCCCATGACACTGGTATTAAAAGTGGGTGTATACTATATGCTTAGGAAAAATTAGGAGACAATAATTTTAAGTTAGGGGGAAAAAAATTGCTAATTATACGAGGGGAATATCTATTGAGGATCTTCCAGAATCTCTAACTCGACTCTCCAAGTCAGAATAATCATGTGATTTACTCATCCCATCTAGGAAATCCTCATATATCTCCTAATTACATCCTCCATGATGATTATTTCTCATATTAGTCTCAAATTGCATCCATACTTGTGTATCCATATCCATCCCTAAGCAACAATCCACAAAAACTCACTAATCTCATCATTATCTAAATGGTCATATAATATTCCTACTCCAAGATCCATCATGCACTCTGCAATTGAATCTTGATCATTCACTTTAAACCCTAAATATTATTGTTTATGACTATTTGGATCCTTGTCTTGGTTGTGATAAAAACACTTTTGGGCATAATCAACCCCATATACATATTTAACTATGTCCCTATAATATATATATTGTCTTTAGCTACCTTGTTTTTCCATCTTTATGGTTTTTTGTCATAATGTAAATTATCCAACATCATTTCATCCTCTCCTTACTTTTTCTCACTTATATATACATAAAACATCTTTTTATAGATAGTCAATTTTGCATGTGTGTATCTGTGTTATTGTTGTTAACCAAGTTTGTTATTATTAATAAGTCTTGTACATACTTGTCATATTCAATCAACCTTATTGTCTTTTTATCTTGTTAAAAATTTTCTCTTTCTTGACAAAGGGAACAAGAATGGTATTAACTAACTACCCAAAATTGGAATTTGGAAAGTCACTTAAATGGAGCTCTCACGGACTATGAATCCAAAGTGCCCTTGACTGTTATCATGTCATTGGTATAATTATACTCATAAGTGCAAAAACAAAATTAGATTGCAAAAACTACATGGCTCAAGACACTCTCATTCCATCACTAATTCCACTACCGAAAACATCCCTTGGGCAGGAGGTTTACACTTCATTATATTATAAAAAACTAAACACCTTTATCACATTATTCATGATTACAAAAACCACACACCATTTCATTATTTAAACACATATAAAAATACCATAGAAATCACAATACAAATATCTAGTTATTATATCAATAACTAGTACACATCCTACTCAAGACCTTCCATACTCAAATCATGTCCTGGGAGGTACTCCAATCAATCATGAGGTTCCCACCATCCAACCACCTTGCTTATGTTTCACAGAGCCAGGATCTACCAGCTCCCTCAAGGGAAATACTGAACTGATGGCCAACTTATCCAAAAGAATAACACATGCTAGATGGAGTCACTTCTCAAACTACCTCCCTCATTCTATTGGTCACATCATCCTGGTGACCTTATGTAGGTTACGCTTCTTCTCAATCCCCTTGTAGGTCCCCCTTTAAAATAAAGGGATGCCTCCAAGTCCAGTATAGACTTGGGCACATCTTCTTGCCTACCACCTTATGCAACAAAATTGGTACATTCTACATGAAGATTAGGATCTTAGATCCTCTAGTTTTTGTTATTGTAAAATTAACTCCAATAGGTCCATCACTCGATGCAGAATGTGGAAAACCTTCATGTTCACTTCATAGATCTTCTCCAGTGGTGTTACTGGCCTAACCTATGACATTCTTAGAATACCTACCTACTTGTACTTACATAAACTACACAAATGATTATAGAAGCTTGTATTATGATAAAAACACTTCAACTCCTCATGTGTTATATAACACCCACATCCCCGTAATCATTGGTATTGCTTTCCTAAACTTGCCAATAGGATGGATCCCAATAATGGTCATTACTCCTACACAACAGCGTCCTCACTCATTGAGTGCCATCATATCACATATCAACTACTTTCCAATCATTTTTTCCCATCCTCATGACCCCACATACACATTGTAACCATTCCCATTATTATCTTATTGGCTATTAATGTCGTACCACATCATATCATCTCATTCTCATCATTACAAGACATAATAAAACAACCATATTTTTCTTTATTATTATCAACAAAATTTTGATTATTACATCATATTCATCCTAGGCATCCATATGTTTTCTAGCCATCACAAACTTCCCATCATCTTTCACACATTTATACAAACCTTTTCACATCATTTATTCTATAATTATATTTATTACATCTGAGCCAAAACTCTACACCACTAATACATCATGCCCTACATCCCACCCTATGGTGGTGGCCTCAATGATGGATGTATTGATTAGCTTGATGACCTAGAACCTGATGTCCTCTTGGATTGACTGATCACCCTATATGAAGGATCCCTTTGACCTACTAGTAGCACATGCTCATATAAGACTCTCCAATATTTTGTCTCTTTAGCCATCCTTTCCACCTGGGTTGTCACGTCTCCTAACCCTAGGGCATCCAATAACATCTAATCCATATTTCTCTCCATTATCATGACTCATGCCTCTACCTATCACTACTCTAATCATCCCTGCAGTTGCATATGGTCAGCCCATATCTTTTCCACCTATTCTTGTAGCACCCTAATCTGTGCCTCTCATCAGTTCACCTACTCTAGTAATGATGTTACCTAGGCTAGTACATCCACCATTTATATATATCTTCAAATAATTTGACCCTGTAAGTATGAAACATGGCATTATAAGCCTATTATCTCCTATCCTTTAGCTATTAATTAGATCAAATGATCATTAATGTTCCTTTTATTTCCATTTTTCCTCCCATGCCTCTGTGGTTGGTATATATTCCTTAACCATTGACTGTGTCGCTATCTCTAAAACCATATCGATGCACTTCATTCCACCATCTTCCTCTCTAGAACTTGATCCCACTACAATACACACATAATTACTATTCAAATAGTCTTGTTGCATTTCATAACTTAAACAATATCCCAAACCCTTCCCAGAAATTTGATATTCTGCATCCTATGGACCCTATTTTCCAACACATTTTTCCTCACCCTTCCCAACCACAGCCTCCTATGATGTCTCCCTCCACAATCAAAACCCCTTCCTATGGCTCCCATCACTCCTACATCTCTTGTATATTATCCTAAAACCCCCCCTTTACCTCACAATTTTTTTGTTCCCATATCCCTATGGCATGGCCACATCACCTCTCCTTGCCTAACTAACCACTTTTCCCCACCCCCAAATGCCACAAATTGCTTATTCTTACCTATGTGACCTCTATACCATCCCCTCAACTTCTCCCCACACTTCAACCCATGATCTCCCCCATCATGACACTCAAAACCCTAGTTTACCTTGCCCTTATTCATACACACATACATACACAATCAATAATCCACAATAAAATCCATACCTGGTTTTGGATCCCAACTCAGTGTTGATCCTCCTACCCCTCTTCCTCACCATTCTATGCACCTCAATTTTATACCATCTACCTAAGCTACAACCTCCCTCTCACAACACATTACACTAATTTCACCTTTTCTCTTTTTTGCCCCGCATCTAGCTTATACCTTTTATTCTCTTTTCCTCTTTATATTAACCAAATCCTATGTCTTAAGTGGTGGTTGACCTTTCACTACCTTCTTCACTAGTGACCATGTCTTCCTCCTTTAAGACACTAGCGATGATATCCTCAGTGCCCTAGAAGGATTATTGGTACAGTGGTATGTAGATAGATAATGCATACACCTACCTATGAAGAGCTTGAACAAGATATTCAAACCCTTCTACCCATCTTGATTATTTGTATTGGTACATAGTAATGATGGCCACCTGTGCAGTGAACCTGCCCAGGTTTCATATTCATTACATCGAGTAAAATATAGTTCATAGTAATGATGACCTTTTGCCAAATAGCCTATGTAGCTCCTGATAAAGGTCCCCCCTTTAAAACTTGGCTTGTAGCAATACCCACTACCATTCCTACTACCCCATTTTTCCACCTCATATTGGTAGTTGATAGAATCCTTCGCCTCTTCCTCCAAAACCACTTTCTTTGTATCACATCCATTTTTTTGATGCCTCTCTATTATTTTCACTTCCTATTTATTCACTTTTCTCACTCCAAAACTATTACTCCAATACATATGGGATTATTACATTCATACCACTCCATTAACCTTTGGTCTTCTTCACACTCTATCGACACATCGGTCACATAATATGCTTGACCACCATCATGGAATCATAAAACCCCCATCCTTCCTTAAACATCTCTCTGAGTTACCATTACACTCATCTATCCTCCATTTGAGACCCACAATTCTCCTAACCATGTGTCCTTTCTTAGGATATGTCTCAATATTGTGGGTCTCTTTATCACTCTTTAGTTATAGTTGATTCCCCCCTTAAGATGTGTTGACAACCATAATATTGTCCTTCCTAATTTTTGTGCACGTCTCTTTATGAGGGGCATCATCTATATTAATCATGTCATAACTCATCCATATTGCCACTCTTTCACTCCTCTTCAAATTCAACCCATCTATTTAATCTTCATGTCTCTTGTTTTTTTTATCATCCTTTCCCATTTAGGGAGAACTACATTGGTCTAAGGTCTATTCATATTATGTAAATAGTGTTATTCACCCATGGTGCCCAAGGATAACTCAGTCATACTAACCAATCTTTCCTTTTCATCCCTTGGTCACTCAATCATATTATTTTTCCTCTATCCACTACTTATTACTCTCACTTGACACACGCTATGAGTTACACCCATCATTAAAATTATCAAATCATTGTCTTATTTTGGCATAATGCTCTACCAACATGCATCCTTACTTGGGATATGTCAACAAATCATGGCCTTTATCATTCTATCCCATATCTCTCCTTGGCATGCATCCTTACCTGGGATGTGTTAAAATATTGTGACCCACTTCATCAATTTATTTGGTCTGGTATTCTGCCTTACATGCATCTTTACTTAGGATAGATCAAACAAATTATGGCCCATTCATCACATTCAATATTTCAGCTCTCCCTTACATGTATCCTTCCTTGGGATATGTCAAAAGCCTATAACCTCTTGAATTATCACTCTTTTATTCTAGTTTATTCCCCCTAGGATGTGTTGATAACCATGACATCATCATCCTCACACCCTATGCATATGTCTTTCCCAAGGGAATTATCAATATGCAGTTCATTACTCGTGTCACATTCATCTTGTTCAACATCAATCTCGCATATATCATTCCCTTGTCTATTCACCTCACTTTCATTTCTTCCATTCGAGTGGCCATCCATCTCATTATTTTCCACATGTCCCCTCGAGGGGCATCCTACATCCACAAATTTTTTAACACCTATCCATGATTGTATTTATTCTTTGAAATACCATTACTCCTAGTCACAATTCTCTTTCAAAGAGGTAAAAAATGTATGCATCTAAATCTACTCACCAAAGTAACTCGTTGAATTATGACTAATCTCATCTAATATCGACACTTAATCCCTATATCCTATATTAACATCACCACTTCATCTCCTTAATTCAATTAATTAATTAATCTTTAACTACATGAAATATCCCACTTTCCACATATTCATATTTTCATAATATTCTAAATTCTAATTTATCTCACTTTCCACATAATTCCTAATATTACAATTCTTTATTCACCTACTTTTCTAATCACATGTTCCCCCTAAAAATAAGTTCTAGAGGCTTTTAACCCCTAGAACCTTCTCCCTCCTCAAATTTGAAATCTGGGAGGGAAACTTCCCCTTCGATCCCTTCCAAAAACATCTTTAAATTCAAGGGGCATCCCAAAGCATGAAGAACAAGGAATAAATCCAAGTCTATGTTACCTTCATTACATTAGCTCTCATACCCTCTTCCATCCACCATAGCATCCAAGCATCAAAATAAGTCATTAAATGTCCATCTTGAAGCCATTGTCAAACAATCCATAATCAATCCAAGAAGCATTGGAGAATCAGCTGGAAAATCTTAGAGGGAAGCTAAATAAGAGCAAGGTGATGGTAAGAATCCATTGATATTTCTGATGTCTCCTTACATTCTCTTCTATTGATGTTCTTTGTAAGATTTGAGTTAGATTTAGAATCATTTTGTATATTTAGATTTATTGCTCAAATTTTATGAGGATTCAATAATAAACATAGAAGCTGAACAAGTCTATTGTAAATATATTATGGCATAATGCACTTCACTATGTTGATCATAGACTTATCCTAGTTGATTATGACAGATAGTAGATATGAAAAGATAGAGAAAATAGAAATTCATAAATGATAGATCATAAGCATAAGTAGAAGATATTCTTGGATAGTAATATATTTCACTTGAGTCCATTGATTATATAATTATTTGGGTTGATTGTGTGTCTGCACTAATCATTACACCAAATGCACCTATGAGTAATGAGAAATATGAGATTTCACACTTAGGTTTTGCTCACACAGAAATCATTATGTGTCTTCTTTTATCTTTTAAACCCTTAAGACACTTTAATAACTTGAAAATATGAAATAAAAATAGGGGAGTGTAAAGGGATGAGTTGACCTTAATCAACCCCTTGATGTTTGACCATTGCCTACATATCCAATACTCCAAGGAGGAAAATCAATCCCACATTGTTCTCCCACCTATAGTGAATGTAAAAGTTTCACCCCTTTGACTATATGTAGGTAGCTAGAAGATGGATTTGACAATTGAAAATTATATATCTTGACTTTATTTAGATGGATATTGACTTTGATTATGACTACTCCTTATCAATAATGTAGAATTCAGGAAAAATAGGGCATATTTTATCAATGTGACAAAGTGTGTATGCTTGTACCAATTGAATATCCAATGGGGCAAATAAATGAGTCTTAGCATGTGTTTATAGGCAAATATTTTGACAAATTCCTTTAGTGGACCTTATGAAATGTGTGAGAGGACCCAAAGATTGAATTTGAATTTGGAATCTACTTATTATTTGGCATGGAATGCATCTGAACCAAGTGGATAAGGGCACACTGCACCACTATCTACTTAAAGTTGACATGTTTAGGAGGAACAAAGATAAATTTGTTTTTCAAGGAATAGCCTAAAGGTGTTTTTATATATCTTGAGTATTTAATATTGAAAGTTTTATGTAATATTAATTGAAAACAAAGGGTCAATCCAACATATAAACAAATGGCTTATAGTAATGGTGGATAAAAACCACGTATTTTTTTCCAAGTCATGTTGTGGTTTGAAATGTGTCAATAATTAACATTATCAAGTATCTATGACCAAATTTATGTGTTTAATTTTTCCCCCTTAATTCTTGCAATGAAATCAATAGAGTAAAGGAGAATGAATTGATTATAAGTGTGTATAACACACTTTTTATTTGAGTAAATCTTCAAATGTGTGGGGCACTCAAATTTAGAAAACCTTGCAACAACTCATGAATTAGTCATTTTATTCATTTGAAAATTCTTTACTTTAAAATCTGAAATTTTGAAAAGAGTGGAAGGGAGGATTACACCTATATATGTGTGAAAATAATTTTCCATGTAACATGTACTTGATAATGGAGAAGCATGTCTCCTTACGGAAGCATTTGGAGAATTTGAACTAGTGGATAATTTAGAGTGGTCTAGCTCCAGTTTTGTATAACTAATCAAGCTCTTGAGTTGGAAATATGCATTATCCTAACTATAATAAAACTGTAATAGTACCCTATGTACTAACCCCAAAAAAATGTGGAACCATGCTAGGTTCTCTAGAAAAGATGCCAAGGCCATTGAGTGTCCCTACAGTCGAATGTACATCACTTGCATATATTTAAATCACATTGCTAGAAATGAATCTAGATTCTAGACTTGCACAATCACAAGAGAGTGAATAATATTCATGCCCCTATCATGGCTGCATTGCTCATAGAATTTACTCTGAAATGAGTATTTTACTTTTTAATTTTCCATTTTTAACTTTGAATTTGACAACTTTGAAACTTTGAACTTTGAATAAACATGAGTATGAATAAGTGTCATACCCCCTTGGAATATATGCCAAAATGATATACAATGATATGCACCTATATGCATAATTGTATTTTTTTTTGAAACCTATAACTTTTCTCTTGTAATTATTTTTCACATTTCAATGCATATGCATTCAATTTTGTATAATTATATAATTTGAGTCTTTAAAAGTGAGTGCATATTCTTATCATATTCCCCTATAATTTGTATGAATGTGCAAATATATGTCATGTGCTTGATTTTTGAACCATTTTTTATCTTTGAAAACTCATATTTTACTTATAAAATATGATTTTGAAATACTTTTAATCTATATTTTTGAGCATGTATTCTATCTAAAATTTGTTCATGGAGGTGTGAATCTCTAAGCCAATGCCATTGTGATGTCCCCTTTTGAGATGAGAGATGTAGCTTGTAAGTCACTCATCTCAAAATAAGAATTAATCATATCATGATAAAGTTATGCTCATATCATAATATGTCATCATATTAGAGAGTATGTCATCATAGAATTGTTATTTTCATTTGAAGCATGTATGTAACATATTGAATTTAAGGCCCACAAGTGTCATGTATAGATAGATATAATATTGAGGTAAGAATTAAAGTTACCCTCTCTGATGAAGATTATGCCCTAGAAGTACATGATAAATATCATGGCACCACTAATCAAACTCAATAAGCATACAAGCATAACACATAATAATGTCATACAAAGTCACAAAATAAACCCAAGGATCTCATGCAAGGGACATGTTCAAATGTCACTTCAATAAATATTGCACATACATAAGGCCATGAGCCACAAACAATGGACACAATCAAAGTTCACACATACCAAAAAATGATCTCTTAGAGATGCTCAAGTAATTTGCACATTAGGACCAAAGGCCACACACAATAAGCAAGTAGTGTTAAGCTTATCACACAAGAAAGAAAATAAAATTAAAGGAGCATAGAACAAGTGAAAAATATTCTATTCCATTCACATGTATCAATATCATATTTGTTAACAAAGTAGCATTTATATTACTACAATGTAAAATATGAGTGATTTAGCAAGACACTTATAAGATATGTAGCTAAACATTATATTTGAGGTTATAGATAGATATAACCATAGGCATGGCTACTAAGTAGAAGGTAATTAAAATATCAAAGAATGCATATTTAATGTATGTCATGAATCACATTCAAATACTTTGTGAAACGCATGTGTGTATAGAAACTAATATGCTAGCTATAAACATTTATGATACATAATATATGAAAGGAAATAAGTAACATTTCATATCATGCTCTGGTTTTGATTTAATTTTTTGAAAATATTTTCAATGTTTTTTTATTTTTTCCATATTTGATTTATTTTTAGAATGTTTAATTTTTTGCTTAACCAATAGCTTGGTCCATGAGGTGTTCCAATAGAGTTCCTAAATAACATATGTAATTATCTTTTGAATTTTGTGTTAAACCCCCAATAGAAATTGTATGGATCTTAAATTATAAGGAGTGTCATATCATTCTTCTATGTAATCTGAATGAGGATCATAATCATCATTTTGGTTTTGTAAAATCAAAGTGATATTGTGGCAATTATTTGTATCCGTATATGTAAATTGAATTACACCATAGTATGTATATACACCACACAAATGTTAGAGAAAAAAATACAATCTAGAAATAAAATACAGTGTAATATACCTACCTAATAAATGAAATGCACCTCTGATGAGTAAAAGAAAGAAACATGAATGCCTTCACTTACCAATGAAGATTCTCCCTTTCATGTATTGATTTTTCTCAAAATTTGTTGATTGTGGGTTCTCAATGAATCTCACACAAAAACTATGGAAACATGTACCCTTTTGGATTAGATGATTTTATTGATAAGTAGATGGCTTAATGGATTTATTTCTTTCCCAATGGTATAGTTTCCTTAAGCTGAGGGAGCTTGTTTAGAATGAGGAGTGAGAGCTCAATTTATAGAGTTTGAGGAAGAGGAATGGATGATTGGATTTGATCCAAGATCAAGTGTTAAAATTGAGTTAAATATGGGGGGTTGGCTCATAAATGAAGGAGGTTGGATGGGTATGGGCATGCCATTAATGAGGAGTGGTGGACTTACACCTTTGTCCCCTTGCCTTAGATTTTAGGAGATTTGCCAAGTGGATGAGTGATGTCATTTATTTGAGATGGAAAGTTGATGTGATGATTGTTGACGTTGTGGATTACACCCTTGACAAAACCCTAAGCTTCTGTCTTCCACGTGACACAATGGAGACTCCCCTCTTGCTGTGGGTCTGGCAAAACTGAGGGGAGAATCTCTAGATAAGGGCTAGCTCCCTTTGATGCATCTCTGAGGTCTTGGATTTTCTACTACTAATAATGGGGGTGAAAAGAGATAAGGATTACACAAAACAAAACCTAGATTAATTACTGTGATGCACCAAAAAGTTTGATCTACTCAGCTTTGATATACACTTTACACTAAGAACAAGCTGATATACACTTCATTTGATACGAGAAACTCTTCTGCATCAGTGAGCTAAGGGTCCTTTGGAGATACAAGGAGGAAGAACTACCAGAGGTGTTCTAAGACACACTATGGTAGCCTATTCACATGTGCCTATACTCTACTGTGGACACTTCTGGTTGACCTACAAGAGAAACTCTCACAATACACTAGACATGTTGGAATCATTCTGTGAAAGCATAAAAGAAAATGACTTAACACAAGACAAAACAATAGACATATGCAAAAGTGTAAACTCAAAATGGAGGTAAAAATGCTATGTATTGATTCAAGGTAAAATCTTGTAGGGCTTCGCCATACAAGATGAGAGATCTTTTTCTCAAATGAGAGTTTACAATATATAGAGAGAAAGAGGAAGAAATGGCACCCTTTTTTACAAGTGGCCTATGCTGCATTGAAAACATTGGAAAGAGGAAGTCACTGAAAGAACATGATGTGTCAGTTACCAGTCTTGACTTTGGCATTCAAACATTATTGTGAAAGCATGGGCCGTGCCCCTTTGTCTGCAAACAAGACTAATTCTTCAAGACATTCATGCGGTTTGTCTACTCATCAATGCAAAATGGGGAAAAATAGGCCGTGCCATTCAATGATCACACTCCTTAATGACCACTTGACAGAGACTATTTCAACTGTTGGAATAACTCCTTTACCAACGCTTCCCTTTTTTCCACCTAGGCTATTTTGTCCATATCTACGCTTGGCTCCTTGGGATCCTTTCTCGGTGGGTCACTGAGTTCACTCTTCGAATTTTGTCTTTTCCCAGCTTTTATCTTTTCTTGGCCCTTTCGGCCCTTGGGGATTTCTTCTGTCAATCCTTGGATCTTCAGGCTTGTCAATTATTTTAAAGACCAACAATTATTTCATTGCCACGAAGTTGACATTCATGTCCCCTCACCTCTTTAGCAACTCCTTCACTTTCCTTCAGAATTTTCTTTGTTCGGGTCTCTATCATTGAACCCTCCAATTGAACTTGAACCATTTTTTGGAGTTCAATGGTTCAACACTTTATGTTCTGCAATGAATCGCATCCATTCAATTCCATTGTGAATTATATGTATCATTGAAATGACCCGTTGAACCAACTCATTGAACCAAATTGATTGAACCAACTGATTGAACCAACCGATTGAACTAACAATGGTTCAAAGTTCTTGGAAAGATCATGGCGTTGAACCCCGATGTTGAACCACCTTTTCCAACTTTAAGAAAACATGCCTTCAAGTTTTGTTCTCCTTGTGAATTTCTTTTGAAAAAATGTTTGAAGAAGCTTTGTAAAAGCCTTGCATTCTTTGAAATGGTCCATATTTTTGCTGAAAGACTTGTGTAAGCCAAATTTGAAATGGCTCAGAATAGCAGGGGAAGAAGGAGACTGATTTTGGCCTGTAGGACCAAAATGGTCAACAATGATATTTGATTTATGGATTTTAGCTATTATGAACATTAAATTTTCATGGATTTTATGATTAGACTAATCAACTAATAGATAGGATTAGGTATTTAATTGATCCAATTTGATTTATGTAGGATTGGCAAGGTTCAAGTACAAGTATGATTAATTGATTGGGGGGTGATATAAATAGTGATAGCTTGTCTAAGGAAGTTGATGATGGAATTAGGTTTAATTAGGGATGGATAATAATGGATTATGGATGAAATAGTGATGATTAGGAATTAAATGGGAATGATTAGGGATGATTAGGGTTCATTACAAAAGGTAAAATTAGCATTTAACATAGATGAAGGGATTAGGGATGAAATGATGACCGAATTGATCTTTGGTATAGAATGTGATGATTAAAGGTTATCATTACACCAAAGTGGTATATTCTAGGTGTATACATTTTTCCCATCGATAAAAAGGCATTGTGAGATGATGGGTGGAGTAACGAATTTTAAAAGAATGAAGAATCCATTCAAAAAGGCTATTAAGATGCAATTAGTGGCACGCGATAGTAGTTGATTGATGATAGATGAAAGAATGTGATAATTAGTTAAAGATGATTCCCCCTCAAAAAAGTAAGCGAGGATGAAAATATGTGGATGGTCTCTTTAAATGAGAAGAGGGTTATTAGTATGGAAGAATTTAGGTTAAGATGGAGGGTGGGGGATGAAGAAATAGGGGTTGGGTTATAACAAGATGTGATGAGCATGTAATATGATGAAGGCTATGGATATAACATAATATGGATAGGTATGATTAACTCACTTGAGTTAAAGATTGAAAGCTTTGATTGTGTTTATTATGTTGTTTTACCCCAATGATATATGTAAGGGAATGAGTTCGAAAAAATATATCTCGATGATAAAGCTCTGAGCTTGATTTTCCCAGAGCAATGATGTATGTAAGGGAGTGGATTTACGAATGACATATACCAATGAAGATGCACACTTTAATTATATTGATAGATTATCTATCGATTGTTTAGGATATGCAAACATAACTCACAGAGTTAACCAATTGCATGGATTAATGATGTGATGATCATGTTGATGAGTGATTTCATTGATGAGAGATGACTTTTCACGAAGTGAATAAGCCATAAAAAGTGGCATAATAGGATGACCTCATTAGCACATGATGGTATTTAATTGATGATAGATGAAATAATGTGATGATTGGTTAAGGATGATTCCCCCTCAAGAGGGAATACATAGATGAAAACATGCATATGGGCTCTCAAAATGAGAATAATGTTCTTAACATGGAATAATGAGGTTAAGATGGATGGTTGTGGGGGATCAAGAAAGAGGGGTTGATTATAGTAGGATGTGATGATGATAGAGTAGGATGATTATGGACATGGATATAGGATATTAATGTGTTGATGGATGTAGTTAATACATTTGAGCTACTGCTTGCATGCTTTGATTATTGATTATTCATATGACTTGCCCCAAGCAATGATATATGCAAGGAAGCAAATTGGGAACAATATATTCTGATGATAAATATGTGAGCTTGATTTTCCAAGATCAATGATATAGGCAAGTGAGCATATTTTAGAATGATATATCTCGATGATAAAGCGATAAACTTGATTTTACCTGAGTAATAATATATGCAAGGGAAAGGATTTGGGAACAAGATATCTTGACAAAACTAAAAAATTTGATTGGATTGATGGATTGTTAATTAATAGTTTAAGATATGCAACTATAACTCATGAATTTAACCAATTGTATAGATTGATGATCCAATGATCATGGTGATGGATGATTTTATGATTGAGTAGTGGCCTTTCAAAGAATGAAGAAAATAAAAAAATGGGCACATGAGGATGGCCCTAACTATAATGGATTGATACTCATACTATAATCAAATTAGATTGATAATATATGGGCTAGATTAGATTAGATTAAATTATATGAGATAATATTGGATGAGATTAGATTAGATGAGAAGGATTCATGGTTCATGTGAGGTCTAGACACGTAGGCAGTGTGTATGAGTAGATAGATATGGATTGTTAGTTATAAAAAATGTATGGTGATGACGGATGTTGATGCAAGGAACATGCTACAAAGCTTATGAGAATTCTAAATATTTGAGCAACATTAATTATGATGTAGCATGTGATAGGATTCACCATGATATCGAACACCATGATGTCATTATTTCTAGATGACATAGGAATGACATTGATGCAACAAACAACTAAAACACGCAAAAAAATGCAGATGCTTTATTTTGCTTTTGATTTGATTGATTTTTTTTTAATTTTTTATTGTTTTTGAATTTTTGGATTTTATGGTTTTTTTTCATTTTTGGATTTTATATACAAAGGTCACTAGCAAAAGGAAAACTAATTCTAGTCAGGGGATGGAAGTGGTATTGGATGGAAAGGATTCAGAATGATGTTTAGGGATGGATACAAACATATTATGGATGATTAGGGAAGGATACAAGTGAATTATGGATAAATAGGGATGGACACGAGAGGCTTATTGATGAATAGGCATGGATACTAGTAGATTAGCGATGAATAGGAATGGATTAAAGATAATTAAGGATGAATTAGGATGATAATGAAGATGGTGAAGATGATGATGGACACGATGAAGATGAATATTATGAATGAGGTGAAGATCATAGATGGTGGTGGTGGTGATGGACCTCCAAGGATCATGTTACATAATAATGATATGTCCAGTCATTGAACCACCATTTTGTAGATGCGCCAAGATGTTCACAAAACAAGTCTTAGGACTTATTACGCTTCCTTCTCAAGTTCAAAACAATAAGAATGATGGGCATGATGAGATGGATATGTGGATGGTGGGATGCATTCAAATGGATGGAATGTATTTTACCCACGAGTGTAAGGTACTTGTAGACAATATATTTACGCATTAAACTAAAAAATGGTTTTCATAGTGGTACTTTCCCAAGGTACCATATAAATGGTTTTCACCTATGGATGATTATTTCTTTTTCTTATATATATATATATATATATATATATATATATATATATATATATATATATATATATATATATATATATATATATATATATATATATATATAGAGAGAGAGAGAGAGAGAGAGAGAGAGAGAGAGATTTCGATATCCTTTAAAATGAGAGGAATTTAATTTGAACATTAGTCATAAAACATCATGCTCTGAACTATTATTGTGTCAAGACGATGTCACCAATATGTGATCCATTTATTATGTCATTAACTTCGTTAATTGTTGATTAAAACATTAATTGTTGATTAAAACGTTAATTGTTGATTAAAATTTTTCCACACATCTTAACCAAGTTCCATCATGGACCCTATTGTATAGGGTGTTGCCAAGGAGGATGATGTGGGACATGCATTAGATGAGGGGTATTATTAGATTGTGTAAAATATTTAGATGGATGATGGTATCAGGGAGGTAGGTGGAAATTTGGTGAAACTAGGGGGGATAAGGACAGGTTGAAATTTGGTGAAACTAGGGGGGATAAGGACCAACAATTTCATGCACCCTTTCATATTTTGACTGCTTCATGTGTGCTTCATACGACGCAATTATAGATGTTGTGAGGATGGGATTAAAGACATGAAAAATATATCAGGAGAATGATAAGAGACTTGTGTTCCTTAGGCCTGATAATTGCTAAAAGTTGAATGATTTTAGAAGTCTCCTTCATTTTGATGTTAATTTCATTGGTATCTTCATCCTAAAACTGTGTCAATAGAGGGAGAAGGTTGAATTTCTTAGTTATGTTGTGATTTTGATTTTAATTGTGATCATCCAATAGTTCCTTAAAGAGGTTTGCATTAAAGGACATTGATTTTTGATTTGTTGATCCATAAACTAAGTTTATTTTTAAGATAAATCAAACAGTTTAAAATCGGACATTGAAGTCTCAATTCCTTAAAGTAAATAGAATTAGTTGTGAAATTTAAGAATTAATAAAAGTAATCTGCCAACTCTATAATTCATTTCCCACATTAAAACTCTCTATTTGGTACCATATTTTAATTTCCCATAATTCATTCTATTATTCTATTAATTCATTCAAAAACTGAATTAAAAGAAACCAAAATGAACTGAAATGGAATACTTGACACAAAACATGATAACGGAGGTCACCCATCATTTAGGCTACATCTCTAGGATTGTTGAACCACAATCCAATCCATTATAAAAATGATGCAAATGTCAATAATTACCAACTTACATCATAATGGATTCAGGGACCCTGTAATAATGCTAAAAACATGATTGCATAAAGACTCTGCAAGAGATCAGCGAAACATCTTCTTCCAGTCTATAGGACCTCATCATCCTTCTCCATATATACGGGCAATTCCCCATTTGAGTATATTTGTAAACTCTTAAAAAGATGACAATATTAAATAAGAGTGCCTTTGGTTACCACAGAGCTGCGTCCCCTGACAACAACCCTGTAACTATATAACTATATCCTCCTTGGCCACAGGGCACAAATAGAGGCAATCAAAATTACAGTGACAGGGGATGTCAATACAAAGTCACAAACATACATGTTTTCCTTCTCTACCACCACACAATAGAAGAAATGATTAACCCCAGAGTCAATTTGTGTTATCCATTCACATCAAATGGAGACAATGTTTATAAAATAGACTCGAAATTGAGAGATATAATGTCTATGGTCCAAAGCTTACCAAATAGATGAACATGGTTTTATGTCCAAAAGAACCCTATCTTCACCCGGATCAAAAAGCCTTTACCATTCTACATGTCCCCAACAGGTCATAAATAAAACAAACATGAATCTCACCTTACCTCGGTCGATGCCTTCACTTATGACCACACATAGGCGTACTATAAACACCTCGATTCTGTGTCTGTCAAAACATAAAAATGCGTCCTCACTGGCTCTGCTCTCCAAATTGGATTCTGCAGTCAATGCATTCCCATCTGCCCAGGCTTAAATGCCCTACCAATAGGTGATATCAAAACCTCACTATCTTGGCTTTATACATCGAAATCTCCAATGGTATCCTTCTAGTTTGGCTTGGTCTATGTGGCCTCCACGAGCTTAGCATGCGTCCACAAAAAAGACAGGTCTGCATGGTTTCAGTTATCCCATATGTCTGTGGCCTGGTCTACATACATTATGTCTTTCACTTAGCCATTTCAACAGCTTTAATCTCTACAGCCATTGCCAAAACAAGATATATTCCTGTGTTTCTTTTCCAAAATGATTTGGATCCATCCAGGGTTAAACATCTTAGAAAATAGGCATGATCCAAAATGATTTGAAACTTTGTTGTATAAACTCGATCTGACTATCTTTTAACAGAGACGTTAATGTTTTGATTAGATGAACTCAGACATCATCCAACAGTAGGCTTATAACACCATTTCAGACGTTCTTTCTTCCATGGCTCAAGAAAGCCATCCAAATAAAAGATCCATCCTTCTGTATAGATTCGGATCACCACTCGGATCCTCTCACAGTGATCTCCTCAGGCTATATAAATCAACTGCCATTCATTACATTGAGCCTTCTCCTCCGAGTGGCATCTTCTCAGCTCTCCCATGCTTGGGAGACAAGCGTTCTGTTTTTGGTAGACAATAACGTCGCTCTCGATCTGCCCCATCTATATACGTAGGCCTCTATCTCTGTTGGCCCCAAAGCCATCCCAATCGAAACTCATATCCACCTAATGGACTTAGCCAAACACGAAACCTTCCATCTTGATATCCCGTTGCTCGGTTTGTAAAACGGACCTCTTTAATGGCTCGGCCTCAGCAAAATCAGACATCCTGACGTAATGCCTTGGCCATGGCCCAATGATCTCTACCCATTAGCCCCTCCAGTGGCATTTTTCATTCTGCCTTTTACACACATAGAGTTCATCACCCAAATCTAGCAATCTCATGGCTTCTCCAACAACAACCTTCCATCTTCGACAAACGATTCTTCATTTCACAACAATATCTTTTGGGAATAAATAAAGATCCTAAAATTCGTGAGGTGTAGAAATAATAAAGGCTTCAAATAGCCTTATTAATTGCTTATTACTCATGGCTTCGGCAACATAGGCAACGTTTTATTTGATGAAAGATTCTCAATGATAATGGGTGAGTTGTCTCACCGACCATAGAACTCAGTTGATCTTCAAGTTAGCTCATGAGTTAGATTTCCAAACTTGAGTTGGTACTCAAGTTGGGTTATCATGCTGAGTTGGTTTGACATGTGAGTTGGGTTGCTAACTTGGTAAATAGAGGATGTGGTGGCATAAGGACCCACTATATGGGCTTCTCCAATTGCTTCTCACATGTCACAACTAGAGGCATAGAAATAATTGTATGGTAAATAAATAATAGTATAATTACGGAATTAATAAAACACCATTACTATACACAGTGGCAAAGCCCCTCTCCGTTATAAAAGTGGGTTCCACTGGTTACGGTTTCCATAGCTGACCTTTTTAATTATCGACAAAAATGGTGACTATAATCCTCCAGATCAAACCTCCCCACAAAGAGACTTTTGGTCTTCAAAAGTCCAAATACTCTCTGCCTCTGCTAAACAGTTCTCTACACCATTTCAACATATAAAAACCTGCAAGAAGTCAACTATAATTGCAACTTGTGTAGCCATTCTGTCAAACTGACTTGTTTACCCAAAATAGTCATAATATCTAGCGGCTTCTCTCAACCCTTCACTACATGAAGGTTAAGGTATTCTCCATGTTATCAACATACACAAGGGAAACAAACTGTGTTGACACCTATAGGATTTACAAATAACTGCACATATGTATACTTGCATTACAAACATTGCCCATTTATGGGTCTTAAATAACACTCCTACATGACATATATGACTAACATACATGTGAGTACAAATAATTTGAAATACAAACATTGCCCATAATGATGTGAGACTTAAACATATATGCATAGTATAAACACGTATAATACGTTTATCTATCTTAAGGTGACTAATGCACAATACACAAAATACCTTAGGATAAATAAAGGAACTATAAACAACAAAATTCACTGTTATGTTCCTCAAACTGATTATCAAATCCTTCCCTGTACCTGTCAAACAACAATGTTAACTTGGAGAATTTTCATAATAAGAACTTCTTTGCAAACTCACAAATCTGTAAGTAACTATAAGCAAATATCATTTAAAAATGAGAAGAAATCAAGTATTTTAAACCTGTCTCGAGGTTTTCCTCACCATCTGACTGCTCCCTAATTCATACCTCCACAACTCATCCAACTAAGTTAGTTTCCAAAATTGAATCACAACAAAAAACTGAAATAGAAAATAGCAAATATAGACCCTTCTAAACACAACTTCAACAAAATTTCCTTCCTAAATGCAATAATTAAGAATTTCTTTGATAATAATGTGTTGGATGGAAACTAAGCATACTATTCAATACTATAGTAATGCTTATTCAATACTATTCAAGTAAACCATATTACTCATAAGGGTTGCTCCCTCTTCATGGGTTTCACAAATGAATACTAGTGGTTTCATCTTTTCAACTCTATCTCAAAGAGTTAGATGATCCATGTTATATTTCAAAAAAGCTTTAAAATAATTCTAAATAAAGACATATTTTACTCCCAAAGCAAACTTACACAAAGGATTCAACCAAAAATATGCAAACATAATTATGTTTGAGAATAATTTATACCTCTAAAGAAGCTATGAAATGTACCTACTGAGTACTAGTTAGTATACTGTTGGTATCGTTAAACAGCTTCCTATATGCATCCTACAACTCTTAACAAATCTATGAAACATACCAATCTATGAACCAGTTAAAAACTCAAAACTCAAAGTGCAAAAACCTATTCAATAATGAACAATGCCTTATTGCCATTTTCATATCTTACCATGGAAATGATTTTTTCACTTGTTCCTATCATAAAGGACATAAGCATTCATAATATGATTAGTAGTCCAAAATATAAAGGCTACACAACTGGTTATCAAAGACTAAAAATATTGTGTCAATACCAATATGAAATCAAATTACAACCATACCTCAATCTTCCCTCTGTGTAAGACTAGTAATCGAACTGCAACTATTTTCTTTTAGATGTGCATCACTAAAAGTGCCTTACACTTTATTTGAATGCTTTCCAAGGAAGAAAGGTTGTTCCTTTCACAATACCATCCCATACCTCAAGTGACAATGTGATGTTCTTCATATGTGTTGATCCCACATGGCTAGTGGTTCAAGAACCTTGGATGTTAGAAGCTTGTCTTCTTCAATGAATTGGAACACCTTTCAATTTCTCTTCACACTAGCCTTCCTACATAGTCAACTCAAATGAAAGAAACATAAAGCAAGAATATGATAAAAATAATGTTTATAAAATGGACTCAAAATTGCGAGATATAATTCTATGGTCCAAAGCTTACCAAACAAATGAACATGGTTTTATGTCAAAAAAACCCCATCTTCACTCGGATCAAAAAACCTTTACCATTCTACATGGCCCCAATGGTTCACAAATAAAATAAACATGAATCTCACCTTACCTCGGTTGATGCCTTCACTTATTACCACACATAGGAGTACTATAAACACCTCAGTTCTACGTGTCTATCAAAACATAAAAATGTGTCCTCACCAGCTCTGCTCTCTAAATTGGATTCTATAGTCAATGGATTCCCATTTGCCCAGGCTTAAATGCCTTGCCAATAGGCAAGATCAAAACCTCACTAGTTTGGCTTCATAAATTGACAACTCTAATGGTCTCCTTTTAGTTTGGCTTAGTATTTGTGACCTGCACAAGTTTAACATGCATCCACAAAATAAATGGGTCTGTATGGTTGCAACTATCCCATATGTCCATGGCCTGGTCTACATGCATTATGTCTTTCACTCAGCCATTTCAATGGTTTTAATCTCTATAGCCATTGCTAAAATAAGATAGATGCCTATGTTTATTTTCCAAAATAATTCAAATCTATCCAAGCTTAAATGTCTTAACAAATGGGCATGATCCAAAATGATTTGAAACTCTATTATATAAACTCGGTCTGACTATCTCTTAATAAAGACGTTAATGTTTTGATTATATGGACTCAGACATCATCCAACGGTAGGATTATAACACCATTTCAAATGTTCTTCCTTTCATGGCTCTAGAAAACCACCAAATAAAACATTCATCCTTATGTATAGACTCGAATCACCACTTGGATCCTCTCATAGCAAGCTCTTCAGGCTATATAAATTAATTATCATTCATTACATTGAGCCTTCTCCTCCAAATGGCATCTTCTTGACTCTCCCATATTTGGGAGATAATCATTCCATTTTTGGTAGACAAGAACATCCCTTTCGATTTGCCCCATCTATATATGTAAGCCTCTATCTCTGTTAGATCTGAATCCATCCTAATCGAAACTCATGCCCACCTAATGGACTCAGCTGAACATGAAACCTTATATCTTGTTTTTGTATGGCTTAGTTTGTAAAATGGACCTCTTCAATGGCTCGACCTCAGCAAAATTAGTCATCCTGATGTAATGCCTTGGCCATGGTCTAATGGTCTCTACCCATCAGCCCCTTAACTAGCATTTTTTCCTCTGCCTTTTACACACAGAGATTTCATGACCCAAATCAAGCAATCCTATGGCTTTTCCAACAACAACTTTCCATCTTCGACAAACGGTTCCTCATTTCAAAGTAATATCCTTTGGGAATAAAGAAAAATCCCACATTCATGGGGTGTACAAACCGTAAAGGCTTCAAATAAACTTATTAACTGCTTATTACTCATGGCTTAGGCCATGTATGTAACATTTTGTTTGTTGGAAGATTCTCAATGATAAAGGGTGAAATGTCTTCCCAACCATAGAACTCGATTGATCTTCGAGTTGGCTCATGAGTTGGATTTCCAAACTCAGGTTGGTAATCGAGTTGGGTTACCCTGTTGAGTCGAGTTGGGTTGCAATGTTGAGTTGGGTTACCATGTTGAGTTGGGTCACACTATGAGTTGGGTTGACATGCAAGTTGGGTTGACATATGAGTTGGGTTGCTAACTTGGAAAATAGAGGATGTGGTGGTAGGACACATGGTGGTCTGAGGACCTACCATGTAGGCTTCTTTAATTGCTTCTCATCCTACCATGTGTCACAACCAAAGGCATAGAAATAATTGTATGGTAAATAAATAATAGTGTGATTATGGAATTAATAAAATACCATTACCATACACAATGGTAGAGTCCCCCTCTGTTATAAAATTGGGCTCCACCGATTATGATTTTCGTAGCTGGCCTTTTTAATTACTGACCAAAATGGTGACTATAATCCTACATATCATTTGTTTGATTTTTTTATTGTTGGATCTAATTTTATATAGGAAATCTTCCCATTCACCAACATGTGTTGATGTATCACTAATGATTTTAAAGTACCCTATAGGATGGAGGTACTCTTTAAATCCCATTAATGGTGTGATTATTTTGTCATTCTGAAATAGGTCTGATGATGCATGATTATGTTGGTCCCCGGTGATGGGTGTATAATTTTGGATGGAAATATGGATGGTGGGGATAATGATGTTGTTGAAAGGATTGATGATGATAAGATCCTTGTAGAGTCTATGAGGAGAACCTATTTTGATACTGGTGTAATTTTTCTCAATAATTACATAAGTATCATTAATGCTCTTATTTTGCTCAGTAGGATGTTTGTAATTGATGTCATGAATCCTTGATGTGTGCACACATGGATCGGATCTAGTATTCCATGTTCATGAAGGCCAAGTTCTTTGCCTTTATAGTCCATGATTTGATAGATTTTGTTTGTGAGGGGGTACTTCTTGCTTTCGAAACTTGAGACTAGGTTGTCATTAAATAACAGGGAGTCATTGAGTTTTTTTATTTATTTAGATGTGAGAAGGCCTGATTTGATAAATGATGTTGAACCAAAATGATAGGATGTTGATTCTATTTTCCAGTTTAGATGAAGCCTGTCATAATTTTCATAAGAGGCCAAGTGGATAGTTTTTTAGATTTCATTATCTATAAGTACCTTCGTAACTTGAGGTTGGGTGATGGTAGCTTCGAGGTTTTAGGGAAGATGGTGGGATTATGGGTTAATGAAGGGTAAGATGCCTTGTTTGAATGTGTATTGGTCAAATATTTGAATTATATCATATTGGTTAAAAATTTGGAGTATGTTGTGTGGGTCAAAAATGCGTTGGTTCAAGATGGGTTGGTCAAATATGGTTTGACCAAATATTGGTGGACCAACACTAGTTTGGTCAAATATGGGTTTGATAATGATAGGCTCCTCAAATATGTGTGATGAATAAAAAATGAGTTCTTCGAAGATGGGTGGTGAATAAATATGGGTTCGTCGAAGATGTGTGGACCCACATAGGGTTAGTCAAAGATGGTTGGTCCAATAATGGGTTGGTATAGGATGGGTGGTTGGTTAAATATGGGTTTATAAAAGGTCAGATCATAAAAGAGTAGCTCATCAATGATGGGCTCATCAAAGAGTGGCTCCTCGAAGATGGGTGGACCAATGATGGTGAGAATTTGGGTTGTTGTTGGATTGTTGATAAGATTGGTCTAATCTTGATAATGCTATAAAAGAGATTGATCATGTTGTATAAATGGATATTGGCACATCCCAAATTTTTATTTCTCTAATATGGATACACTTGATTCATGTCTAAACAATGTTCTTTGAATTGGTAATGATAGGATATTACTATGTAATGGAGGCTCAAGGGAACTCTTGGTGGCGTACTGATTTGGTGATGGTTGATTGCATGATTTTTCATGGGAAGGTGATTGATTATGGGATTGCCTTATGCAAGATTGTTACTTTAGGGCTTATTTCTCATAGATTTTATTCCAAAATTTGGAAAAGTGTAGCTTTTGCAGCTCGTGAGTATGGGATGGTTTTTGGTTTTGTGGTCAATTTTCACATTTGTCCCAAAGTTTGGTAAAGTGTAACTTGATATGGGATATTGGATGTTTTAATTGGGATGGGTTGGATGTTTGATTTTAGTTAGTGGATGGTAGGCTATTAGCATCATGAAAAGGGAATGGATTTGGACTAAAAGGGTTCTTGTAGTTTTCTCAAGATGCCATTGGATTGTGTTTGATTGTTAAATGGTTGCACATGAGGGGGATACAATCAAGACACAAATGTAATATAACCTAGCTAATTAAGTAAGATTACAACCATTTAGTGGCCCACTGATAATACCTCTAAAGGCACATGGTGGGCAATAGTGGGGAATGATGTGTTTTAAGAACCATTATCCATTTGCAGTAAATAGGCTCGTAAACTAGGCTAAACAAAGATATCTTGGGGCATTCTCTATATATCTTATGATATATTGAGGCCCAAATCCATGTGGCAAAGTTGTTATTTAGGGACTATGTATTGGTGGGATGAAACCACCTCACTTCACAACACTGATAAAATAGATGGTTGCTTTGTCAATAATGATAACTCCCTTTGAAATTTTATAGCTTACCAGAACACAGACTTTGTCTCACACTGGGTGATGAAATCCCCATTTATCAAACCTCAAATGATAAAATAAAGTAGGCAAACTCTATTTTTAATTCCCATGATCACCTTGTAGCATGAGGGCAAATCATACATAGCATGTCCTAAGGATAACGAATTGTATTTAGTCCTATTTTGATTACCAATTCACCTTGTGGCATGAGGGAAGAACTTACACAACATAAAAATCACAAGCACATATAAACATAGCTAATAAAAATATGCATAAACAAGATTAATTGAATAAACTTATACATTTTAAATGTGTGTGTTTAGTTTATAATATGCCTTCAGTAAGTGAACCTACAAAAAATGATGTTAGTGGTTTGTTTAAAAGTTTTTGACGAGTGAATAACCTACAAGAAAACATTTTTATCCGCTAAAACACACATACATTATGACACAAAACATAAATGTCATTTATTAGGATGTACATGTCATTTAGTAGGATGTAGATGTTGTAAAATACATAGACACCATAACATTTACATAGATAGTAGACAAGAAACAAACACAAAAATTAGAATACAAATGTTGAACTATAATGCACATATGTCATTTAACAAGACAAAGATGTTACGAGAGATGCAGATGTTGTGATGTCTATGTAGATAGTGTGTACACAAAATATTTTCAAACTTTATCAATTATTGATGCTTTCTCTCTTACAAGGACACATCGAGTCTCAATCTCTCTGAGTGAATGCCTTAAAGGATGCACTAAGAAAGGGTGGGCAGAGCATTGGTATTTTGTAGGATTATTATCCCCTCTACCACCACTTGCTATCTACACAACCATTTTCTATACACCTCCCTGAGCTTTTCCTCCTCTCTTCCACACTCCTCCAAGTAATTCAATGCCTTACTTATCCCCTACTTAATCCTAAAACCCTTTTTGACACTTATTGAACAATGTCAGTCTGCACTGACTCTATATTCTAATTGATATTTTCACGTTAAGGGTCTAAGTAAGCCATCCCTGACCTAGATTTTGGTGCTCTAGGTTACACCCTAGCTGAGCAAAGGATTTTTCAAGACCTCTACTCAAGCCTAGTCCAACATGGGAATGACCCTAGGCTGTGGGTTACCTAATATTGGGCTAGACCTCTAGCTTTTTTAGGGGCTAGCTCCCCTGATTTATTCATTTGAATGTTCTTCTAAGACCTAAATAGGTTGGGATGAAAATATTAGAGAAAGTGCATAAATAAAACCTATCCTAAATTGTGTTGATGCACCTAAATTCAGCTATCCAATCATAATCTTGCATTTTCAACATACTAATACATCAATCACAACCAAACAATCATCTTCATGAGTCTTATACACGAGTGTTTCATATGAAGGCTATATTAGATGAATGGAATAACAAGGTTATGACAAGTAGGTCTGGTGTAAGACTCTCATTATCCATGATACACTTCAAGACTCCATTATGTATCCTTCTACACTCCACATGACCTGCATAAGACACCTCTTTGACACCTAGGTTGACAAGGACCTGTGAAGGAAAGAAAATAATCACATTTGCATATCAACAAGTATAAACACACTAGGATATCACCATGAAAGATCTAAAAAGTTTGTTATTCAATCCAAATAGATGCAAAAGTATAAATTCTAGCAGAGCATCCTCATACCAGCTTGAGGGATATAAATCAAGGCTTAGAATCCTAAATATATAGAAGAATGGAATGAGAGAGAGAGAGGAAATTTTAGCATGGAATGGGTCATTAATGAGCCAAATGTGACCTGTATCAATTACAAAAACATTTCCTTCATTTGTGAGAATTGACATTCTTTTAATGAGGCCATTTTGGCATGGAGGTGGTTGTAATTCCTTCAGTAATTATTAGATGAAATAGGACACCATAGTTATGTAACAGTCCATACTTATGTCTCATTTCTCCATCATAGCCATGATTTATGCATTCAATGCTCCTTAAGGGTCAGTTACCTCGCATGACACCTTGCATTGATTCATTCAATTAGTCTTCCAATGCTAAATTGATCCTCTTTGATGATTAATTAGGCCAATTAGGCCTATCAGAATGAATTGGCTAAGTGTTGAAACTTGGCAGCCATGAAACCTACAAAAAAGCTTTTCAACCTATGTGTTAATGTGCTCCATGCTTGAAACAACATTTCCAACCATGGCATGGGTTTGAAACTCTACTCTTTCAATCCGACTGGTCTACCTACATGGCATCTCCTTGCCACATTATCTATTTCATTTTAAAACTAGATTATTGTCACCTTGGACACGTCTTTATCTTGTACCCCTCAAAACCTAATTAGATTTGCACTATTGATCTCCTTGGGAGTCTCCTAGCCTTGAATTTTAATGTCAGTCATTGATATTTGACCTACCTCGAGAATGTGACACTTGGGAGCCCTGCACACTACTAGATCTCCATTTGTAGGATTATGACACTTGACAGCTTATGTGCCTTCTATGGACCCTGCTATTAATCTCTATCTAGTTAACATGCTTATGCCACATGGTGGCCTCGTATTTAATCCAGGATCATTGATTTTTTGACCTTGATTCACACCGTCGATCTCCATCCACATGGTCAAATGTGCATTATAGATCTTCCTTTTGCATGATTGAATGAGGTTCATCAATTTGCTCAAGGTTCATCATGTTTGAGACACTTATCATCAATGCATTCAATCTCAAGATCCACTGACCTTTTGACCTTGTGCTCATTATTTATCTTTGATTGTAGGATTGAATGCATGTTATTGATCTTCATTGGCTTATTAACCTCATTATCCATTGTGTGCCATTGATCTACTTATCTGGGCTTCCAAGATCATGACACTTGGCATCCCTGCATTCAATTTCATCTTGTTGAAGATTTTAAATCCAAATGGATATTTTTTGTGGATTTATTTTGACATCCTTGAGCATGTCCCACATTGCTATATCATTTTTAAGGCTTATATCTTAAGATAGAAAACTCATCGAGACACCAAATTTATAAGGGATACTCATGGCATAAAATACATCATCTTTATGGTCTACCAACTTAAACACTTTAGACACCATGATAATATATGATTCAAGCTTAACATGGGGAATAAAGACCTTCACAGATGGTTCAGGCAAGTTTTAAGTATGACTAGATAGTAGCTCGACTAGACATGCCTTAAGGATTTACAACATGACTAACTACAAGTTTCAAACATAAGTCATGCCCCTAGGCTCTAGGGTTGGCCAATTTTTGAGTTTAGGGCTAGAAATTGACCAAAATTTATGGTGACTCTGATGGGTGACCAGCCTACTGGTCAAGAGAACCTAGACATTGTCATGACAAGATGACTTAAACAAGAAACATGAGATAATGACTCCTTGGACTGAACTATACTCTCAACACCTCAAAGACTTGTAGTAATACAATACAAACAAATATAATAAATGAAAATAAACCTAACACTAATACACACCTAACAACTAAGGACAAACAAATGAAAGAATTGAAACAACAAGGCACTACCTAAAAACTTGTGTAAAGCACTTATTCAGACACACAAACTAGCTACCTCAAAACTGACCTGACTTTTAACTTCATTCACCTAGGATCAAATAAGAATGTGTTATGATCACTGTGGCCATCTAATGTTGGGTTTTTATGTGATGATTTATGTGCAATCAGAATTGGATTAATAGGTGACAACTTCCTCTTGCAGCTAACACTTTCTTGATTACCTGGAAGAGTGAAAGGACCATCTAGATTTATTCCTATATGCATAGGTTAAGTGTGGGGGTCAAGAACCCAATCATACTTCTCCATAATCTTTATATCATGCATCAATAATATCATATCTTTTTCATTCAGGGGTTGTAACTGGTTCTTCTCATTGGACTCCAAGTAATCAACTACCAAATCATTCTTAACAAGTTCTATCTCTTTAAGCTTTGACTGGTATAGAGGTAGGGTATCTAACCTCAGTCATAAGTCTTCTAAGTCCTCCCAAAATTACATATCTTAATAGCTAATGGATAAATCACAAGGTTCATTTGAACCTCTGCCACCTATTTGTAAGTCATCAAGCTGATTACTCACCTCCTTCACTTTGGCAGGGCCATCATAAGATTATTGATCAGCTAAAGTTTGCTCATCCTCTTCATAATAGTGAGAGGTGACTACTCAATCCAATGAAAATATAACTCATATTACCTCTCCACTCCTTGATTTATATTGCTTTCCTCACTTAAGACTTCACCCTATTTTTCTATTTCATCACTCAAGCCTGCAATAATAAGTTATTCCATTTCATTCAAGAACTCTAAGCACAAGTGTTACCATTGATCTTCCCAATCATCTAAGCTATTATTAATCTCAATAATAGAATTATCATGAAGGCTATCATCTATTTGGTGTCTTGGGGAAGGATTATCTTGTGCTTCATTTGCCTCAACTCCATCATTATGACCTTGCAGTTGTTACTCATCATCCAATTTCTGCTTATGTTTACTTTCGAATCTGTTGGAATGCATAGGGGTTCCAATTTAAACCTCCTCTTCATATAATCTATAAGTGTCTTCTCCAAAATTATTTTGAAACTCAACTACAACCATGACACTATCAATATTTTGTTAAGGACTTCCCCTTCATCCACTAACTTTGATAATTTGTCCACCATGTTGGAATGATCTAATTCTAATTTTTGTGTACTCAATTTCTCTTAAAAAGAGGAGAGGGTAGGTGGGAAACATATTACTTTAGAGTGATCTATGGCTGGAAGGGTATTTCTCCAACTAGGGATCTTGAATGGTTTATTAGGAAGCTCTTTGGATTGAGGGTAAATGTGAAGAGGGGCAGTAAGCACTTGAGTAATAGTAGATGAAGGACTAATAACAGATTCCATACCTACTCTTCCTCCCTTATCCTCTTTTTTAATGGTGGGCATGATGAACTTAGGATCCTTAGCCCATGAAGGCTTCCATATGGGTATCACTTTAGGATCCTTGACAGGCATAGGATCTTGAACACAACTGGATTGCTTTGGAGAAAGAAGGTGAAGGAAATCTACCTTTGGGGTGATTAGAGGAGGAGGCTGAATGTGGAACTTAGAGAGTGACTCAGACTTGATTTTCACCTCCACATCATGTTCAAGTTCTCACACTATATGAGACAAGTCAAAAATAAAGTCATTACCCAAAAATAAGGCAAAATGAGGTAACAAATCTGCTACAATAAGGTCTTTCACAACTGAAAGTTTGGGGTAGGAATGGAGGGTAAGTTGTAGGTTCTTAACAATGCCAAATATTTTCATGGTGGATCCATTACACTGCAACTCAAAATTAGACATGGGTTCACACACTAAATTCAATTTATTTACCACCAATTTAGGAATAATTGAAAAAATTGTCTTATCATTGAGCAAATAATTGTGGACCAAGAAATCTCCTATGACCAGAGAGGAAAGAAAGGGAGATGGGGTGACCACTTTAGCTGACTATGGTTGGTTTGTAGGAGTATTTTGGTGAGGAATAAGAGATTGGCATTCAACCCTTTTCTATTGTCTAAGGTCCGCCTGCAACCTATCTCTTTCTCCTCTTAAGTTCTCAAATTTTAAATGTAGATCATTAGTGTTTAGTGCAAGTGGATTGCAAGGGGTATTATGTTGATAATATGACTAACAATGAGGATGAGGAGGTTTCCATGGAGGTGGAGGAGGCTAAAAGTATGGTCGGTGGTCTTGGTAATATGGAGGATGTACATTATATGGCTGGTAAGGATCAACATATTGATCATATGGGCTATGACAGGGTGGAAATGGGGGTGGAGGGTAAAATCCCACCTCATAGCCTACCATGACTCTTCATGAAACATGTGTGTTAGATCAAAACCATAACCAATAATATTTATACCTCTGCAATAACTGAAACCATGATACCTCCAATCTTGAGAGTGATTTCAAAACTTCCAAAGAATGCTTGAATCTAATCAAGATGACTACGGATGATGATATGATGTCCTCAGCTTCAAAATGTCTTCCAATGCCTTTAGAGCATGCTTAGAGGCACTTTAAAGTTGTCCCACCGGGTGTGCCAAAACTATTGGAGACCTAGGTTGCACCTTAGCTGAGTAAAGGATTGTTTAATTCCTCAACATGGAAATGACCTTAGGTTGTGGGTTACCTAATGTTGGGCTAGACCGCTAGATTTTTTAGGGGCTAGCTCCCTTGATTTGTTCATTTAAATTCTCTTCTAGGACAGAAATAGTTTGGGATGAAAAGAGTAGAGAAAATGTATAAATAAAACCTATCCTAAATTGTGGTGATGCACTTGAATTTAGTTATCCACTCATAAGCTTGCATGCTCAACATACTAATGAATCAATCACAACCAAACAATCATCTTCATGAGTCCTATACATGAGTATTTCATATGGAGGTTGTACTACATGAATGAAATAACAAGGTTATGATAAGTAGGTCTGGTGTAAGACTCTAAATAGCCATGAAACACTTCAAGACTTCATTATATATCCTTTTACACTCCACATGACCTGCATAAGACACCTTTTTGACACCTAGGTTGACAAGGACCTGTAAAGGAAAGAAAATCACCACATTTGCATATCAATAAGTATAAACACACTAGGATGTCACCATAAAATAGCTAAAAAGTCTATTATTCAATCCAAATAGATGAAAAAGCACAAATTATGGCAGAGTATCCTCATACTAGCTTGATGGATGAAAAATCAAGGCTTATAAGTCTAAATATATAGAATAATAGAATGAGAGAGGAAATTTTGGTGTGGAAAGGGTCATTAATGAGCTAAATGTGACCTATAGTAGTTACAACAACATTTACTTCTTTTGTGAGCATTGACATTCCTTTAATGAGGCCATTTTGGCATAAAGGTGGTTATAACTCCTTCAATAGTTATGAGATGAAATAAGACACCATAGTTATGTAGCTTTTAATACTTCTATCTCATTTGTCCATCATAGTCATGAATTATGCATTCAATACTCCTCAAGGTTCAATTACTCAATGTGACACCTTGCATTGATTCATTTAATTAGTCTTACCATGCCAAATTAATCCTCTTTGATGATTAACTAGGCCAATTAGGCCTATCAAAATGAATTGGCTAAGTGTTGAAACTTGGCATCCATGAAACCTAGAGAAAATCTTTTCAACATGTGCATTAATGTGTTCCATGCCTGAAGCAATGTTTCCAACCATGGTATGGATTGAAAGTTTGCTCTTTCAATCCGACTGGTCTACTTATGTGGCATCTTGCCACATTGTCTGTTTCATTTTAAAACCTAATTGTTATCACCTCAAACATGTGTCTTTATCCTATGCCCCTAGAACCTGATCAAATTTACATAGTCAATCTCCTCGGGAGTCTCCTAGACTTTAATTTTAATGTCAACCATTGATCTTTGACCTACACTCAATACTGTGACACATGGAATCCCCATTAACTATTAGATCTCCATTTGCAAGATTGTGGCACTTGGTAGCTTTACATGCCTTTCATGGACCCTATTATCAATCTCCATTTAGTTAACGCACTTATGCCACATGGTAGCCTTGTGTACAATCTAGGATAATTGACTTTTTGACCTTGATCTACATCATCAATCTCCATCCACATGGTTGAATGCACACTGTAGATCTTCCTTTTGCACAATGAAATATGATTCATCTATTTACTTGGGGTTTACCGTGATCAAGACACTTGTCATTAATGCATTCAATCTCAATATCTATTGACCTTGTGCTTACCGTTAATCTTTAATTATAGGATTGAACATGTTCCATTGATCTTCATTGACTTATTGACCTCGCTATCATTTGCGTGTCATTGATCTGCTTATCCAGGCTTCCAAGATCATGATTCTTAGCATCCCCACATTAAATTTCAGCCTATTAAAGATTTTAAATCCGATTGGCTATTTGTAATGGCTTTTATTTGACATCCTTGGGCACATCCCACACTAATATATCATTTTTTAAGGCTTATATCTTGAGATAGAAAACTCATTGAGACACCAAATTTATAGGGGATACACTTGACACAAAATACATCATCTTCATGGGCTGCTAACTTAAACACTTTAGACACCATGAAAATATCTAATTCAAGCTTAAAATGGGGAACAAAGACCTTCATAGACAATTTAGGAAAGTTTGAAGTATGACTAGATAGTAACTCAACTAAACATGCCTTAAGGACTTATAACATGACTAACTAGCAAGATTCAAACATGAGTCACACCCCTAGGCTATAGAGTTGGCCAATTTTTGAGTCTGGGGCTAGAAATTGACCAACACTAGACTAATACCTAATTTGTTTTTATCAAATAATAATACATAATCGAATTAGGCTGACCCTATCGATTAAACTTTCAAAAATATTTAGGGTTAGATTCAGTTATATATACACATCCATTTCTATCATTTTAAAGAGAAGAGAAGAAGAAGAATATTATATTGTGCATTTGCTTATCCACCATTCTACTTGAGGAACATTGCTTAGGGTTTCAATAAATTTTTTAGATATACAAATCTTGTAATATGGAGAAGTCTTTTAGATGCATAGATAAGTTATGTAGCCTAGAGCTAACTTATATTTGTTATCCTTACATACCATAATAACCTCTTGCGAATCACCTTGGCCAAGGGAAAGATTGAGGCTCAACGGGTGTGTATTCAAATATAAGTATTCCTAACTTTGTTCCTCCTTTGTTAAATTAGGTAGATTAGCATTTATACTTCTCTCCCACGCATTAGGATTTTTTATACATTGAATTGAGTACAAATCTTCTATGCATGTTTACTTTTTATGTTTATTACCCTCACTTTGTGCCACAAGCTTTGGTGAGAACTAGATTAGATTTTATTGTGTTTTGCATATACTTAGTGAATATGAAAACATAGGACCTATCTAGGGTTATTACATAGTGTTGCTTGACTAGAAGATTTGGTACCCTCTCTAGTGATGTCATTGTGGTAAGAGATCACTTGATTAGGTCTAGTGGATCCATCTTGGTCATGATCCTAGATATTTAATGTACCAATAAACAAAAGTGTAAGTAGGATTTATTTTCTCTGATCTGGGATTGATTAATAGGTCAGCTACATTTTCCTTTGTATAAATTCCGGTAAACCTAATGTGAATCAAATCCTATAGGTTTTATTTTACGCATTCATTTCTATCATCATATTATATATTTTTATTTTTACAGTATTGTATCGAACTTATTGATATAGTGTTAATAGTTTGTATGCAAGTTTAACACACAATTACCCCAAATTGACTTTATTTTATTTGTGCAGGTCTTCTCCAAATACAGGTTACTGGATTGATCAGCTTGACATAGTATTCTTATTCAATTACAAGATCGTATACATCATTGAGTAACTTGATTTTGTCCATAGTTCATTTTTTCAGCATACATGATGCAAACATAGTCGAGTCAGTCGACTCTATTTGCAAATTCCTTTTTAGCACATAGGTTATACAAACTCTGTCAACCTAGTTGACTCTATTCATAGAATATTTAAATCAACACTTGAAAAACCACATCATAAAATTTACAAACTAAGCATCTTCAAATCCACCCGAGTTAATTCTTACCTTCTCTATCATTTCAATTTTTCATTTACAGTATTATTTTTCACAAGTTTGTAGTCTATAAAAACACAACCCTACAATAATATGGGTTGACTAGCTCGACACAATTCTATAGCTTATCTTCTCTCTAGAAGACATAGTTGACCTATTTGATTGTGTTCTTTCGGATCTTGCTTCTGTAAAATAATATTGACCTTATTGAATCTATTTTATATTCTTTGCACACAGTGTTGCCTGAATTGACTCTATACTCTTCACAATCAAAGGAATTAACCTATTTTTCTATTAATTAATTCTCTTTTCATTTCAATTGCTTGTGGGCTTAGAGTAACAAATAGATTGATTAGGTGGTCTTTTAATTTATTGATTTAGTCACACTTTTTTCTCTTTTAGACACACGTCCAAATCTCTTTGCATAAAAAAAGCATTAAATATTTTTCTTCCCAAGGTCTACCTACTTGGATTTCATCACCAAGGGGGAAGTTGACTTGGCTTTTTATCTAAGTATAAACACATGGTTGATGATATATATTGACAAGACACACAACACCCTTATCACTATGTTATTGTGAAGTGAGGGGGTAGGCCTCAATACTAAGCCACTATAATCACCAATACAAATCCTTTTTAGCCTAAACTACCTGAAACTATCCATAGATTAGTTTATATTTCTATCTTATAGCCAACTCTCCATCACATTAATTTCAAATTTTATTGTAACTTAACAATATTTATGAATGACCAATTAGTTAGCATTTACATTCAAGTTACCACTTGCTCTTTGATCATTGTATTCTATATTGCAAAACCTATATTAGCCAACATTAGTGTAAGGTTTGAGTTGTGTATTCTAATTAGATCATTCACATTAATCTAGTTGATTATGTGCTTCACTTTATTTGCTTATCTATTATATTGCAAAAAAAATCTCTATTTTTAGAATACTATCATCCTTATCGACACAGTCTTGTACAGCCTATTCATTTTCTTTCCCTTCAGTACAAAGTCACCCTGTCTGATTGTGAATCTTTGTTAGCATGTTCAATTTATCCCTCTGGAGTACACAGTAGACCTATTTGACTATGCATCTTTTTCAACATGTTATGTTTTATGTCTAGCAATACATAGTTGACCTATATTCCCTATTTTGTTTCCTATTTTACAAAACACTATCGATTAGTCTAATTTTGTATCTTATCAAATGATTATTCTTTCCATCAAGTTTTTAGCCTCTTTTTTTCATCATGAAATTCCTATTTGAGGATAATAGAAAGTTAAATCAGAAAAACATGATGAGCCTTACCAATCCTAATAGGTTTCTCAAGATGTATCTTATGGCTCCCACCTTGGATGAAATCAATATTTGTGTTTCCACTCGCACTACCAATTATGGGACTCCTCCCCATTCATCCTCAGATTGTAGTCTTTTCGTATCCCTAAAAGATGAGTGTAATATAGATTACACAAGTGAGATTCTCTTCTTCATTAACAAATTTCCTCAACATTGAGGAAAGGGCCTTTCAAGCATTTATAATCTTATGATAGGTCCTCAAATAGAAGAACCTCTTTCACCCTCCCCTACTTTCTCTCATAGATTTGGGGGAAACACTTTCTTTGCTTCTCAACGTTTTCCTTCTATTATGTTTCCTTCACACACCATGACATCTTATTCTGACTTATTCCACCTCCATGCCAATTATCTCTACTAACATGGTAGGTTCAACTTCTAGTGGGCCTTTTCCAAAGACCATTCTCCTTAATCATGTTACTAGTGCTTCTATTGCTACCAACTCTAATCATGCCACTAGTTCTTCTTTTGCTACCAATGCTAATCATGCCACTAGTTCATCTTTTTCTACTAATGTTAATCATGATACTAGTGCTTCTTTTTCTACCAATGTTTCTCATGCCACTAGCATGGTGCATGTTACTACTCTTAATGCAACTCAAGTCATTATTACTAATACTAATACATCACATGTTGTGCACATTGGTCAAAATACTTTCCAAACTCATCAATTCTTATTATAAACACTCAATCAAATGCATACTTTTTAAACCAATAATACAAATCAAATGATGCAAATGCAAAACCATCACATTGACCTTCAAAACCAACCCCAATGGGTTTCATGGGGAATGCAAAATATGAATGCCCCCCACCCTACCTTAGGGATTCCCATGGTAACCTTATTCATCAACCACCCCTTAGTAATAAAACAATCAAACATATCCAAAATGAACCTCTTGTACCTCAAATTACTAATATTGACATAGGAGGTATCACAAGTACCATCACCTAAAATGGATCCACTGATCCCACATTTCACTTAAATACATTTGGTAGCCTTTATAAAGATTGGATCAAACTTAATACCTTTGATGTTGCCAAAATATTAGCTAAAACACTCTCATAAGATGTTTTAGATTGGTACAATCAATTGAAAACCCATTCTATCACTACCTTGAAGACTTGGTTAAGTCACTAGTCCAAGAATTTCAAACAAGTGATCTTCTCAAGATTAACTTAGCTCACTTTATAAATTATAAACAACTTGAAACTTGAACAACACAAGACTTCATCAAATGATGGAAGAAATTGTCTAACAAACATGAGAATAATATGGCAAATGACAACTTCTTCCACCTATTTACTAATGTTCTCTACCCCAAATTATAATATCAGGTTAGGACTCTCTCTAAGAACTTTCGAAGAAGCCCTAAGTGATAAGACTTTCTTATGCACCAATTTGAACCATCTCAACCTACAATGGGAACTTCTATGCTCATTAAAAATAAAAACCGTCATGAAACTAATGATGACACTACCAATACCTATGATACTATTCACAACATTCAATCCATCACTCTAGACAACACTATGGAGCATGTTTCCCCTCCAACCAACACTCTTACTCCAACACATTCTCAAATAACTAACACTAATGTCCACAAACCATCATCCCTGGCTGAGCTTTAAAAGCATCTTCCAATACCTATACCATGAGATCTTGACCCCACTCATCCCATGCAATCGTGGCATGATCCAAACAAATTTTGTTGGTTTCATGTAAGTTGGGGCCATTCTCATGATACTTGTAGATAATTGCATAATCTAGCTATGGATTTTCTTCTTGTCCCAAACTTTGATCATGAATCACTCATTCATAAACATCAACAAGCATATGCCATAGCTTTTAAAGCCCATGAAATGCAAAACAAAAATCAAGCTATTATTCATCTTTTTATATACAAAGATCCTTTTCCCAACCATCAAGATAGAAACAAGCCTACTCCTTCTAAAAATGGTGTTAAAAGTATTATAGACCTCATTAATAATGAATAAAATGTGGTAAATATGACTAATATGCGAACAGTAGTTGATTTTATTAACTCTAATCCAACACCCACACATCAAACCTCTTAATTTTTCCACATCATTCAAGACACTTCTCCATTTCATCTAATGGAGTTGGGGTAAAAGGACCTTATAACCTTCCAAGAACCACTCTCAACAACTCAAATTGTTCATACCTGTCACACTATCTCTATTCTTCCCCCGACATCTACACACCAAGACAACATTCCCCAGCCTTCCAATAATATTTCTTCAAACCAACCACAAGAAACACCTCCACCAACCATCCCACCACCTAAAGTCAATCAACCTACTTGTCCTCAACCCAAACCAACTACACCTTATCAACACAAGTTTAATTGCACTTCTAACCCTCCTTCATAGGAGCTCTTACAACATTATTCACCTATATCTAGCAATCACCCCATGGGTTATGATGAATGGGAACCCATTGTGGAACTTTCTCATCTCCCATCTCAAATACCTTTCCTCGAACTAATGTGAACTTCCCACCATCATCGAAACCATCTAATGCAATTGTTATTTGAAATAAACATCCCTCATCCTCCTCTAATAGGACATGAAGCTACCTTATCTAGATTTGAAGATAGTATACTTAAAAAATGTGAAGATATGTCCATACATGTTGATGAAATAGTGGACACTTCTCTTTCCCTTAAGTTTCCTATCACTTCAATGATTCTTGATGAGATCCTACTTCATGTGGATGATCCATTTTTATATATCTTATACACTTGACTATGTGTCACATTTGGTTTCATTTATCTACTTTACATGGATCTTTATATTATGCTTTATGTATTTATATAGTTTCATTTACTTTCCTCTTTCTTATGGATTCTTATCATTCTTTCCATGATTACACAATTAGGTTTATGAGTTCATTTCTTTCATGGATTATTTTCTTTTACAATAACTGTTTGCTATTTTATCTCAATTAATACTAAGATAAATATTATTGTGCCTTGGTTATACAAACCTTGATTCCCTTAGAAATCTTTATTTACGATATGATTAGTTAGCAAACAAGACATCCCATTGTACTTTTATTTATTAATCTACTTTGGATCTCCCTTTATTTCCTTTCACATACTAAGCATACATATAACTAAAACTTGAGATTACATATTTGTTCATAGGTAAGCCTAAGTGTTTAGTTAGTCATATCTTTATATACTTAGCTTCTTTTAACCAAAGTATAAACCTCATTCATGTGTATCAATTCTATCACTCATGTTGGTAATTCCAGATTCGTATCGAGGAGGAATCATAAAAGCCATAAAAAAGTTAAAATCCAAATCATTTAAACAAAAGGCAATGATACAAAAGGCAACATACCAATTCAAAATTCAAATTACACTAAAAGACATGGATCATAACACATCTATTTATAATCAAAGATCAAACTCATTAGTTGGCCTCATGATAGAGTCGAGGTCCACTGGGGTATGGTAGGCCAGCATATTGGGATATGAAAATAAAAAAATCTTTTAGTGCTACCTGATTTCTCACACAAGTACCCAGCCTTCACAGTAGACCAACAACTTTCTAAGAGGTCTTGAAGAAAGGGGAACATGTTGTGATAAGGTAGGTATATTTTACTTTTCTTATTCATATAACAAGCATGATTTGATCCTAGTATCCCATGTATTTTTCCCATCCTTTGCATTTTGATGGTCATTAACCTCTCAGTGTCTCTCCTTTGTACTTAATATGCCTCATGTTTTCTAAGGTATTCTCATATATGCCTATGTCATACTTTTTACATTCCCTCTTTCATTACAACATTCTTAATATTTTCCCTTGAGAAATATTATTTTTTTAGCTGATCATATCCCTCTAGGGTTTCCCTTTGTGATTTGCAGTGTAAGACCATGGATAGGACTAGGCTCTCCTCACAAATTATCATAATAAAATATTTTCTTATTTCCATTCACCTCATTGTTGTTCCCCTTGTGATTTATAGTGTAAGACCATGTATGGGACTAGACCCTCCTCATAAATTACCACATTACAAACATTTTTTAAAAATCATTCCCACAGTTGTTTCCACCTCATTGGTGTCCCCTTTATGAGTTATAGTGTAAAACCATGGATAGGACCAGGCTTTTCTCACAAATATTCCAATACCTAGTTCCTACTATAACCAAGTCACAATAAAGTTACATGTGTCAAATTTGAGATAAGTAGTGTTCGATTATGAGTTACACATCATTGACATATTTCCCATCTTGATTTAGTATGTTTTATGCTTACTTCATAAGGCTTTCACTTTTATCTTCTTATTTTCCAATTGTGTGTATGATTACAACCATTTTATTATTATTTTCATATTTTCCAGCTTGAATTAATGTGATTAATTTGATTTCCTTCTCCATTTTGTCTTTCTTTTTATACTTCCCAACTGGATTTAATATGATTGATTGACTTAATTGTTTTATTTTTATACCATTGGTTTTTCATGTGTCTTCCATTTATTACAATATTTTCACACTTCCCAACATGATATAGTGTGATTTTTATTTATTTTAAATTGGTGTAAATATTTACATAGTTAGAAAATATTTGTTACCCTTTTTACCATCTTTAGTTTATTAGATTTATTCATCTTTTGTTTTTACACATTTCCCATTATGATATAATGTGCATTGCATTTGTTTTGATTAATTATACTTTTCTAAATCATTTTTGCCTTTTTATTTTTAACCATGCATGTGTCTCACATAATGTTAGAAAAGAAAACATAAATCACGTAATTCCCATAGCATATACAACAAAAGCTAAATACATGTGCTAGAAAGGAAATATTCCATGCATCCACATCCAAATCCAAGTACAAATCATGAGATAAATGAATTGTCATCAATATATAAAGTAAAAAATACAATAGCTACACCTCTATGGCTATGCTCCATCATGTATATCTTATGGCTTAGCCATGCTACCCATGGACTCCTACAACTATCCCCTCTAAAAAGTGCATTGTAAAGAGACAATTTCAGATCTTAAACTAGCAACTAGTCCCTTTATAATAGCCACCTGGCCTGTACCTGTCCAAGATGGATGGTAGTCATTATGTATATGACTCACTCCAATGCTAAGGCCTACCATTCTTGAGATTCTCTAGATCCAACCCCTATCAGTGGTTTTAACCCATCACCTCATGCTTGTAACTATTGCATGACCTCTCCCACTAGTCTAAACCATCCCATCTGAGCTGGGGCAGATGGAACAATAGGATCATCAAACATGGTAGGCTTGTATGGTGATAGTAACCTATCCAAAATGTAATGATGTGTAGCCATAACTAGGGATCCCCATCTAACCTCCTCTACTGCAAGCTTTGCAAAACCAAAAATGAGATAGGCATCAGATCATATATATATATATATATATATATATATATATATATATATATATATATATATATATATATATATATATCAATAATACAATTAGTGTTCTATATCAAAAAATTAAATAAAATTAAAACATTCCTCACTAATGTCAATATCATCGACCATGGTCTCATTATCTACACACCTGTCAAGCACCTCCTCCATCCACTGCCTCCACACCAATGTGAATCAAGGAGTCACCACTTGATCCCACCATGGTCCTCTCCTTAATGGTCTCTTTATGGTCTAATTATGTCCTAGAACCATTGTCAGATTCCCTTATGCAATAGCTAGCACCCACATCTCCTCACATCGACAGTGTCTCCATCTCTGATGAACTCACAATGGTCATTATTGCCTCTATTGTGGTGCATATTATCCTCCCTCTTACCTTGAATCCACATCCATAATGTCCTCTCCTCTTAGCCTAATTTCCTCCTACTATCATGCTTGACCAACCTATGGTCTATCCCATTAAGGATTAATCATCAGTATCTCCATAGGTACCCCTCCACATCCTCTCTCTCTTGGCTCTCTAGCATGTTGTGCCCAATAAGCAGGCACTATTAGAGGAGATACTAGATGGGGAAGTCCCAGATAACTATTTATGTGAGCAACTAGATGAGGCTTCACCCATGAAGTGTAGTGGCCCATGATTTGAACATGTGTCAAACTTGTAACAATTGTTTCCCAACTAGGTCATATGGCAGTTATGTGAGTGTATGGTTTCCACTCTATTTGCCCTAATTTGATAGTCTACAATGTTGAAATGTGGGGCATGGCCCATGCTACATGGTCATGCCTCCATCAAACAAACTGAGGCAACCTATCATTGACTATATGGGGCAACCTAACTGGTTGATATATATGAAACCTCTCATATATCCATATATGTAAAATTATAATAGGTCCCATCATATTTTGTCCCTAGGATAATATCCCATAAATATCATACATGAGCTAGACCTAGATGATAGAAGCAAAATCATATAGTGCTCTTTAATTCAAAATCGACTGGCACAAGGTTATCATGTACAATAGTACCTTGTCAATCAACTTGTGATACAACATTTATGCTATCATAAGTCCTATCATAGCCTTTTAGATGTATAAAATAGTCACAAGATAATCATTGAACAAGCTCATGTGCAACCCAAGGTATAGATCCTATTTAAGCATATAGCCCACTAGGCTAAATCTTATCTCTCATCCTCTAACTTTGATGTATTAGTAACCATTGTTGGCATGCCTATCATAAATCCAAGCAATACATGGACATCCTACAAAGTAATAGCCACCTCTATGGTGTCCCCCACCACTTCCCATAGGAAAGTGTTGGTTGACCATTCCCATGTACCTAGGAACATGACAACGAGATCAACATGTAAAGGGGTCCATCTCATCTCCATAATGCCTCCCAAGCCTAAGATGACCATTCGAGCACTATCCATATTCGCTAATCATTATAATAGATCTGGTAGCCATGATGCATCCACTAGGTACCAAAATCTCTAACGTCTCTATAAAATATCAAGCAATAAAGGATGTATCAGATCTCGATGACATATTGTTTGATTTAATTTTATAGTTTTTTTATTTTTATACACAATCAGCCCATTTGATACTAAATTAGCCCTGTCACAATCTTGTTATACTACATTGTCCCATTGGTATATAATCAACCCTTTTCTTTTAGACTACATTGGCCAATTTGATACTAAATCGACCTTTTTCTCAACTCTAACATACTACATTGACCCTCTAGCACACAGTCGGCTCCTTTTAACAAACTATATCAACTGTATATTACCAACTACATTAGCCAGAGGGTACTATGTCGACCATCTTCTTATTTCAAACTCTATCGGCCTATCACTATACAAGTAGCCACCTTCAACAATACTATATCAACCCACTATTATGTAGTCAGCCCCTATTTTTCCCTATTTTACCTTATGAACTAAGTTGACAAGGTCGACTCTGTTCTTTTTTTGTCGTGACTTTTTGACCATTTACCATAAGTACCTTAGGCATTTATTGGTCTGATCTTTTCTTACTAGTACACTGTTCTACCCCTAGTCTACTTAAAAATTTATCAGGGTCAATTTTAGTGTCTAGATTTTAACTACCATTCATTTTTTTATATTTAGTTTAATTTTAAATAAAATTGCTCAAATTTTTGAAATTCATGTTTTCTTACCTATGTTTCACTCGTTATGGCTGCTATGCATCCTCCACATCATAGCTATTATCTCCTCACCATGGTCACTCTCTAGGCTCAAATTGGGTCTCTTAGAGCAATGTTTTCTCAGAATAGTAAAAATACCAAATGAATTGTTTTTCACCCTATTTATATTTACTATTCAAATTTATTTATTTATCAATTATTTACAAGTAGATTATGTTTTTTGGTCATATATTTGTTTCTATTAGCTCTTTTTTTGAAATAAAAGATGTTCTAAAATCTTGACATTGTAGAGAATCTTTTCACATATTACATGTAGGTTTTGTAAATTTTTTTATTTTTTGCTCTTTTCACTAATTTTTATAGGTTCACCTAATTTTCCCTACATTAGACACCTTCACATTTCTTTCACTTCATTCCTTATCTAAAACACCAAGGTAAGTAAAGTTTTTTTTCTCACTTCTAACCTTTCATTTATCTTATTTGCTTCTTATGGTAATTTATCCAGGTTCAACATTGTGTGTTATTATGTTCTTCTCCTGAAGCACCATCCCATGTTGTACCTACATAACATGTGATGACCTTTAAGTGAGGCATATGTATACACATAATATTTTCAAACTTTATCAATTACAAGAACCCATCATGTCTCAATCTCTCTAAGTGCATGCCTTAAAAGGTGCACCAAGAAAGGGGTAGGTAGACCATTTATGATTTGTATAATTATTGTCCCCTATACCATCACTTGCTATCTACACAACCATCTCATACACACTTACCTAATATTTCAAACCTCTCTTACATACTCCTCCAAGAAATTCACCAGCTTACTTAGCCCATACCTAAGCCTAAACCCTTTTTGACATTTATTGAACAATGTCAGCCTGGGATGAATCTATATTCTAATTGATATTTGCACGTTATGGATTTAGGTCGACCTTGGCCAACCTAGACTGAGACCTAACTTGTTTTTATCAAATAATGATACATGATCGATTTGGGATGACCTTGTCAGCTAAACTTTTAAAAAGGTTTAGGGTTAGATTCAACTATATATAGACATCCATTTCCATTATTTAAAAGAGAAGAGAAGAAGAAGAAGAATATATGTCACATCTGCTTATCCACCATTCTACTCGAGGAGCATTGCTTAGGGTTTCAATACTTTCTTTGGAGATACAGATCTTGTCTTATAGATAAGTCTTTTGGATGCATAAAAATTTTGTGTAGTCTAGAGCTAATTTGTCGTTACTATCCTTACATACCACAACAACCTCTTGTGAAGCACCTTGGCCAAGGGAGAGATTGAAGCTCAGTAGGTTTGTCTTCAAAGGTAAGTATTACTACCTTTATTCCTCCTTTATTAAAGTAAATATATTAGAATTTGTACTTCTCTTCCATGCATTAGGATTTTATATACATTGACTTGAGTATAGATCTATGCATATTTAATTTTTATGTTTATTACTTACCCCCACTCTGTGCCACAAGATTTGGTGAGAATTAGATTAGATTTTAATTTGTTTTTCATATTCTTAGTGAATATGAGAACATAGGACCTAACTAGGGTTATTGCATAGTGTTTCTTGACTATAGATTTTAAAACACTCTCTAGTGATGTCATTGTGGTAAGAGATCCCTTGGCTAGGTCTAGCGGATCCATCTTGGTCATGACCTCAAATATCTAATGTATCAATAAATAAAAGTGTAAGTAGGATTTATCTTCTTTGAGATATGATTGATTAATAGGTCAGCTACATTTTCCTTTGTACATATAAAGTAGATAGAAAACATGCATAATAATTAGAATGCATATGTTGAACAGAGACACATAGATGTCATTTAGTAGGATGTAGACACTACGAGATATGCATTTATTCCCTGAACTTGCATTGACATCATTTTTGGGCATAAAAATTCTATTACATAGAACAAAAATGTTATGATATCAGGAATGTGATTTTGAAGCCAAAGTGATAAATTTGACCTAACTTTTGACCCTAATTTAATCTTAAATGATAATCAATTATGCAAACATCCCCTAATAAGCAAGAATGAAAAAGAAGATTATGGTATTGTGATCCCATTGGGCATGCCAAATGTATGCACCACTTTTAGATCAAAAAATACCAGCTAGAAATAAAACATAATGTAAGACCCTTACTCTAACAAATGAAATGCACTTCCAATGAGAAAAAGAGAGAAACATGCATACCTTCACTTACCAATGAGTATTCTCTTTTTGATGTATGGATTTTACTCATAATTTATCAATTGTGGGTACTCAATGCAACTCCCAAAAGAACTTTGATAGCATTTCCCCTTGTGGATTGAATGAGTTTCTTGATAAGTGTATGGTTTGATGGCCTGATTGTTTTCTCAGATGGCAGAGTTTCCTTTGGCTATGGGAGCTTATTCAGAATGAGGAGTGTGACATCAAATTATAGAGTTTGAATAAGAGGAATGGATGGTTATATTTAATCCAAGATCAAGGGTCACAATTGAGTCAAAGATGGGGGGTTGGCTCATAAATGAAGGAGGTTAGATGGGTATGGGCATGCCATGAATGAGGAGTGAGGGACTTAAACCTTTGTCCCCTTGGCTTGGATTTTGTGAGATATGGAAAGTAAATGAGTCATGTCATTGATTTGAGATGGAAAATTGATGTGATGACATTTAATTTATGGATTTTAGATATTTTTAAAATTAAATTTCCATGGATTTTAGATTAGACTAATCAAATAGCTAATGGGATTACTTAATTAATCCAGTTTGATTTGTGCAAGGTTCAAGTTCTAATATGACTAATTATTTATGGGGGGAGGATATGAATAGTGAGGGGTTGTCTAGGGAAATTGATGATGGAATTAGGGTTGATTAGGGATAAATTAGGGTTTAAAATGGATGGTTGGGGATGAAATATGAATTATTAGGGATGATTAGGATTCAATATGAAAGATAGAATTATGGTTTAACACAGATGAAGGGATTGGGGATGAAATGATGATTGAATTTGAGTTCCATATGGAATGTGATAATGAAAGGTTAAAATTGACATAAAAATGGTAGATTTTAGGTGTCGATAGTGTGCAAGTGAATGTTTTGATGTCTTTTGTGCTTCATAATGTATCATATCATGGGATTCTATTATGATTGTATTATTTGTCTTTGGTGGAAAATATTTGGAGAGATATTATCTTGTATTCACACACATCTGAGGGGATCATCTATGTGTGATACGTTGACCATTTTAGCTTCAATCTCAAATTTGATAGAGTTACGATCTTTGCCCAATGTTTCCCCCATTGCTCTCATCCATGATTTTCCTAATTTCATCGTGCATTGATATATGGTAGGGTCGATGTAAAATGTAACAGAACATGTTTTTAGATGCAACATGATAGGCAGGTCAATAGATCTTATGCACCATTTTGGCCTAGCAATATTGCCCAAATGTTTTTATTGTACCTTAAATATTGAAGAAGTGCCATGATCTATATATTAACCTCAACTTTGGTACATTGTTTAACATCAATGTGAATACTAAGTATCAAAGGCTCTATATATGATGAACATTTATTATTTTCCTTATTTGAAACCTATAGACATAAAATTAATCATTAAGTGCTTACAATGTTTATTAGTGACATCCTTACCCTTACTTGGTCTATTCACCATTTCACTGAGTCATAACCTATAAGAGATCCTTCACTCTTTTGTAATAAATGAAAATATCTTGCATACATCCCTATTTTAGTTACATTCATCCTTGTTGAGCCCATAAGCTATTGTCAAACCTGTCTCAACAGTCTCTGCTCTTCTGGGAAAAGTCTACACTAGTTGGGTAGGGTCATACTACAGCCTTGTGGCCTAGTGTGACCTTATCTCCCATGCTCAAAATGTCACTTTTTTGAATTGAGACGTTACATAATGGCTCTTCCACATATCTTGTCAATTCAGTTAGCAAAATTATATTCTAACTTTGAGAATAGATAAGATTTTTTATTCAAATTGATTCTTCTTGTTCATATTCTCCCATAAAGGCAAATCAATGCCAATCATTCTACACCATTGAATATCTCTATAAAAATCACTACACACTGAGCAAAATAACATTATTTATTCATATTTCAACTCTGCAACATTCTAACAATCAATAGCCAAGCTTGAATATTGTTTATTATGGATCAAGGGAATCTATTATCCAACATTTTAATCTATCATCTAGCTAAGGTCATTCTAGTTACATAATCATATATCACACAATCACTCTAGGAGGGAGAACTATGTCAACCTAAGGTCCATTTGGGCTATGTAGGTAGTTCTCAGTCACAAGGGTTTTTTGATGCCAACCCAGCTATCCTTACTAACCCATTTTTATTCCTTTTTATTATCTAATTGTAATCTAGTGCATGTGAAATACTAGGGTTTTATATTTATATGTATTATGTGTAGCACATTAACACTTAGAGCTCAATAATCTACCTAAATTTTTTTTTGCATAGGCTCATATCCATAAATTAATAATAAAATTAACTAGGACATGGTCACAGTCAATAAATAAGGTTAGGGTACACCCCTGTCCACCTCATACATACTTGTCCCAATCGATAGTGAATTATTATTTTCTAATAGTAATATGTGTGTAGGTCATTTCATACAATTTAAATTTACAAAAAGTCTCCACATTCAAATTTATTTCTATTTCAGGAAAGTTTGCACAACTTTAGGCCTAGTTTACTATATTTAGCAAGTTTCTAATTTATGTAAAGTTTGTAGTTTACTATGTTTGACTATATTTATAGGTATTCCACACAACACATCGACACTTAGAGATTAAAAATATACCTTTATAAACTATTTCATAGGCCCATATCGATAAATCAATAATAGAATCAACCAGAACATGGTTGCAGTCAATAGATAAGGTTACAGTGCGCCCCTGTCCACCTTTTATAAACTTATCCCAACTAATAGTGAATTATTATTTTCTAGTAGTAATATGTTTACAGGTCATTTCATTCATTTTTAACTTACAAAAAGTCTCCACAGTCAAATTTATTTATGTTTTAGGAAAGTTTGCACAACTTTATGCCTAGTCTACTATCTTTAGCAAGTTTGTGATTTCTAATTTTTTTGTAATTTTCTATATTTGACTATATTTTATTGTCAGATCAATAAATATAAGCATTCTTATTTCAATATTTTAATTCCATTATTTTAAGTACTTATTAAATTAAAATGGTTAAACATTTTGGTGGACCCAACAGTAATCAACGAATGAACAAGTATATTTGACAGCCTAAAATAATTCAAACTCTTGCCTAGTTTACCCTCATGCCTTGAATTTTTTCTTGTATTGAATTCATAGTGATAAGTATTTCTTGATTTAGATTTATTGTATTCATAATAATTAACATTTATTAATTCATATTACATTATCTTTATAAAAGGTTTAATGAATGAAATTATATCTCATATGTTATATTGAAATATGCATTTTCTTGTAAAATATTCTCATAATTTCCAAGATGTTATACATTTCATTTCTACGTGATTAAATTTTGATAATGTTCCAAAAATTAATTCAGATCACTCCATAGATTTTAATCGATATGGTTTCAAATTTAAATATGTATACAAGTACAAGTATACCTTTGGGCAAGGGTAGGGTAAATTTGCTCTAGGAATTACTCATTCTATTGCTCTTACTAATGAAGACCAAACGTGTCTTGAGTATAATATCATGTCCTCCACTCATGGCCTAAGTCAAGTCAATCCATCTTCCAAGATCATTTTTACTAATACTTGTTATCACAATATCTAATCTAAAAATACTTGTGAACAAGAGATCATATATTCCCAATTGCATTGCACAAAGTATTTCAAAGTATTTTTCCTTCCTTAATTCGCACCCTATTGAAGGGTGCATCATGGATACTATTTTAAAATCCAACACTTAAAAAGAGTCTAAAGATCCAAATGATGATACAAAATTCCTAAAATATCCTCACGAGTATCCTGAAAAGGTTGATTCATTATTATATGTGGCTAGATATGAACACAAGAAGGGCACAAAAGATAGCACATCCAATGTTGTTAATTATACTATCACATATATTATAATTACTACCTCTATGGGACCATCTCTTTGTTTGGGGACATCATGTGGTCTCAAAAATATATCCATGCCTGTACATACTCATGTTACTTACACTCATATTACTTCTTCAATTGTTACTTTAGATCATACCATCCTTGCATTACAAGCTAATTTATCCCACATTAAGCAATCTATTTCTCATGTTATCCCTTCCATAGACTCATTTTTCTTGTTACATAACCCTTTGAAACTCAAAATTGTATCGTATCCCATACCAGTTGGCTTTATGGGTCCTAAGCTTCCTCTTTATAAAGGCAAAGGTGATCTTGAACAACGTTGCGCCTTCCATGCACCTTATCTAGATTATGCAGATAATGATAAATTATTGGCAAAGCTTTTTCCAAGAAGCCTAAAATAATATTCTCTTAGATGGTTCTATGATCTTCCTCTTCAATCAACAAAGGTTTTCAATTATTTAGCAAATCAATTTTTGACACATTTTTTTATCAACATTGATGAAAATTTATCATATGCTCAAATTATAAATCTCAAACAAGGATGTAATGAAAAAAACTATGAATATGTACTAAGGTACAATACTATGATTGCCAAAATGACAAATCAAATGGCTAATAATGAGCTTCAATATATTTTTACACAAATTTTTCTCCCTCCTCTTCAAGAGTCCATTATGTTTGACAAGTTTAAATCCTTTGATAAATTGTTCCATATAGTCAAATATCATGAAGTCAAGTTACTTACTTTTAATAAGTATGTTTCAAATATTAACTCTACTTCCAATGCCAAGTTCAAAGAAATCCCAATTACAGGATCAAACCAACTAAAATCAAGAATAAAGCAAAAGTTACAGTTAATGTTATATCACAGCCACCTCAAAAGATTCAACTACAAACTCCACCAAGGAGGCAATTCTAAAGGTTTTCATCACCTCCTCATGTTTTATTGTAAAATCTCCTTGAATTCAATGTAATCACTCTTCTTCTACTAATGGAGATAGATATGTCCAGACCCAAATCTAGAAATTTTGATGGAAATGCATATTGTGATTATCATAGATGTATTGGGCTTTCTACAAATAGATGTTTCAATCTTAAGCATAAGATTCAAGATCTCATTGATGAAAATATCATAGATATTGGTACATCCTCCTATGTATATAGTGGCACATACAAAGTGGCCTCCATCAACTAAGGCAAAACATGTTATTCAAAGAGCTTCACCATAGGTACAGGTATAGGTTGTTATATCTTCTTCTCTAACACATGAATATATATGTTTACATGAGTATATGAGTAGTGATTTAGAGGGTTATATTGCAACATACGGATCCTATTTAGATTAAGAGGCATCTAGAGTTGGTACTTATTCTTCACAAGAAATCATTCATTCATACAATATAGTTGGGTATACTTATGTGCACCCTCTTGATGAGATCCTTGGTTGGACAAAGATTCTCGCTCCTTCTCAAATCACTAGTTGGGCTACAAATTTTGATTATCTACTTGAACTTTCCATGTACATACTTTATTTTCTTTTTTTCTAATTATTCTATACCTTATGCAATCATTTTTCTAGACCAACCCCCCCCCCCCCCCCCCCCCCCCCCCCAATTTTTGGGGGGTACTTACCCACTTGATATACAAATTGATTCAAACAATCTAAAACACTTATCTCTATAACACTCCACTTTATTATTATTACATATCTTACACCCTATAAAACTTATAAGATCTCATATTGTTACTATCTACATGAGCACATTTAGCCTCTTCCCCATTTGAGGAGCATGTACATTCCTACATATTTTAAATATTTGCACTACATTGTTATGACTTAAAGTTATATCTACATTGGGGGCACATTGCTTGCCTTCCACCTTATCATGTTATGCTTTTACACTTAGTTGAGGATTTCTTAATCCCTCTCACTTCCTTTATTTTCAAATCTTTGATTCTTAACAATTATTTTTCAAATATCTTTTAACATTTAAATATTGGAGAAAATCCCCAAAATTTGCATATATTTCAAAAAATTAAAAAAATATATTTATTTAAAATACAAAAAAATCAAGACTTAAAGCATTATCAAATGTACTTATCATATGTTGTTTACATTATGTTAAGTAGATAACATATTTCATATTTCACTACACAATGCTTCTCACAAGGTAATGGAGTGTGATACATAACATACTTTCACATGATTCTTTGATGTCGGGCTTCCCTTATTACCCAAAAACTTTGCTAAGTTGGAGACATCTGTTAATTCTATGTGAACATTTTTACATGGTGTTTCTTTCTACAACCTCTTTACCATTTTGTGTTACATATCATAAAAATGTCTTGCTAAATCACTCCCATTTTTCTAATCCATTACATGGAACATGCCAATTTATAACATTCACATTCATACATATGATTAAGGTACACTATTATCATTTTTTACATGCTTTGATTTACATTTTTATTTTACTACATGATAAGTTACACTTTCATGCTTATTATGTATGAGGCATTAGCCTTGTATGTTCAAATTTTTGCTTGTGTGTCACCATTATGCCATTTGTGTGGGGCCCTTGACCTTGTGTGTTATGCGACATTTACATGTCCCTTGTATGTGGGCTCTGAGGCTTTATGTGTGACATATTATACAAATTACATGAGAAATTGTATGACATTACTTCAATGATTGTTGCTTCTCACTATGGTGCCATGATTCATATCATGCATTCTATCTATTTTACTATTATGTCATGATTCATGTCATGCATCACTTATATATCATATTATTACTCTAGTGTCATGATGTCTATCATGCATACATATGATTCATATGACAATTCAATGCTATATTCAAATATAATAATGTAATTAATTTCAAAAATGTAAAGTGTTGTATCTTTCACATATACTTTCTTTTGAGACAAGTGACTTGTAGGCTACTTCTCTCATCTCAAAAGGGGGGCATCAGAATGGGTTTTCTTAGAACATTCAAGCTTCACAAGTAAAACTTCAGATTTATGGCAATATATAGTTTTCAATCGGTAATAATAATAATAATAATAATAATAATAATAATAATAATAATTATTATTATTATTATTATTATTATTATTATTATTCAGATTATGAGGGCATGTGGCATGCATGTGCATTACAGTTGCAAATTACAACTTTTAAATAGTTTCAAAATTTACAAAATCTCAAAGTTACAAAATTTTCAAAAGGTTTAAAAAGTGGATAAATTTAAAATTTTTAAAGTGAAAAGTTTTGATTACAGTTTCAAATAGCATTTAAATACAGTAAAGATACAAGGGGCATGATATTCCCTCATGTTCACATTTATATAATGGCATTTTCAAAAATTTCAAGTTTCAAAGTTGTAAAGTTTTAAAATGAATCTAGATCTATTTGCAGTAGTGTGATTCATCTTAGTTTTAAGTGGACCATGTTAGAGTCCAGTGACACTCAGTGTCTATGGTTACATTTTTCAATATGTAGCAGGCCACAATTCATGGTTCCACCCCATCAAATATTTTACAGAGTAATTTGTAAAGTCAAAAGAAAGTTGGAGCATACAATATTTCAAACTCAAGAGGATTGAAAGATTTTCAAATTGAGACTCGATCACTCTCAATTCTCCATAATTCATTACTTCTAAAAATGTCCCAACAAAGGGGCATGCACTTCACCATCTCCAAAATTACATAACAATACTCTTTGCTCTCTTTTAAAATTATAAATAGCAAATTACAAATTTTTAATTTTTAATTTTTAATTTTAAATATGAATAGATATTATTTTTAGTTGAATTGTCACAAGTTATTACATTAAGGCATCTTTCACAATCAAATTTTGCATTCAAATATAAGTGTGTATACAAAATTGACAAAATTTAAAAGTTTCAAAGTGAAAAGTTTCAGTTACAATTTCAAATATCATTTCAATATAATATAGATATTCGGGGCATGATATTCATTCATGTTCATGTTTATACTATCTTTTTCAAAATTTCAAAGTTTCAAATAAAATCAAGATCCATCTACAGGAGTGTGATTGGTCTCAGTTTTAAGAGGACCACGTTAGAGTCTAGTGACACTTAATGTCTATGGTTGCACTTTTTCAATATGTAGCAGGACACAGTTCATGGTTCCACCCCTTCAAATATAATATAGAGTACTCTATAAATTCAAATGAGAAATGGAGCATATAATCTTATTAACACAAAAGCATTGAATAGTTTTAAAATTTAGAGTTAATCATTGTCAATATGGCATGGTTCAAAACCTCTCCAAATGTCCTAATAAAAGCTCATGCACTTCACCATCTCTAAAGTTACAGGGCAATTTTCTCTCCTTTCTCTCTTTTCAAATTAAAAAGAGCAAATTGTAAAATTTCAATTTTCAATATGAGTAAATATTACTTTCAGTTGCATTGTTTTAGGTTCCTACATTATGGCATTTTCACAATCAAGCTTCAAATTCAAAGACACTGTGTGTATACACACTCATGTTTGCATGCATTTTACTCTAGTAACTTCACTCTGGGCATCACTAAAAAAAATTGAGGAAAAATTTAAATGCATAAAATTAATCATTGAGTGTTTGACAATGTTTATTCATGACATCTTTATCCTTACTTGGTTTATTCACCATTTCTATAACTCACAATCTATAAGAGAGCCTTCATTATCTTGTAAGCACTGAAAATATCATAAATACATCCATATTTTAGTTACATTCATCTATGTTCAATCCACATGCTCTTGTCAGACTTATCCCAACAATTTTTAGTTGTATGGGATAAGTCTACACTAGTCAGATAGGGCGGTTTTATGCCCTTGTATTGTAGTGCAGCCTTAACTTTCACTCTCTAATGATCACTTTTTGAATTGAGATGTTACACAACAACTCTCCCATGATTTTTAAAATTTAGTCAGCAAAATTATTCTAAATATTCTCTTATAAAGGCACATCAAGGCAACTTATTCTACCCCACTAAATCTCTTTATCAAAAGCACTTCACACTGAGTATAATATCAATATGGTTTATTGTAGGTCAAAGACATTTATTGTCAAGCATTTTAATCAATCATCTAACTAAATTCATTTTAGTTATATAATCATGCATCACACAATCACTATAAGAGGAAGAACTACAATGTCTTGAGCCCCATTTGGGTTATATATGTAGAGCTCAGTCACAAGGGATTTCTAAGGCTAGATTGAATATTCTTACTAACCCATATTTATTTCCTTTTGTTATATAATTACTATCTTATGCATGTGAAAGACTAGGGTTTTATATTTTCAAGTCTTCTACGTGACATATTGGCACACATAGCTCAATAATCTACCTTCAAAAACTATCACACAGCATAGATCAATAAATCTATAATATAGTCAATTAGGACATGGCTATAGTCAACAAAGAAGGTTGTAGTGTGCCCTTGTCTACCTCTTGCAGACTTGTCCTAACAGACTTCAAATTACTATTTTCTAATAATATTGTGTTTGTAGGCCATTTCATATAGTTTTCACTTATAGATAGTCTGCACAATTATATTTATTTATGTTTTAGGGAGGTTTGCACATCCTCTGGCCTAGTTTACTATTTTTAGCAAGTTTCTAATGTATGTAAATTTTATAATTTATTATGTTTGATTGTATTTTAATATCATATTAGTACATGTAAGAATTTATATTTTAATAGTTTAATTATATTACTTTAAGTATTTTTAAAATTAAAAGGATTAAACAAAACCACATTAGTTGTATTTGTTACGTCTTGCTTTTATCTATCCTATGTAAGAAATCCTTTCTTTAGAATGCCTTCTTTCTTAATTAGAATTTGCTTTCTTTGTCTGGTTGTAAGTGTTCCTTTGGATTTGTTCTTGTTAAAACCTATCCTTTTTGCATGTGCTACTTGTAGTTGTTGTTGTTGAACTTGATTATGTTATTCACTTTGTATTTGATTTTGAAGAGATGCGTTATTTACCATCTTGATTTCAAGTGATGCAACCCTTAGACATAAAACTTGAATTTTCTCTTTTGAATTTTGTGAGTTAATATTGCAATAAGTATTAAAGTTTTATTTATGTTGTTCATCTTGGGTGATAGTTTTACCCTTATTCTTTGAAGATTGTTCTTCCATAGAAGTTTTTGATTGATTTTTATTTATTCTATCCTCTTAATAAGTTCTCACTACCACATGTTTGAATAAAGTATGTGATAATCATTCTTCGAGATCAAGATGATTGTAATTATGCTAACATAACTTGTCATTTACTAGATTTTTAATACCATCATCATCACTATCATACGAATCTATAATTATGCATTTACGATCTTCTAATTTTTTCAAAAGAGGGGAATCTAATATTATCTCCTTTTTTGTATGGTGGGTGGTAATACTTTATATGTGTCTTATTAAATGCTTAGGATTGGTGATTTTATCATGGTCTATACTTGACTCACCTACCTCATATGTATGTATTTGGTAAAGTGTGATAGGTTGTGCATGTAGTTTAATAGGATGATCATCAAGTTTTGATGGAGTCATTTTGCAATATTGGAAAGTTGAATCATCTACTATAAGAGTATTTTTTGCACCCCTCATCTAAAAATTTGATATATCTATGGAATGTATAAGGCACAACCTTTATGGCACCAATCTAGGGCCTACCTAAAAGTAAGTTGCAGTGTAATTGGTTCCGAATTACTTGATAAACAATGGGAAGTATCTTAGGGCCTACTAGTAAATCAAATGTAATAGCTATGAGTGTTTGACGAGGGGTGTTATCAAATCCTTTAATATCGCGTTATGATTTTTGAATGCTATTCATATCAATACCCTATTATTATAATATTGTAGACTACAAATATTTAATCTCAATCTATTATCTACCAAAACACATTGGACACCCATTTCATGTATTTGATCTTGAATAAATAGTAAAATATCTTGTTATATAATGTGTTTAGGATGCAACTCTTCATTGTTGAATGTGATGACTAGGTTGACATCTCTGAGTGTATTCATGATAGAATCAAATTATGTTGGTTGTGTATCACCAAGAAGATTTGTATCATACAAAACATCATAGAAGATATCTTTGTAAACAGTTGATATTTTTAATAGCTCCAAAATAGAAAATTTAGTAGCTTATATATATATGAGAATTTCTAAGTTTATTGAGGATGTCAAAACCCTTGGATGGATTTTATTACCTTATGGGAAGTGGTGGGGGTTATGGAAAAATATGTTGACCATCTTCGTTTTACCTTGGAGGATGAGGTATTCACCCTTATTGAATGTTGACAACATGGACAATAGAGTCTATTACGAGCCTTCGAGGAATGATGGGAACAAGATGAAGTTTGAGATAACCTTGAGGCCTAGGGGTAGGTGGAACAAACCGAGTCATGAATGGCATTTGGTGTCTAGCAGTGATAGGTAAGATATCAGATTTGATATTACAACAATATAAATTTAAGAAGGCTTGAGGTTGTATATTAATTTTTTTAGAATTATTATGATTTATGTATTTGATCAACACATATAGACATTGAATAACTATTTATAATGTAAGATAACATGTAACCTTAAAATACATGAACTATAAACATTTATTATGATAGGATTTTTGAACAAAATATTTACAATGAGGAAAGAGGGTGTAACTAGTCAAAGGTGCATTTTCTTTGAAGGCTCTTAGATATAATAATCTTAGTCATAAAGACACTAACTATGGAGAATTCCATTTTTCTTGTAGCCAAACTATCTCATCTCATGGGTTACGTTGAGAGTAACTTATCGAGGATAATCACTTACTGGTGCACTACAAGAACAAATGATCAAGGGCTTCCTATGATTGAAAACAAAATCCAAGGCATTTTTGATATATTGCGGGGTATGTGAAAACCAAAATCCATATATAGTGTTATCTAATGGTTTGATTATTGGGGTAGTACCCCTCACACCATGACATAGTGAAAATTTCTAACCGCTTTGCCTATAATGACAAATCTTATGAGTTTTAAAATTATTGAAACACAATTTATAGAAAAATAAAGAGGAAAAAAATTGAAAACCAAGGACAAGTAAGGATTTTTAACTAAGGAAAAATGAATTTTGAATCCCTAAGGTCAAATAAAACCCTAGAGTAGAACTCAATCAAATTCAATAAAGGATGATCAAATTTCTCTTCAGTGTCTGGAAATAAAAAATTCAACTAAAATACTAGGGCAAAAAATAAGACAAGGCAAGCAATGTTCAAATACAAAAGTATGAGTTCACCAATATGTTTTAACCTATTCTTTATAAAACACTAAGTGAATCAAGAAGTGTTATATGTATTATATAGGTGTAAAACTATAAGTATCAAAATTCTAAAGATGCACAATAATTAACTATCATGATTTTGACAACTTACTAAATATGGAAAACTCCTATCTTGGGAAAGCACTAAATATAAATATACATATCTCACTCAATTATCTCTATTGATTGTCTAATGATAAATATGAGATGTCACACTTAGATTTTAGATGCATATAAATATTTGTGTGTCTTCTCTTTTCTTTGAAACCCTTAGGGCACTTTGATAGCTTGGAAACCTACAATAAAAAGAGGGGAGTGCAATGGCCTTAGTTGACCTCAATCACCCACTTGATAATCAATTTTTGCCTATGTATCCAATACTCCAAGGTAGAAAATCAAGCACACATAGTTCTCCTAGACCTAGAGTGAATGTGTAATTCTTGCTCCCATGACTATGTGTATGCAACTAGAAGATGGCTTTGATACTTGAAAATGACTGCTCTTGCCTTGCTTTAAAGGGATCTTGAGTTGGCATATGCCTGTTCCTTATGAATAATGTAGAATTTGGAAAAAATAAGGCAAATTTTCTCAATGTGTAGAAGTGTATATGCTTGTACCGAGTGAATATATTGTGGGGAAAATGAATGACTCTTACTATGTATTTATATGCAATTTTTTTGATAATTTCTTTTAGAAAACCTTATGAAATGTGTGGGAAGACCCAAAGATTGAATTCAAATTTGGAAATTAACCATTATTTGGTAGGACATGTTAGGAATTGAGTGTTTCATGGTAATATATGTGTGTGAAATATATTATATAGGATAATATAATATTGTAATGTGAGAATAATAAAATGAGTTATTAAATACAACTCATATAGAGATACGTAGATTAGATTGTGAGTGTTTCTAGGAGATAGGATGAGAGATTAAAGGAAGATATTATACAAGGATCTGAGATATTTTATGAAGAATATAGTAATTAAAGATTATCCTTGACTCCTCATTTGTAGGAGCTCATTGAGCTATATAAAATGTAATCCTACATCATAGTATTATGTATTGAATGAATAAAATGTCATAATGAAGAATGCATTATTATTGAGTTTACTTTGTAACCAAATTATTATGATCAACTAAGTTACTATGTACCAAATCTTATTAGTGGTATCAGAGTAGATATGGGCATGTGAGAATTTGTGAGGGGAAAACTCACTATTTGTTTTTGGTTTCCCTTACAGATGGTAGTTGTATGAACACACATTAATTTATTCTAAGAAAATGCAAGATTCACTATCCATCACCATTTAAATATGTAAATACATACCATTACTTACAAATTATAGTCCATCCCTGTGTAGGGGAAACTGTCCTATTCCATTCCTATAACTTTAGTTTTCTATCGACACCACATCGCTTCAATCATCTCTTTGCATAGAATTTATGGCTCGAGACTCAAAATTAGCACATGCCTTTAGGGCTCATGACACATGTTCACATTATTCAACACATTAAATTCAAATTCATCACCATTTTATTTGTTTTGCATTGTCATTTATTTTTTTGGCAATCAACTCAAACTGTGTGCATTGAATGGGGATCCATTGACCTCTCAGAGCATTCTTCTTCTTGACTTTGACCCAACTGCACATTATTTCCTTCCATATACATTAGATCCAAGCCACCTTTAATATCCCTCAAGCTTATAATAGGTTTTCATTAGATTTATTTTATTTATAGTGTCAGTAAATAGTTTACATAGGTTGTTATAATATTGTGCTTAGATAATCCTCGTTAATGGGTTAAGTGTAATTGGTAGAAAATATCGGACAAACCAACATAATTGGACTCCCCCTTTAGGGGGATAGTTTAAGCTCAATTTTGATGGAGCTTCTCAGGGAAATCTTGAAGCCTTGAGAGCAAGATGTATTATTAGGGATTGCAGTGGTTCCTTAATTCATGTTATATCCAAGAAACTTTAGGATGGCATGAATAATGAAGCGGAGGTGCAAGCACTTGCATTGGGTATTGATATGGCCCTCCAATGTGGGATCCCTTAGTTTTTGATAGAAGAAGATTCCCAGGTAATGATAGCATTGAAAACGAAAGAGGCTAGAGCCTGACATCTTGAGAATATTCTGTCAAACACCTAGAAAAATCTAGAGTTATTCTCTGAGGTGGCTTCCAGACACTACTTCTGAGAGGCAAATTCGACCATGGAATTCTTAGCTAATTGAGGTATCGACCAAAAGGAAATGTGTAGAATGGATAATGTGAGAGTAGCATGGGAAGATTTCCTAACTATTTTTTTGAGTTTGGTTAATGTTTGCTTTAAGATTTGTGTTTTGCTTGATCCGTGAAATAGAGTTAAAGCCTTCTACTAAACTTAGTGGAGGCGTTTCTTATCATTAGAACGGCAGTGAGCTAGTTTTGGGTCCTTTTTCATTGGCTTAAAGGCTTCTACTAAACTTAGTGGGGGCATTTCTTATCATTAGAAAGGCAGTGAGCTAGTTTTGGGTCCTTTTTCATTGGCTATTTAACTCATTATTGCATGGTGCCTCCTCGCACATAGGGGAGTACTTGTCATGGGTTGGCATTAATGACTACAATCAGACATAATTTTCCAAAATGGTGGCCACCTTTGGTAAGTGGGGGCTTCAAGGATAACATTTTAAATCATCATGTCATTCTTGGGTTTTTATGCTAGTTGGGGCTGGTGTGTTGGTCATTGGTAATGCTCATAGGTGTCAGTGAAACTAGTGTAAATAGTTCGGCAAATGGATGATGTAACAAAAATTGCCTTAGTGACTCTGTGTATTAATGAGGGAAGTAAAGCGCATGAAATGGCCTTCGAAGGCCAAATCTCATGAGCTCACCTATCATATATATTATAGCTCCCATCAAAGGATTTCTTTGAGGCAATCTTAGATGTTCTTGGGTTTGAGTTCTTACCTTAGGGTGTGAGTAGTTGGGAAAATTAGTAAATTACTGTGATGTTTACATCCAATCTTATGGCATTGGTCTCAGAAGTAGAAGTGGTTGCTCAAGTGATGGTTTTTTGTGTGCATCCAGAAGTGGGGGTGGGGCTAGTAAAGAAAATTTTGCTCCATAACTTGTCACCTTTACCCAATCTACCTTTCTTAGGCAAAGACGGCCTAGGTGTGGTTTCATCCTTGACTTTCCAGGCATTGGAGACGTGCTTCATGATTTTGTAGGATTTCATGGAGGAATTACAAAGGAAAGTTTCAAATCATGGTTCTAAGGAGGGTTAATTTATTTTCATGCCCATTTTGGAGCAGCTTAAGGCTCAAATCCTTGAGTTAGTGAGGATACGTGAGCATCAACATAGGAAGCATATAGTGGTAGTTGTCAAAGAGCTAGTGAAATGGGTTCATCGGAGGGAAGTCGGAGCACCGCCCTAGTGTATTAAACCATGGGAAGATATTTTTGGAAGCCTTTTCCTAAGAAATGCAATCCTTTTTATGACTTCTGCTACAGGTGAGGAAGGCTCTGGGAAAAATGTTAAAGCTAAAATATTGCCTAGGGAAGAGGTGGTTAAACTCAGGGGCAGTGAAGTCATTTATGTTATGGATTCAGAAGAAGAAGTTGGTGTGGGTATCTATTGAAATGGCTATTGTCTTTTGTCACTGTGTTCAAAATTTTTGGGTCGGTATGGTTTTTGGCCATCTGGTTTTAGTATGCTATTGGGTGTCGTCAGGGTATTGTAGCCGTATGTTTACTTTTTTATTATTTTGGTTTATTGTCAATTGGTTGTATCTGGTTCTTAGTTATTGTTAATGGGTTGGTGGGGCCTAAATACAATCCTTGTATCTATAAAAAAAATATTGTGCTTAGATAAGTATATAGGTTTTTGTAATATTTTAGGATGTATTTAATATTGTTATTTATAGCTTGTAAATTTTATTACATGATTTCTTAAAATTATAAATTGATTGTTATTTACAAAGTCAATATTATTTATTTTTATGTAGTATTATGATTAGCAGTCATTATAAACAAATAAACAGTTGATAATGTTATGACAAATATTGTTTTAAGTTATTAGAGGGTATAAAATATATAATTAGTCATATCTTCATTGTTAATGTTAGTGTATCTACGTTGTGTCATCAAATGTATATCTGTCAAAGACCAAAAGTGTCAAAAATATTGCCTCATGAATGCATTTTTAGTGGAACCTGATGTTTGATGAGTATGTCTAGCTTATGGTAGTTTTATACTCATATAGATGATCCTCAATAGGAGGTTGGAGGAATTTCAATGACCTATTATCAACTACTAACAATGGGGCCACTTTATGTATTAGTGGCATTTTTTCAATTTTTTAGTTTAGTGATGTGTGGTGTGTGTTAGAGAATAAGAATAAAAGCACATCCTTGTTCACATGTGTTTTCTTGTTTCCATTATGTTCAATAAACCCCTACATAAACATTTGGAAAAGATTCATATTCCAAAAAAGTGCAATCTTTAAGGGCAGAAGAATATTTGAGGTAAAATTGACATGGATGGTTATCCAGATAGTTTTGAGCTCTATAAATCTAGAAGATTCATAATTGAAGAACCCAAGGAATGGGAACGGTCCCTCAAAATTTGACTCAAAATTTTGCCTTCATGAGGGTAAAGTGACAATTTGATGGATTTGTACTTTGTCTATGCAATGTTTTCAAAGAGCAGTGTTAATAGGATATGTTTTCTTCTCCCATGTTCACATAAGGGGGGAATGTTAGGAATTTAATGTTTCATGGTAATATATGTATGTGTAAAAAATATATTATCTAGGATAATATAATATTATAATGTGTGAATACTAAAATGAGTTGTTAAATATAAATCATATAGAGATACGTAGATTAGATTGTGAGTGTTTCTCAGAGATAGAGTGAGAGAATAAAAGAGGATATTATGTAAGGATTTGAGAGATTTTAGGTGTAATATATTTGTTGAATATTAGCCTTTAATCCTTGTTTGTAGGAGCTCATTGAGCTATATAAAATTTAATCCTCCATCATAGTATTATCTCTCGAATGAATTTAATATCAGAATGAAGAATTCAATATTATTGAGTCTAATTTATAATTGATAGCGTTTGAGTAAAACCACCAAATGAAATTTACAATATGGTAATCTTGTGTCTACAAAAGGTAGATCACTATTATTTTATTAACTAAAAATATTCAAGTACATAAGGGTGCATATAAGCCATTAACCCTGAATGACCAAGATAAGACATATTTATAACTTTATCGAGAGACCCGTAAAATTACCAATTAGGTAATAACTAAAAACCTAACTCTATACGATATTGTTTACCCATAAGATAACATTAAAAATTTATTATAATCTAACTTAACAAAATGTATAAAGGGGGTGTCTTAAATAAGAAACATGCCCCTTTAATTTATTATAAACATATTAATCTAAACTATTTGCTAAGGCTTCAGAACAAGTCATAATAAACCCCCTTATGATCCAAAGTCTGTTCTTTGGACACATTCCAAGCATTTTTTTAAATTTTTAAAATTTGATTCTTCAAGGGGTTTTATGAAAATGTTAGTTGTCTATTCTATAGCTGGGAAATATATTGTTTCAAGTGCTTTATTCGACACCAACATTAACAAATAATGATATTTGACATCCACATGTTTGGTTTTGGCATGAAATATTGAATTTTTGGACATCTTGATCACACTTTGATTATCAATACATAAGTATGTAGGAGTAATATGATAAATCTGAAGGTCTTTAAGTATGCAATGTAAATAAACAATGTCTCTAGAAGCATCCCATGTTGTGATGTATTCTGATTATGTGGATGAAGTTTACCACAATATCCTTATTCTTACATCACCATACAATGGTAGTTCAACCCTTACACATAATGTATCATGTTATGGACACACTGTCATCCACATATTTGGCAAAATCTACATCACAATACCCAACAACTTTGAATTTCTTGTTATGGTGGTACTCAAGGCCATATGTTTTTGTTCCCTGAGGGTAACGAAGTACTCTTTTTGTTGCATGCCAATGAACTTCTCTAGGATTATGCATAAACCTAGACAAAATTCCCACAATAAGGGATATATCAAGCCTAATAGTCATCAAGTATATTAATATTCCCACTAATTTCATATATTTATTGCCATCACAAAATACACTACCATCATCTTTAAATAATTTTAAGTTACTCTCCATTAGAGTAGGCACAGGTTTGCAATCATTCATACTAAACTTGTTTAATAACTCATAAATATACTTAGTTTGAGTAATAAAAATGCTTTTATCCTTTTTAGTGACTTCTATGCCAAGATAATAGTGAATAAGTCCAAAATATGTCATCTCAACCCCATCTTTTAGTTCTTCTTCACATACATGTTATGGTGTTCATAATTTCCTATAATAAGTAAATCATCGACACAAAGAATGAGAATTACTAACTTATTTCCCTACAATAGAATATAGGGATTATAATTATCTTCACTATGTACAAATCCAATTTTTTATAATTAAGAATCTAATTTTTCATACCAAGCCCTGGGTGCTTGTTTGAGCTCATAAAGAGCTTTTATTAATTTACACACCTTGTGTTTTGCACCCACTTTCTCAAAACCTTGGAGTTGTGTCATATAAACTATTTCCTACAAATCACCATTCAAAAAAGTAATTTTAACATCAATTTGATGTACTTTCCAAATATTATGTGCTATTAAGGCAATAACCATATGAATTGTGTGTCATTTAATAGTCGGTGCAAACCTCTCCTCATAATCAATTCCTTCTTGTTATGCATAACCTTTTGCAACAAGGCTTGCCTTATGTTTATCAATGGATCCATTTAATTTATACTTTACCCTATAAACCCATTTTCATATAATGGGTTGAACATGTGGAGGAAGATCAACCAAAACCTGAGTGTTATTATTAAGAATGACATCATACTCATGCATTGCAGTTTGCCAAACCTATTTGGTAGAAGCTTTCTCAAAAGTGGATGGCTTGATGGAAGAAGTCGTAACAACCATTATATAATTTACCTATTTACAAGAAATCTTGGGACCTATTTTAACAACTTCCATTGATTTCAAGTCAGAAAAAGTACTTTGAGATCATTTTGGATACTTGTGTAAATTATCAAGATCAAAAATATCAGAATTCTCTTCATATACATCATTTGGAGGAAGATATTGATAATTTTCAACATTTTCTAAGTCATGATGTTCTGAAGTATTCGAGGAAGTAGAAGAAATGGAAGGGATACTTGTCTCATACCATAATCTATGAGAGTTAGCTTCATTATTCAATATCTTACCATATTTTTTAATTTTTCTCTCTAACCTATCAAATTGTGAGTGTATCTCTATAGTGTTCATATTACCAAATTCATCAAATATCACATCCCTACGCGCTATGAATTGTCTTGTATCCTATGTAAGCAAATGATACCCCTTTTTGGTTTTTAAATACTAAAGAAAAATGCATTTTTTACTTCAAGGTTTCAACTTAGTTATGTGTTCAGTAGGAACTAAAGCAAAGTAAGTACATCCAAACAATTTCAAGTGGTTAAATTTTGGATTAAATTGATGCTGAGATTCATATGGAGTTTTACCTAAAAGTGTAATTGTAGGGGATATATTCCATAAATACATTGTAATACAAATGTATTTTTCCCAAAGTTTATCATCAAGATATTTATAATGCAACATAGCTCAAGATGTGCCATCTAAAGTTCATTTCATTCATTCAAAAACTCCATTTACTGTGGAGTATAAGCATTATTGTATTGTCATTTGATTCCATGTTCCCAACAATAATCAAAAAATTAATTTTAAGTATATTCACCACCATTATTTGAATGAATAGTAGCTAGTTTTGAACTTGTTTCTTTCTCAACTAAGTTTATCCATTTAACAAACTTAGTAAAAACCTCTGATTTGTTTTTCATAAAAAAACCCAAGTCATCCTATAAAAATCATCAATAAACAACAAAAAATGCATGCACCCTTCAATGGATGACTTTTTCATATCACACACATCATTATGAACTAACTACAAACATCTGTTAGCTCGCTAAGAATCCTTAGGAAATTTTGCCCTATTTTATTTGCCTAAAACACATGATTCACAAATAATGTTATCTTTGTGAAAAATGGGTAAACCATTCATAATGTTATGTCTTTGTAAGTCCACTAAGGAGTGAACATTCAAATGTCCATAATGCAAATGCCACAAAAGTTACATAGACATTGTACCTATCCCTATTTCATCTACTATTGCAAATTTTACTTTAAGATGAAGTACTTTGTAATGCAAATGAACCATGTTCCCATACTCATAACCAATATACATTATCTTCAATCTGTATTTGATAGAGTTGATGTAAATGAGTCCATTTTTAAGCACAATTTGATAACCCTTCTTACGAATAATTATTAAGTCAAGAAGATGTTTTTGCAATGTGGGAACATACCAAACTTTCTCCAAGTATTTGATAAAACCAATAGGAATAAGAATATGAATAAATCAAAGTCCATGTGGAATATGCATATATTTATCTTCCAAGGAGACTGGAGTGAGAGATGTTTCTTCGAAAGTCCATAATAAGTCTCCTTTGAATATCATATGTTTGGTTGCACTTGTATCTACAACCCAAACATTTGTGAACTCATCTTTAGCTTCATATTCCATATAAGTAATGTTCCCTAAAGTTGTGAATACAAACTCATGAGAAATATTTCTTAAATCATCATATTCATGTTTTGCATATTGAGCATAGTTAAATTTAGTCACTTTTTGTGGCCTCTAAATTTTATCAAGAGGAATCATACACTACGAAGTAATGTGACCAAATTTTCCATATCTATGACATTGAATGTCTGGTCTACCTCTCCCTCTACCTCTATATGACTTGTGACCACATCCCATGTCACTCATCACATTTGAATGAGAATGGTTATATTTTTTATTAGAATGGTTGTTTTGATGATACCCTTTACCTTTGGTTTGAAATATTCCTCCTCTATAACCTCTACTCCCTTTATAACTTTGCCTTTTATAGTTGTGTTGACCAAAAGATGAAGAACTAGGCTTGGATTTATAACATGGGCTTCCTATATTTTATTAGATTTATTGGTAGAGATAAGTCATGTTGAATAATAAATTCAATGATTTTATCAATAATTATGTTTATGATCTTATCAGAGACATGAAACATTTCTACAAAGTTTTTATAGGATCTAGATAGCCCTTTCATTGCAATAGTTACAACGAGATAATCATCAAGTTTACTAAACCTAGCCTTAGCATATTCAATAGTAATGTTCTTCAACTTATACATGTACTCTCCCATATCCCCATCTTCTACTAATGATGAAGTAAACCACTGCATATATATGTCTGTATTTTTATGTTTGGGATTTTTATCATACAAATTAGACAAAGTCTTCCATGCAGTGTAAATATGGGGAAAGTTTTCAATATGAATGTAAGTATCTATAGTGAAACAACACTTTATTAAAGTTAAAGCTTTAGAACCACACATATTATAAACATCAATTTTATCTTGTGTCATGGGTAACACATGATTTTTTTTCTTCACAACATCCCTTAATTCATTGAATACTAATAATACTTCCACTCAGTGTATCCAATCAGTGTAATTATAAATCATTAAATGATTAATATCTAATGGTAAATTTTGAAATTTTGATAGTTTTAAATAAAAATAAATGTAAAAAATGAAAATATGGCACACCCTAAATAACACTCGGCACAAAAAATGCTTTTACGGGAGTTTTCACTTAACCTCCACGAAGAGCATATGAAATACTTTTGATGGGTTATGCACTTAACCACACAAAAAAGATTAAATTACACCCTTATGCTAAAAATACAACTTTATCTCACCAAAATTACACCCTTATCACAAAAAAGGATACCCTTGTTAGTCCTTTACATCCAATTATGACATATCACATTTGTCGTTCTTTTACAAGCTTATTCACTTTACAACAAATTAAAAGGAATCATGTATCAAATATACTTCAAAAATGAATATTCCCAAAAATAAAATCATGTACAAATAGCTTTGATCAAAAAGAAATTAGACCAAAAAGGTGTTCTTAAGGATTTAAACCTTGGACCTTTCCAACTTCCAAGGGTTTGAAAAATGTAACACTACCAAATGATCTATAAGGATTTACAAGATATGAACATAATATTTCCTATTTAAATCTGATTTTTCTATGTGGGAAAATAAAATAAAAAATATTTTTCCATGCAAAACTTTTTCATGAAAAGTGTTGGCTCTTTTGAATTTATGTGGGTCCCAAAAACCCTAATATTTTTCAAATTTATCATAAACTTTAGACTTAAGTAACAACATTATATTCCAAGCTTCCAAGGATGTCATGCTTCATTAGAGAGCTTCACAAATCCGTACAAACACACAGGGAGAGGAAAAATCTGTATAGAGCCATACAATTTTTTTTTACAAGTTTTAGCTTGCTAGATGGAAGATCAAAATATATATATTAGTTTTGGATTGTATGGGAAACCATTATTTCACACAGAGGTCGTATAGATGTAGGAAGAGGTTGTAAAAATCAAAACAAAGGTTTTAAAATGCTTGAAGGTCAATCTGGATGGAATTTTAGGCATGCAAAATCTTTAAAAACCATGTCAAAACACCATGGATCTACTAAAAATAATTAGGAGGTCATACCATCCTCAAACAAAGGGTTTTTATCTTGAAAAATCCATACAATTTCTTGATTTTGTCTTTTAAATAGAGATTCAAGTGTTGGAAGCAATCAACAAACTTCTACAGGGATTTGAATGCATTTAAACAAAGTATAAATGATTTTTTTACTAATTTTCTAAGCAAATAGTTGTACATCTTAAGGTTTTAGGCCTTTTTTAAAATTATTTTAAAACCCTTTATATTTAAATAAATGTATTGAAAATGGAATTATTAAATGCTTTTTTCATGGAAAAAGAAGTAGGTTTCAAACTTGCATACCCGTATTTGCTCTTCACAGGCTTATCCTTCTTCACATTCTTAAATTTTGATTCCACGCTCACTTTCATGTGAATTTCCTCTTTCATCGAGATTAACCATGTTCTCTTTCACTACTAATTTTCACCAACACAACCATCCTTTAGCTTTGATACCATTGATAGCATTTGAGTAAAACCACCAAATGAAATTTACCATAGGGTAATATTATGTCTACAGTAGGTAGATCACAAGTATTTTATTAATTAAAAATATTCAAGTACATAAGGGTGCCTATAAGTGTTAACCCCTAATTACCAAGATAAGACATATTTATAATAATACTAAGAGATCGGTAAAACAACCAACTAGGTAATAACTAAAACCCTAACTCTGTATGGGATTGTTTACGTATAAAATAACATTACAAATATTTATAATCTAACTTGACAAAATGTATAAAGGAATTGTCTTAAATAATAAGAATGCCCCTTTAATTTATTACAAACACATTGACTTAAACTATTTACTAAGACTTTGGAACAAGCCCTTTACAATAATCAAATTATTGTGATCAACTGAGTGGACTCTGTACCAAATCCTATCTGTGGTATTAGAGCAGATATGGGTATGTGAGAATTTATGATGAGAAAACTCACTATTTTATTATGGTTTCCCCTGTGGATGGTAGACGTATAAGTGCACATAAGTTCATTATGATAAAATGTAAGCTTTGTTATCCATCACCATTCAGATATGTGAATACACCATTACCTACAAATTTAGGTCCATCTCCATAGAATGACAACCATCATATTCCACTCATATAACTTCAATATTTTTATCCACACCACATCACTCCAATAAACTCATTCCATAGAGTTTATATCTTGAGACATAGACTTGGAACATGCCTTGAGTGCCCCTGACACATGTTCACATTATTCAACACATTGGGTTCAAATTCACCACCATTTTCTTTGATCTACATTGCCATTCGTTCATATGTCAATCAACTCCGATTGTGTGTGTTGACTAGGTATCCATTGACCTCTCATAACATTCTTCTTCTTGAGTTCAACCTAGTTCCACATTACTTCCTTTCATCTACATCAAATCCAAGTTGCCTTCAATATCCCTCGATCTTGCAATAAGTTTTCATTAAATTCAATTTGTCAATATTATCAATAAATAGTTTACATAAGTTGTTACTAATTTTGTGCTTAGCAAATTCTATATGGTTTATAATATTTTAGGATGTATTAAAGGTTTTTATTTATAGCTTGGAGATTTTATTGCATGATTCTCAAAATTATAAATTGAATGTCATTTACAAAGTCAATATTGTTTAGTTTTTAGTAGTATTATGATTAAAAGTCATTATAAATAAATAGAAGAGATGATAATGTTGTGACAAATATTGTTTTAAGTTATTATAGGGTATACTATATAGAATTAGTCATATCTTCATTGTTAATGATGGTGTCTCTTTGTCATGTAATCAAATTTATATCCAACAAAGTCTAAAAGTGTCAAAAAAAATTCTTCACGAATGCATTTTTGGTGGAACCCAACATTTAATGAGTATTTATATCTTATGGGGGGTTTCTCCTCATAAAATTGAGCCTCAAAAAGAGGATGCAGACAAAGGAGGTTGAAGGAATTTCATTGACCTCTTATCAATTGCTAGCGATAGGGCCACTTTATGTATTAGTGGCATTTTTTAATTTTTTTAGTTTAGTGATATGTGATGTGTGTAAGAGAATAATAACATAAGTACATCCTTTTCCACATGTATTTTCTTGTTTCCATTGTGTTAAATAAACCCTAATAACATTTGGGAAAGATTCATATTCCAAAGAAGCACACTTTTTGAAGGGAAAAGAAGATTTTGAGGTAGACTCGACATGGATGGTTGTACAGATAGTTCTGAGCTTTGTAAATTTAGAGGACTAAGAATTCAAAAACCTAGAGAATGGGAATGGTTCATCGAAATTTGGCTCACAACTACACCTTCACAAGGGTAAAGAGATAACTTGATGGATTTGTACTTAGTCTACGCAGTGTTTTCAGATAGCAACATCAGTATGATATGTTATCTTCTCCCATGTTCATACCAGGGGGAATGTTATGGATTTAGTGTTTCATGGTAATATATGTATGTGTAAAATTATTATGTTGGATAATATAAATTTAACGTCAAAATAATAAAATGAGTTATTAAATACAACTCATATAGAGATACATAGATTAGATTGTGAGTGTTTTTAGGAGATAAAATAAGAGAATAAAGGAGTAGATTATGTAGGGATTTGAGAGGTTTCAAGGAAAATATATTTGTTGAATATTAGCCTTGATTCCTCATTTATGGGAGCTCATTGAACTATATAAAATTTAATCCTCCATCATAGTATTGTGTCCCAAATGAATTGAATATCAGAATGAAGAATGTAATATTATTGAGTGTGCTTTCTAATCAAATTATTATGATCAATTGAGTGTACTCTGTACCAAATCCTATTGGTACGTGGTTGACCCAAGTAGACATGGGAATAATGCATCTTTGTCTATTTAAAGTGGACCTATCTAAGAGGAACATAAAAAACTATGATTTTAGGGAATTAATTTTAGATACATAGAGCATTTAACATTAAAAGTTATGTGTAATGGTGACATCAAATAAAGGATCAAGCCCACATATAGACAAATGGATTAGAGGAATGACGAATAAGAATCATGTATTTTTTGCATAGGTCATACGATTTTGAATGTGTCAGGAATTAGTATTGTCAAGTATCTATGACCATTTTTATGTGTTTACAATATACTTAAGCATATTGGCCTCTAAAAGTTTGATCTCAATGTTATGAAGCATGTGGTAAAGTTCATCACAATATTGACAAGTTGTGAACATAACTTTGCCTTTAAGTGGTTGAATCAAAATATTTGATAAAAGAATTTGAAGCTTGCTATCAGGGATCTGATATGACATATTCATAAGCATTGTATTGAATCTAATCACATAATAAACAACATTCACACTAGGTCCTTGTTTGAGTTGGGAAATTTGGGAAAATATAACCTTTTGATTAATGTTTATAGAAAAATGAGATAGGATAGGCATATATCGACCAAATGCTTGAATCGATGCATGGAACCCATAAGTAAGGTGTATAATAATCTAAGGTATAGACCTTGAGGCTTGTAGGGAAAATCTTGCTCATAAATAAATCATCATGCACAAAACTAAAGCATGAATCAATATAGGATCTAAGGTGATGTGAAGAGTCACCCTTTCCACTGTATAAATCAATTTTAGGCATTGAAAATATAGGAAGAAAAGGGAGAATAATGACCTTAGTAACCAATAGGTCATGTAATATGTCATAAGATGTAACCATATAATCAAGCTTTTAATATGCTTGAGATAGTTTTGCAAGTTGTAATTGCATAACTTTAAGTTGTTGAATCAATAGATATTGAGATGCACTAATAGGTGTAAGAGTTGAATTATGATTACCATTTGTATGTGTAGGAATGAATGTCTTTTTAAGATTAATATTGGTAGCCAATAGAGTCATGATTTGTATTTTAAACATGTCCAAGACCAAGAGATAAAACATAAAAATTAAGTCATGGTGATACATTAGTTGTTAGATTGGAAGTAGGATGGGTCATAAAAGCATTAGGCTATGTATAAATAGTAGGAATAACCTCTATAGGTGTAATACTATGTGGAGGCACAAAAGGATTAGGAGTATTGGGAGCACTAGCCTCACCACTCGATGTATATGTAAAGCCTCCAATTGGAAAATTAGAAACATATGAAGAATATATGGGAGCAACCTCAAGTGTAAGTTCCTTATCCATAATTTGTTGATGCATCAATTTCAACTTAAATAACAAATATTCTAGACATGCATGATTCTTATTGATTATAACTTTAAATTTGGCCATTATAAAAAATCTACATGGATCAACATCATCAAAAACATTTGTATCTTAAAAAAAAATTATCCACGTAGTCATCATTGAGATTCTTAGTACAACCACTAACATTGGGATCATTCGTATGTTTTACATCAACCATATTAGAAGGAAGAATATTGTTAGAAGCAATAATACTTGATTCTAATGAATTAAATAATGGAAGTTATGTCAAAGCACAAGTAACACCACTCAATATAACACTTCACCTAGTAGGATGTGTAGGTGTAGGCTTCCTAATTGGCATAAGATCATATGAAAGAATCTAAGGCTATTGATTAAGAAATGAAATAAGTAAAACTAATATGTAAATATTTAAATCACATTTAAAATGTAAAACAAACCATATGGGAAACCTTAGAAAGTGTATACATTCAAAGAACAAATGTGTGCACCAATTTATGAAAAGTGGATGTAAATCCAAAGAGTAGAAATAAATGAATGAAAATATTAGACAGGGATTTGATCCATGTAAATAATCACAATTTAGCCATAAAATTACTAAATTAGACCCTAGGGGATGGGGTTTTTGAAACCTGGGTTGGATGATCAAGAGATCAGGTTCACCATTTTTTTTTATTTTTTTTTGTGGTTTAGGGGTAATTACCACAGGCACAAACAATTAATAGGGAACAAGGGAGATATATGAATTAATAGTAAGCTATAATAACCAAGTCTAACTCATGCCTTGAAAATAGAAAAAAATGGAATAAACACATAACTAAAACAAGTAAGAGCAATGAAAAGATAAAAATGATGGAATCTAACACACATGAGTTCTATTCTAAAATTTTGAAACTGGATCAAGGCTCTGTAGGTTATTATGTTGTTTTGTGTGAAATCTGATTGTTTTGACTGTACTGGGTTAGAATATGTAATGCATGAAATCTATATGGGGTAGAATTAGTAAGTCATTGAGTTTACAACACTTGTTATCATTGAATTTTCACCCTACCACCTAATTTGTCCTTTCCTCAAATTTAGGTTCTATAATTTTTTTGGTTAGTGCATCGTTAGATGTTGAGTAATGTCATGCAATCATTATGTGGAATTCATGAGAAAAATGCATCAAATTATGTCTCTTTTGCTCCTTGACCTAGCCCTTAAAAGTATAAACAAAACAAGTGTGTGTAAGATTAACTAACTTGGGATACCCCCTGAGGATTTACAATTACACATCTCACACACTTAGAGTTGGAGTTAATGTAGTTCTCTTGTGCATGCGAGTGAACTATAATTGAGAGAAAGTCTTCACCTTCTCTCTCTATGGAAATCCAATGCAACTCCATGAACATTCACTTAAATCATCTTTTAGTATAAGATAATGATGGCATAATACTTGAGGATGATGAAGAATAAATGTTGGAACAATGTGCAGATTCCTTGATAAGTTTTAAAATAGATAGGAAGAATGTGTTGCTTAATAACTTAGGAAAATTCATTGTTTGCTCACCACTTCAATATTTGATAAAGGACTAGGGATAGCTTTGTCTATACAAGGCTCTTTAGGACAAGACATATGATGGCTAACCATGGAAGAATATGATAAGCAAAAGTCAAGGTGCAAGTATTTAAGTTAAGGTGAAAGGACCCATAAAAACACAGAGGGCGAAATTAACAAGCCATAATTTTCATACATCACAAAATTGGTGGACCACCAATTTTGTAATAGGTGCTATAAATGCTCAGAGTGGAGATGAGCTTATTCATAAAATATATGACTAAGACCTAAAAGCTGGTAATAACAAATGAATATGAGAATGTATAGATGAAACAAGGTTAGATAAAGTCTAATGTGGACAAAAATGTGTTTAAAATAGCCAAATATACACAGACCAAGTGTGATAAAATAGGGGAAAACACAATGAAAAAAGGGTCTTGTACCTACATTAAGTGTTTACCTAGTCTAGCCTTTACAACATTATTTGACCTTATTTATTACATTTAAAACTAAAAAAAATCTCTAAATGTTGAATGATATTTTATAAAGTTTTATCGTATATTATTATGTTGATAGGCATTCTACAATGATAGTTGAGGTGGGTGGTGGAGGACTGTAATGTCCATGAGATGTTAACAATTACTTGTTGACCTTAAATGCGACTTTTATTTGACCATCATAGAGAAATTTAGACCTTAAATTTGACATCCATTTAACTATCTTGTGGAAGTTTTTTCTTCTTGATTGAAGAAGTTGATTGAGAAATCATAATATCTTGGGCATACGATGAATTTTGGGTCCCTTTTTTCTGGAAAAGATTATTTCGATCTTGACATAAGGATGCAACTAGATTGAAGCCATCTATCACCAATCAATGAGAAATTTGTTGAGAAGGTAATGAAATCATTAATCAATGTTTTATGTGACAAATCTAATATAGGGACTTCAAAATTAATAACTATTGATTTTTTTTAGAAAGATATATTTAAGATATCTACATTATAGTTTATCTTAAGTAGGGTGTCAGGAACTTGATCTATATGTATTGGAATTACTTTTAGAACTCTGAAATAATTATTTCCTTGAATGGATGGGAGATTTATTTTAGTATGATGCACTTCACAACTTTATTCAAAACTTATTTTTTCGGGGCTTTTATAAGAGAATGGTCTTATAGTATTATACTATTTTCAAATTTAGTTATAAATTTGCATGTTAAATTTCCAAAATAAAAAGATATCAATAACTACCACGTTGGATCAAAATTTCCTCAAATATAACAATAAAGGTAAAAGGAAAAGAAATGAAGATCCTTTTTTTTACTGAGATAACTAGGGTAATCCCCTATAGTAAAAAGAGAATGAAAAATAACCTAAGGAATCAACCCTGTAGGCAAAAACCAAAACATGATTAAGACTTACCAAGATAGTTAGCAAGGTGTTACATGCTTGGTGGGGATCAAACATCAAAACCACCATTCCTCTACCACAACAGCTAACCAAAAGCAATAAAAATCATTTTATTTATATAGGCTATCAACTATTACATTGAGAGTTTACAAAAGACCCAACAGGGTTACAAAAAACCCAAACCCAGTGAACCAACTACTTGCCCATATAACCAGACCAGGACCAAATTCCATCATGCATTATTAGCATCAGTCTAACAAAATTACCTATGCTCCCATAGGTATATTTTGTATACTATTTTCACAACTTGCTCTCCACCTTGATCACAATATGTAGCCTCTGCATTGTCCTACTCCCCTTCCTCCTCATCATCACAACACACAAGAGGCTTGAAAATGCACTTAGGTGGAAGTCACATCCTAAGCTTAGCTACTAAGAAGGCTAAACTTCTTTGTAATTTCAAAATCCCATCCAATATCGCATGGCTATGGTATGTAGTCTCTATACCCACCAAGTGAATAAGATTCTCCAAATCCAAATGCTCTTGAAGTAAGGTGAAAGATCCAGCTACATTTGATAAAATATTCCCTCCACTAATTATTTGTGCAACATCAAATACATTTATGTGCCCAATGGGTTGATTAAAGTCCATCATGAATGATTTTAAAACCTTCATAATTTCTTGCTCCTCCAGCTCATCAATTTTAGTTGCTACCAACCACATTATTCATAGGTAAATTCTCATCAATGGACTATGAATCTCCTCATTGATATAGTTGGCAAATTGAACTAAGATCACCTCCCTTATCAGCCATCTAGGATAAGTTTCCTGATGCCCTCTTCTAGTCTTCAGATGAACCCCTGACTCCATTTTCACCCCTTTACCCTTCTTTATTGAGACTACTTGCAGTAGTCCAACTCTTCTCCACTACTCTACTCAAACTCCTAAAGCCACAACTAAAAGAAAATACATCTGCCTTGAATCCACCACCATCACATCTTATAAATACCCATCTCCTAGCATGAGTGATCACACCTCCATAACATAAACTACTTACCAACATGATTTCTCAAAGTAAATGCCTATATCACCTTGATCTCTTGCCAAACATCACTCACCACTTCATGACAGTTTGGTTCATCATAAAACCAATGTCTAGGTATCATTGATTCACTCCCTTGGTTTCAAATAGATAGATAACCAAACTTCAATATTTTATGTCTTAATGATTTCCATCAACTCAACCCATCCATGCTTGTTTTGACATCACCGGTTAGCAATTTCAACATATCATTCAAAAATGGGGAGTTCATTTCATAAAAACTCTCTTCTACTTATCTCTTAGATTCATCATTGTATCAAATGCCTAATTAGCCATTGATTTCCCCACTTGTTTTGTATGTTGAAACTTTACATGCTTTAAGAAATCCCTCAAATCCTTCACGTCATCAAGAATAATGCAAATTTTCCAAGCTTTAGTCTTGCTAGCACATAATGCATTGATAACAATCTAAGAATCTCTTTCTACAATTAGATTCTCTTAGTCATGCTCCACTGCCACTTAGATTCCTTTCAAAACAACATGAGCCTTTGACACATTATTTGTCTCCACTCCTGCCTCTTGGGAAAAAAATAGCAATGACTATCCATTAAGGCCATGAAAAACTCCATCTGCTCTTACCACATCAAGGTTACCTTTAAATGCTCTATCAAAATTTAGTTTTACCTTACCCATGTATGTGGGCCTCTAATGGTGTTTTGGAAACAAACCTTGTTCCCTACTAACCCCAAACCCCTTATCAAGCATACTGAAGACCCTCTTTAAAGTCCATGATTCTAGGGGTCTTTTTAGGGTTTGTAAGGTAACTTACAACATATGAGACTACCTTGTACTCTTAGTATGTAGGAAGCATGTAATTGTACTTTAAATACAACATGTACATATCTTATGAAAAAAATCTGACCCCTCTTTATCCCATGCTCAAACTATGCAATTGAGATATACAACGCCAATCTTATCTTCTAATTTTTTCAATAATAATAGTGCACGTTTCAATAAAATTTTCCCCCCAATGACTACAAATATCTTCCACATGCAGGACCTTCTAACAAATCTTGATTCATAGTTCTCTCTATAAGACAATCCACTAAGAGATCTTATTATATTAAGACACATTCTACAATAGTAACTGGGGGTGGTGGTGGGTTGTAATCTCCATGAGGATGTTCACTTTTAATTTTAACTTTTAGTTTGACATTCATTTGACTGTGATTTAAAAGTTTTTCTTTTTTCTTGGAGAAGTCAATAATAACATCTTGGCCATATAATAGACTTTGGAGCCCCTCTTTTTAAGATTTTTTTTGAACTTAATGTACTGGTGTAGTTAAATTGATATGATTTATCATCACTTGGTAAAAAATATACAAAGAAAATGAAAATATGTGAAAAATCTAAAATTAATCTCTTTCCACATTTTTTCAGATATATGTATTAGTTAACCTATGTCACAATTTTATCCCTAATGTGGAAAGAATAAAACTAGTTCCGCATAAATTCTATTCAATGTGTTCTCATCATAAATGCATGTGTCATTTGAGAGTGAGTACGTGGTCCATCATGACAAGATGGAGAGTTTCTATTTATTTATTTATTCCTGAGAATTGAGCTATATTTTTAATTAAAATCAACTCAACTCAATCATTACATTAATATTTGACCATCATAGAGTAATTTAGACCTTAAACTTGATGTCATTTAACTGTCATATGGAAGTTTTTAATTCTTGATTGAATAAGTTGATAAATAAATCATAATATCTTGGGCATATGATGAAGTTTGGAGCCCTTTTAATCTGAAAAGATTATTTCAAACTTGACATAGGGGTGCAAGTAGATTGAAGCCAGCTGTCACTAGTCAATGAGAAATTTGTTAAGAAGGTAATGGAATCATTAATCAATGTTTTATTTGACAAATCTAAGATAGGGACTTCAATAGTAATATCTATTGACATTTTTTAGAAAGACATATAAGATATCTACATTCTGGTTTATCTTAAGTAGGGTGTCGGGAACCTAATCTATATATATTGGAATTACTTGTATAACTCTATAATAATTATTTCCTTGAATGGATGGGAGATTTATTTTAGTATGATGCACTTCGTAACTTGCTTCAAAAAATTTTTTTTTTGGGGCTTTTATAAGAGAATGGTCCTATAGTATTATACTATTTTAATACTTAGTTATAAATTTGCATGTTGATTTTTTGTCGAATATTTAAGAAATACAAAATAAAAAAAATCTCAACAACTACTACGTTAGATCAAAATTTCCTCAAATATAATAATTAAGTGTAAAAAGAAAAGAAATAAAGATCATTTTTTTGCTGAGATAACTAGGGTGTGCCCCTAGAGCAAAGAGAGAATGAAAAACAACTTGAGGAATCAACTCCATAGGTAAAAACCAAAACATGATTCAGACCCACCAAGATGGTTAGCAAGGTGTTACGTGCTTGGTGGGGATTAAACATCAAAGCCACCATTCGTCCACCACAACAACAAAAAACCATAACAATCATTTTATTTATATACGCTAGCAACTATTTTTTAAATATGCTATCAACTATTTTATTGAGAGTTTACAAAAGACCCAATAGGGTTACAAAAAACCCAAAACTAGGGTACCAACTACTTGCCCATATAACCAAACCAAGACCAAATTCCATCATGCATTACTAGAGTCAGTTTAACAAAATCACCTATGCTCTTTGAGGGAAATCGCCCTCTATTACTTGCACAACCTGCTCTCCACCTTGATCACCATCTGCAATCTCCACATTGTCTTGTTCCTTTTCTCCTCATCATCACACCACATAGGATGCTTGAAAATGCACTCAAGTGGAAGTCATGTCACAAGCTTGGCCGCTATGAAGGATAAGCTTCTCTACAATTTCAAAATCCCATATAATATTGCATGGCTATGGTTTGTAGTCTCTAAACACAATGAGTGAATAAGAGTCTCCAAATCTAAATGCTCTTGATGCAAGGTGAAAGAATCAATTGCATTTGACAAAATATTCACTCCATTGATCGTCTGTGCAACATCAAAGACAATTTGTGCCCAATTAATTACTTAGGGTCCATCATGAATGATTTTAAAACCTTCACAATTTCCTGCTCCTCCATCTCATCGACCTTAACCGCTACCTACCACATCTTTCACAACCAAATTCTCATCAATGTACTACGAATCTTCTTGTTGATATGGTCAACAAATTGAGTTGAGGTCACCTTCCTTGTCAGCCATCCAGAATAAGCCACCTGATGCCCTTCTCTAGTCTTTGGATGAACCGTCGACTCCAATTTCACCCCTTTGCTTTTCTCCATCAAGGCTACCTGTAGTAGTCCAAATACTTCTCCACCGCTCCACTCAAACTCCACAAGCCACAACTAAAAGAAAATACATTTGCCTTGAAGCCACCACCATCTCATCTTCTAAATACTCATCTCTTGGCATAAATGATCACACATCTATGACACAAACCACACACCGACATGATTTTCTAAAGTAAATACTTCTATCACCTCGAGCTCCTATCAAACGTCACTCACCACCTCATAACACTTTCGTTCATCATAAAACCAACACCTAGGTATCATCTATTTACTCCCTTGGTTTCAAGTAGATAGATAACCAAACTTCAATATTTTATGTCCTAATGATCACCATCAACTCAACCCATCCATGCTTGTCTTGACATCATGCATTAGCAATTTCAACAAATCATTCAGAAATGGGGAGTTCATTCCCTATAAACTCCCTTATGCTTTCTCTTAGATTCATCGTTGAATTAATTTCCCAATTAACCACTGAGTTCCCCACCCATTTTGTATGCTGAAACTCTACATGCTTTATGAAATCCCTCAAATCCTTCACTTCGTCAAGAATAATGTGAATCTTGCAAACTTTCATCTTGCTAGCACATAGTGCATTGATAATAATCAGAGAATCTCCTATAATTAGATTCTCCCAGTGATGCTCCACTGCCACTTAGATTCCTTTCAACACAACACTAGCCTTTGCCACATTATTCGTCTCCACCTCTAGCTCCTAGGAAAAAATTAACAACTGTCCATCATGGCCATAAAAAACTCCATTTGCTCTTGCCATGTCAGGGTTGCCTTTAGAGGTTTCATTGAAATTTAGTTTTACCTTGCCCACATCCAGGAACCTCTAATGGTGTTTGGGCAACAAACCTTGTTTAGTGTTTGTAAGGTAACTTACAACATATGAGACTACCTTGTAATCTTAGTATGTAGGAAGCATGTAACTGTACTTTAAATATAAGGTGTACATATCTTATGATTTTTTTGACCCCTCTTTATCTCATGCTCAAACTATGCAATTTAAATATACAATGTTAAGCTTATCTTTTGTGAGATTATAATTTTCTCAATAATAAAAATGTATTTTTCAATATTTTCTCCCAATGACTACAAATATCTTTCACATGTAGGACCTTCAAATAAATCTTGATTCATAGCTCTCTGTCCAAAACAATCTACTAAGAAATCTTATTATGTGAGACACATTCTACAATAATCACTGGGGGTGGTGGTACATTGTGATCTCAATAATGATGTTCACTTTTAATTTTAATTTTTAGTTTGACATTCATTTGATTGTGACTTAAATTTTTTTCTTTTTTCCGTAAAAAAATCAATCATAATATCTTAATCATACAATAATATTTGAAACCCCTTTTTTTAAATATTATTTTTGAATCATTCAATTAAAAAAATAAAAAATAATAATATTATTAATAATTGTAATATGTAAAAATCTAAAATAAAAACTTTAAAATTTATACTCTCCACATTTTTCTTTCGAGTAAAGATATGTCAATTTTATCCCCAATTTCATAAGAAAACTAATTCCACATTTAATTGGATTCAACATGTTCACATCATAAATGCATGTGCCATTTGTGACCTAGCACGTGGTCCATCGTGACAAGATGGAGAGTTTCTTTTTATTTATTTATTCCGGGGGATGTGACCTATATATATTTTTAATTAAAATCGTTTCTCAACTCAATCATTACAAAAACATCTGGAAGCGGGAAGACCACTTAATACATAGATATAAACATTTGTTAAGAAGGTGATTTACCCCCTAGCCCTTTCCCTGACAAGGCACACAATGTAATCTAGTTTACAGCTATTAAAAACGACCGAACAGAAGTGGCCGACACGGTTCTTTCAAAAAGCTCGGCAAAAGTTGGTTAACAGGGGGTTCCATTTTAAAATGCGGAGGGGCTGATAACATAACTTCATTTTTGTGCACAGTAGCCAAGCATGAGGAAATGGCCGAGGCTCGATTCCCGGAGATTCTCTCTACGAGTAGCAATTATGCTCTTAATAGTAATTGCTAGCACTCTTTTTCTCCGCTTTTGCGGGCATTTACTGATAAGGGCAAACGAGCTAGGCAGGAATTGTTTTCAGTTACCTCCCCAAGACTGCAAACGCAGGCAATTCAAGATTGCAATGGTCACTTTATCGGACGAATCGGAAAGCATCCCCGACAGATCTTTCGAGGGCATAATGAAGATGGTTGAGCCTAACAAAAAAAATTATGCTCACAGGCATGGCTATGATTTCATTGACGCCAGCCTTGTGTTGGACAGGCAAAGGCCTCCCAGTTGGAGTAAGATTTTGGCCGTTCGTGCTTTTTTGCCGTATTACGATTGGATTTTCTGGAACGACGCGGTATGTTCAGCTATTTTATGTTATACATTTGCCTTTGCTTTATACATGCAACTTAGTCAAATTCACCTAGGATCACTCTTGCTTGGAAACCTTCCACACACTCAATCATATTATCACAAAAAAAGAAGCAATACTTTGATACAGTAACAAACACATCTAACGGACTGACATTATTATCATATTATGCCAATACTCAACCTGATAAATGTACATAACCATCCTCTATTTATAATAACGAGGAGATATTGGTGGAACTGGGAGTGGTAGACAATTAGCTCCTAAAATAGAAAGATTCATCAAGATATGCTTAGCGAAATAGAAGGATGGTTCAGGCCAAATCTGGACTCAATTAGGACCGACATGTAATCTAATTGAGGCTGACTCGTAGTCTAATTGAAGATGTGGATATTCAAGGAATTATCTACATTTACATTATTATTTGCATAAATAATGGAAATACTAACCGAAGATATTCAAGGAATTATCTACATTTACATTATTATTTGCATAAATAATGGAAATACTAACCGAAGAAAAGTAAATAAACCTAATTCTAATGTGTCTATTTTTGTCATACTCTATCGCCCCTCAAGATGAACTCGGGGAATCAGAGTACGAAGGAGGAACTGAAACTACCCCCCCTCGGTGACAACTTCCTTCGGTGAACATATTTCAATGTTGTTAGTGGCTTAGTGAAGATGTTCACACCCGATCCTTTGTTTGACAATACTATAGATCAACCCCATGATCCTGAATTAACTTTCACATGAAGTGACATGAAGTGAATATGGATCTCAATGGGTTTGGTGTATTGGTACTCCATTGGTTTGATATTTATGTGGATAGCACTATGGTTTTCACACTAAAGAGTAGCGGGCTGCATTTGTGGAATGCTGAACTTGGTTGAAATCTAGCATATTCAAAGAGTTCCCTGTCTTGCACTGACTTCTCCTTGGTACCATGCCTTAATGAAAGATAGTGCAATAGCATGCTGCTTCTTGCTTGACCAAGTGACTAGATTGGAGCCAAGATGGTAGATGTAGGTAGAAGAGGACTTGTGATCATCAACATCACCTGCCTAATTGAAGTTGGTACAACCCACTAACTATGCCGAGCCCCCTTAAGTATACCCTATGCTATATTGAATTGTACTCTAGATATACCCAATTATCCTCTTCATTGCTTTCCATTGACTTGTGTGGATTTTGTTTGAATCAAGAGAAAGTCCAACAATAAAGGGCAAGTTAAGTTGGTTGGGAGTCAAATAGAGAAGGTTGTTTGCCCACAATGTAGCATGAATTGAAGGTGTAGAACACTTGGCAGACGATGTGCCTTTAGAGTGAAAGGGAGTTGGGGTTAACTTGCAGTCAAGTATATGAAAGCGTCCAAGCAATTCCAAGATATACTATTTTGTGCAATACTTACCTTGGTCTCAAATCGAGTTGCCTGAAGACAAAGGAAGTAATGAAGAAGGCCCAAACATGTCATCCTGAATTGCTCCATGAGTCTTGACATCACATCTTGATTCAAAGAGGAAGAACTAATGATGATCAAATAGTTGACTTAAAGCACAAGTGTAAGGAGTTCACCATCAATCCTCTATGTGTACAATGTTGGGTTTGAATGGTATTAGAGCACACCTAATTTCCTGCCTTCCTGTTTTTTCTCTAGTGTTTTTGTAATTGATGTTGAGTTGTTGGCTCATTAAGGAAAGGGGGATGTTTCAGACTTATAGTGCTTAGAGCTCTTTGTTTTTTGAGTGTTTGTAAGTGTTGTCGAGTTGTCGGCACATTAAAGAAAGGGGGTGTCCAATTTGGTTTCTGTTTCACCAAACAAGGAGATCGGATGACAAAGTTAGTTTTGTTTTGGACTCAAAGCCTTTTCAAATTTTTATAGTTTTTCCAATTAATATCTTTTGTGAGGTCGAATTCAATAGTCTTGTAATTTTTTTCAAAGGCTTCAGATTGTTGGTTTGATTTTTTTCTTTCTTTAAGTAGATTGTTTTGAGGATTGCATTCAGATTGACCCATCCATGCTACATGTATACACTTCAATTGGCTCGCCTCATCGCTCGTCACTATTATTATTATTAGGCGACATTAGTTTCATCTAATTCATCTAATTTCATCCATAGTCGTATTAATCCTCCCCTTCTAGTCATTATTCTAACCTTCCATTCATTTTTTACATCATACACTAACCTTACTAAAATTCCCATGTCAATTAATTATCCTATTATCACCTTCTTATCAATCACACTTATCATCTAATATTTGTCTTATTCATTATTTGGGAATTTAAAATTCCCTCACCTACTCACCTACCCCTATCTACCTGTCACTAGGCTTTCCTACAAGCCTAGTCACTAATCCCTCACCTAATTTCCTTCTAAGTATTATTAGACTCTTCTAATGGAGTCTAGAATCCTCCACCTTACTCTCAAATCTCTCGAGAGTTCTTCTCTAGAATGGTCTAAAGAATCAATCTCCCCCAATTCTTCTATTTAAACCAGCCCATCCTCCATGAAAAGGCGATGAGGAAATTGGAGTCTACATGCTATCAACATGTCTATCATCCATTTGTCTTCAAGTTTCCATTGCTGCAAAGTCTGAGTCTACAAGAAGCAATCATAATCTTGTCTATTATGGGGGCATGTCTTAGTCTAAATTGGAGGTGAATGCTTGTAATTGAGGTATAAATTTATTGTATTTCAGTAGTTTATTGCTTGCATTTCACTTTCTTTTGCCCAATTATTGAGGTTAGAAGAGGACTTGTGATTGAAATTTTGGTCTTTTACATGCTTGTTTGTGCTTTACATTTTGGGATTTCAATTACAGATTTTCTCCTAATACACCACATCTCCATGCCTTGGCCTTCAATGCCACCTACAATTGACCCCTTGCCATTTTTGTCTGAACCCCTTGCTTGGTCACCGCCTATTTGACAATCTTCTTATTCTCTTGTCCACAAATTGTGAATCCAGACTGACTCCTTTGAACGCCTTGACGATCCTTCACAATCCCATATGATCTATTTCTTGTCAACCTCTAACATTTCCTCTATAACGTCAACCCATTTCCATCGACCCCTAGTTGAGTTCTTCCACTTTGACATTGTTTGACAAACTCGGTGTTATTCTTTGCCTTTACAGATCTGCATGTGCTCTTGTCCTGTAGAACTTGTGGAACCTCTCCTCGGGCTCCTCGTCCTCTAGAGACTTGGGTTGACACTCCTTTTTTCACTTGGATTCTTGCCCTTGGCAAACCTGACCTTTTTGTGTACCAAGGCTCTCATGATCCACATACACTCAGGCCCTTTGCCAAACCACGACCCCGTGGCTTCTCCTCAATTCGTGCACACTCTTTAAAAGACATGTAGCTCTTTTGTCCAAAGAAGGCTGATTGTTGGGGTCCTATTTGACTAGAGGTCAACAATTTTTTTTGCATAGTCAACTTTTGGGACTCACTTGTCAAATTTGATTTTTAATGACCCCCTCTCTGTTGAGCTTCGAATTCACTACACCTGCATCATTTTGCTTATAACTTAGTCATTCGGGGGTATTTTTCAGCAATTCTTTTTTCAATGTGAAGCTGGATTCAAGATCTCCACAATAGGACTTTTAGATTTCAGATATTCATCTTGCACACCATACTTTTCTCAGGTTTCCAGTGGCATTCGGAGAAGATGCCAAGCCCCAAAATTCCAAGAGCCATAACTTATGCATTCAAAAGCGTGTAAGAAGGTGCCTTATTTTCAGTGTGCTCATTTTTTCAAGCTCTTCAATGTTAAGAAGAAAAATTAGCAACTTTGTATCATTTTTCATTGTAATTAGTTGATCAATTTTTCGTTGTAATCTCCCAATTTGGAACAAATTGTAAACTGAAAAATAAAAAGGGACTAATGAAATGCACTATTTAGTGCCTAATACAAAGTTTGGTGGGTTTTTTGGCAGACATTTTGATTCCAAGCATTCCTTGTTTTGCATGCATTCTTTCGAGCGCATTTGTGGTTTCTTTGTCGTTCTTTGCAACCTTTTGTTTTCGGTTGCAAGCTTTAAATGATTTTTCATTTTAATTATATGCAACACTTTGTTTTCTCAATTTCTTCAACTCTAGCAAGTGATTGTATTTTGTACAATTACATAAAGCTGCTATGACTGATTTGAAGCTACCTTCATTGTTGACTCCACACAATTATCATTTATGGAGCACTTCCATGATTGATTTTCTTTGGAGTAAATGGCTTTATAGAGTGACTTTGATAACAAAGACAAACCCAACAAGGGAGGTAGAGAAGATTAGATGGTCGAACATATGTGATGAAGCACAAGGCCTCATTGGCATGTGCTTTTCAAATGGTCTTAGGCTCCACATCTAGGATGTGAGCATACGTCAAGAAGCTTGGGATAAATTAGGAACTCTATTTTGGAAGACTAATGACATATGAGCTCATTAGTTGGAGAAGGAGCTTGTGGCATTGGATCCTAGTGATTTTCTCAACACTGAGGACTCTTTAGCAACATTTAAGTTTCTAATATTATAGTTGCAAGCTTGTGGAACCAAGAAAGAAGATAAGCAAATGGTCTTGGCTATTCTAGCCAAGTGGAAGGGACCTTTTCAGGTGTTTGTATCTACCTTCTCGTCCACCATGGATGCTTTAGGAACAAAATTTACTATGCCAAATTTTGATGATTTATTTGAGCACCTTTCAAGGGAGCAAGAGAAGCACATCCAAACTAGGGCCATTTCAGCTAAGGGCTCTAAGAATCAGACATTGGTTGCCAATTATCCTAATGATCCAAAGAAGAGCAAGCAAATTTCCAAAGGTTCAAAAAGACACAAAGGAGGCAAGCCAAGTGTAGATTCTTCCTCATCAACTCCCTCAAAGAAGAATTCTACAAAGGATTGCTCATTTTGTTGGAAAGATGATCACATAGAAGAACATTGTTGGTAGAAGATGACAATTCTAGAAGAAGCACTGAAGAAGCACAAGATATAAATCAACAATTCAACAAGTCGTCCTGATCTCCATCCTCCTCTTCTTCTTCAAAAGAAAAAGGCAAAGCTCTTGTTGCAAATGCTTGTGCCTTAACTCCAACTACCTCCTGATAGGATGAATGGATTTTAGACTCAAGAGCCTTCCATTGTATGGCAAAGTCAAAGATGCCTTTCCTTCCATTGGTGAGTATAACGCCTCACAAGTTTTTGTGGGTGGTTCTTCTCCTTTGAAAGTCTTAGGATAAGAAACTATTGAGATGAAAGATAGTTGTGTTAATGATGTTTTGTATGTACTCAATCTTTTAGTGAATCTTCTTTCCATATATTAAATATGTCATTTTGGAGGAGGTAGGACAATGGAATTTTCTCTACATAATATTATGGTCGAAGAATTGCAAGACCATGTAGTGGTCATTGCTTCTAGAAGTGTTGTTGATACTAATAGATTGTACAAGTTTGATACTTCTGAGCACTTTATTTTTCCAATTGTATTTATTGCCCATGTTGATGACTTGAGAAATTGTTACATGAGTGATGTGGGTACCACAACCTCTGCGAGTTGCAACAATTGAGCATATATAGAGGTTTCTTGTAGAGGAGTTTGTTGAGAGTGTGTACTTGGAAAGCATCACAGGGACAAGGTTGTGAAAGGAAAGGCTTGGAGGGCCAAGGCTCCATTAAATTTGATTCATGGTGACTGATGTCTTTTACTCAGGCATCATTTGTAGGAGGTAAGTGCGTGTGCACTTTTATTGATGACTTCTCATGACAAACTTGGGTTTACTTTTTGAAGTACAAAAGTGAAGTCTTTGTTCACTTTGTCGAGTCCAAGGCCTTTGTTGAGAAGCAATCTAGGTGAAAAATTCATTGGTTCATGATAGGTAATGGCGCGGGGGGGGGGGGGGGTGGCCATATGTGAACAATGCCTTCAAATCTTGGAGCCAAGAAAAGCCCAATGTGTCCAATGTCCAAGTGTTTGGCAATGAAGCTTGGGTGCACTTTCGAGATAAAAAGTGCAAAGCAATGGAGAAGAAGAGCCAACTATGCATATTTGTTGGCTATTTTGAGGATGTACAAACCTTTTTTCTTTTTTGCCCAAGTACTAGTGAATTACTTTATAGGCAAGATGTTCAAGTTGAGGAACACTCGTCACTCCCCGAGCCAACATTGTCTTCTTCCTCCTTAGCTTCTCCTATTGTACTTGCTTCTACCCTATCTTATTTTGGAGATGATGAATTATTGGAAGATGAAGCGAAGGACCAACAAAATGTTGCATGAGCGTCTCCTCCACCTCTTTTTTTTAGTGGCAAGAAACACTCAACAAGTAGGATCCTTGATTTGGATCCCAAAAGATATCTTGGGGACAAGACCCTAAATGAGGATTAGGTTGTTGTATGGGCATGCGGAAGCAATATGAATGAATTACTCACATATGAACATTTAGATGAAAACGTGTAAGAAAGATAAAACTGAAACATAAAAGTATATAATTTGTGTTTTGTACATGAGATGTCTACTATTGCTATGCCCTTATCCTATGGCATGTCTAGGGATATGTTTGGCCGACTTATGGCATACGTACCTCTTTTATATTCTTGTCACATTTTTCTATGTTCTTATTAGGTCTATGGAATAACCATGACTAAGTAGACTATATATAGGAGGTAGTAGTTAGTCTTAGAAGATCATATTGTGAATTCTGTTCTTATTGCATTGTTGTGGAGGTTACCTCCTTCGAAGTGGATTGGTTATAATATTCAAGTACTCTACTCTTTCACCAAATGTTGAGGTGGATTTGTTTATTCTGTTCTTAATTCTGTGATACATTATTCTATTGTTGCGAATCATCTAAGTAATTTCATTACAAATGGTGTTAGAGCTTCGATTTAGGCAAGTTTCTACAACGCAATTTTTTTCGGATCTGGCATCCTGAGTACTAGAAGTTCGAAAAAACATAACTTGTGATCTAGGAAGAATTAATTTTTTTTGTCACCGCAGTTTTGTTCACGGATTTTTTTACAAAAAAGGAAAAAAAAATCATGAAAAAAAAAAAAGCCTAGAATTTTTTAACCTTGTGCAAATTAGTAGTCGTTGGATTTGTCTCCGTGAGATGATTGCAACGATATATTTTATCAGTACACTTTTTTGGGCTGAAAATTTTCACCCTTGTGCATATTAGTAGCCGTTGGATTCGTCTTGGTGAGGCGATCGCAACGGTATCATCTGCCGATACATTTTATTTTGGAGTTGCAACCCTCTTAGGGTTTGTGCATGGTTGGGCCTAACACTCGTGGACGCGGAAGAAGGCAAGAAATGCCTAAAACTCCTCGCCGAGGACGACATGGAGTCCGAAACTTCGGATCCAAGTATTTCAGTGGTGGTTCAACACCTTCAATCAGAGTTACATGGCATGGTTTGGAAAGATGATCTCCATGCAGTTCAAGGAGAAGTCACGGGGATGAGAGAGGAGATGAATGGCTTGAGGGATCAATTGCAACAACTAACTAGGCAATTGGCCAACCTTGTAGCTCAACATTTGCAAAATAACTCTCCACTCTAGTTTGGGTCTCCCAATCGAAACAATTATAGTGCCAATCCGGGGCTAAAGCTGATGTTGCCAAAAGTGGACTTGTGCAAGTTTGATGGTAAGGATCCGCTCACATGGCTGACTCAAATTGATTTTTTTTTTATCTACATCAGACTCCTTGTTTGTAAAAGGTGGTCATGGCTTCTCTATATCTTGAACTGAGCAGTTCATTTGGTATCGTTGGTTGTGTGCTCAAAAGAAAAAGAAGGGTGTCCCAGTTTCATGGTCGGTATTTTTTGAGGAGTTGCAACTCCACTATCGCAACAATGTCTTTGAAAACTACTGCAGCCAATTAGCCAAGCTACGCCAAACTGGGACTGTAAAGGATTACATTCATCAATTTTAGAATCTCTCCTTACGTGTGGTGGACATCATTGAGAAAAATCTGATTGCCTTTTTTTGGGTGGCCTCAAAGATAGCATCCAATTGGAGGTTCGCATGTTTCATCCCAATTATGTATCTGAAATCATACCAAGGGCATGCATGGCTAAGAAAAAAGCGCTGATCAGACGAAGACCTTTCACTAACGTCCGTGAATGCACTTTCCTAGCACCATCATTTCTGCAGCCTACTAGATTGACCTCTCAACAAATTGAAGAAAAGCGTGCAAAAGGTTTGTGTTTATGTTGTGATAGCAAATGGAGCAAAGGACATCGATGTGCTGAAAAGTTGTTTTACATTGAAGGCGCCAATGAGGAAGAAGAAAATGATGAGGCTTTAGGGTCAGGTTTGGAAGAACCCGAGGATGAATTTGAAGATTCTCAACCTACTTTTTCTTATCATGCACTTTCAGGCATCGATACTCCTCAAACTCGTAAGGTGGTGGGTTTTCTGAAGAAACAGAAGGTGACTGTGTTAATTGACTTTGGGAGTACACATAACTTTATCAACAATAAGTTGGCTACTCGTTTGAACTATTTCATTTACCTAGCTCTGAAATTTTAGGTCATGATTGTAGATGGTGGTACAGTCAACTGTTTTAGAAAATGCCATAGCATTCAACTTGCTATGGGAGACTACTTGTTAGATTCCCCTATGTTTGCTATCCCATGGGAGGAGTTGACATTGTTTTGGGTGTGCAGTGGCTCACCTCCGTGGGCACTATTGAGATGAATTTTCAGGAACTATTCATGAGGTTTCATTTAGAAGGCAAGACCTTTGAACTGCGTGGATTACGGGCTAAATCTCCACAACTGGTTAGTTCCCATTAGATGACGAAGATTCTTAGAAAAGGTGCTGAAGGATTTGTGAGATGCTTATTTTCCATAGAGGTTCAACCAACTAAGGAGTCTAGAACAATTGAACATCCTGATTTGCAAAGGGTGTTGGATGGTCATTATGTTGTTTTTGGTGACATGCCAAAAGGACTTCCTCCAAGCCACACACATGATCATGCCATTAGGCTCATTTCGAGAAGTACACCACCTAACACCAGACCCTATAGTTATACCTATGCCTAGAAGAGTGAAATTGAAAAGATTGTATATGAGATGTTAGAGGTAGGAATCATCCGACATAGTCAAAGCGAATATTCCTCCCCCATGGTCATGGTGCAGAAGAAGGATGACACTTGGAGGTTGTGCCCAGACTATAGAGAACTCAACAAGTACACCATCAAAGATAAGTTTCCAAATCCAGTAATTGATGATTTGCTAGATGAATTGCATGGTGCTATTTATTTTACCAAGTTAGACCTTTGCTCTGGGTATCATCAGATTTGAATCCGCGATGATGACATACCTAAAACCTCTTTCAGAACTCATGAAGGCCATTATGAATTTATGGTCATCACTTTTGGTCTCACAAATGCATCATCTACATTTTAGAGTTTGATGAATACTGTTTTTAGGTCATTTTTGAGAAAGTTTGTATTGGTGTTTTTTGATGATATCTTAATCTACAACAAAAATTGGGAAGACCGTTTGAAACATATGAAAAAGGTACTTTCAGCTCTAGAACAACATCAACTTTATGCCAAATCTTCTAAATGTGCTTTTGGTGTCCAAGAGGTGGAGTACTTGGGTCATATTGTTTCACATGAAGGACTGAAAGTTGATCTTAAAAAAATCCAAGCGATGATGAGTGGTAGGTTCTCAAGACCCTCAAGAAACTCTTAGGATTTCTGGGGCTAATTGGTTACTATCGCAAGTTTGTCAAAAATTATGGTAGCATTGTAGCCCCACTCACCTCTTTGTTGAAGAAAGACTCCTTCCGGTGGACTGATTCAGCTACGAAGGCATTTGATCAGTTGAAAATGGCTAGTGCACAACTTCAATTTTGGTTACTCTTGATTTTTCAAAATTTTTTGTTGTGGAGTGTGACACATCGGGATATGGCATGGGGGTTGTACTCATGTAAGAAGGCAGACCACTGTCATTTGAAAGTCGCCAATTGAAGGAAAAAATATGCTCAAACCAATCTATGAGAAATAGATGATGGCTATTTTGCATGCAGTCAAGCAATGGAGACCTTATCTGTTGGATCGTCACTTTCAGGTAAAGACCGATCATGATAGCCTCAAATATTTTTTGGAACAACGATAATCATCTGAAGAACAACAAAAACGGGTGACTAAAATGTTAGGCTATGATTTTGAAATAGTGTACAAGAAAGGAAAAGAGAATGTGGTGGCAACTGCCCTCTCTCGGCAGGATGAATCAGTTGAGGCATTGTTATGCGCCAATGACCATGTGGTAGAGATATTGGCTAGAGGAAGCAAGATCAGAATGAGAGAATGACAGTGCTACCAAGGATTTGATTCAGAATCTTCAGCAGGGTTCCGACGAATCTAAAAAATTTACATGAAAGGGGAATGCATTATGATATAAAGATAAATTATACCTCTGTAATCATTCTCTCATCCAATATAAAATTCTTCAGGAACTCTATGCCTCTCCACTTGGAGGTCATTCTGGATTTTTGAAAACATATAATAGAATCAAGCAAGATTTTTTTTCGGAAGGATTCAGGGGGGTTGTCCAAAAATATGTGGCAGAATGCATGATATGTCAACAAAACAAAAGGGAAACCATTAAGACACCAGGTCTTTTGCAGCGTTTATCCATCCCCAACCAACATTGGGAGAAGGTTTCCATGGATTTCATTACTGGATTACCGTGATCTGAGGGTAAAATTGTTATCATGGTAGTTGTGGATTGACTCACCAAGTATGCGCATTTTTGTTCCCTATCACAACCTTTTGTTGTCAGAACAGTAGCTTCTGCTTTTTTTGATACCGTCCAAAAATTGCATGGTACTTCAAGGATCATTGTAAGTGATCGAGATCCCATATTTACTAGTAATTTTTGGACTGAATTATTTGCATGTTTGGGTACCTAGTTGGCTTATAGTTCATTCTATCATCCTCAATCTGATGAACAAACAAAGGTAGTCAACAAATGTCTAGAAGGGTATCTCCATTGTTTTGTTTATAATAAATAGAAAAAAATAGGTTCATTGGCTGCCACTTGTCGAATAGTGGTATAGTACTTCTGTTCATTACTGGATTACCGTGATCTGAGGGTAAAATCGTTATCATGGTAGTTGTGGATTGACTCACCAAGTATGCTCATTTTTGTTCCCTATCACAACCTTTTGTTGTCAGTACAGTAGCTTCTGCTTTTTTCGATACTGTCCAAAAATTGCATGGTACTTCAAAGATCATTGTAAGTGATCGAGATCCCATATTTACTAGTAATTTTTGGACTGAATTATTTGCATGTTTGGGTACCCAGTTGGCTCATAGTTCATTCTATCATCCTCAATCTGATGAACAAACAAAGGTAGTCAACAAATGTCTAGAAGGGTATCTCCATTGTTTTGTTTATGATAAATAGGAAAAATAGGTTCATTGGCTGCCACTTGTCGAATGGTTTTATAGTACTTCTGTTCATAGTTCATCCAAAATGTCTCCCTTTGTGGCCTTGTATGGATATCACCACCTATCCATTACTTCAACCTTGAAGGTCTATCCCAAGGTTCGAGTTGTTGAGAAACACACTCACCATCAACAGGAGGTCCTCCCCAGTTTACAAGAAAATTTAGCCATGGCTCAAAATCGCATGAAAAAACAAACGGATCAACACCGTAGTGAGTGGCATTTTGACATAGTTGATTGGGTCTTTGTGCGATTACAGTCGTATAAGTTGATGTCTTTGAAACAACAAAAAATTGATAACAAGCTGACCCCTAATTATTATGGCCCTTATCATATCTTGTAGAAAATTGGTAGTGTGGCCTACAAGCTGGAATTCACTCCGTCCACTCGCATATATCCAATATTCCATGTATCTTGCTTGAAGAAGGTAGTTGGCCACAAAGTTTCTACTCAGACTGAGTTCCCTAAATTGGATGAGGAAGGTCAGGTTATTCTGGAGCCTAAAGCGATCCTTCAAACGCACACTAACCAACTATGAACTAGAGCAATTTAGGTGTTTTTGATCAAAAGGAAGAATCTGCATTCTGAAGATGCAACATGGGAGGATGAAGCTTTCTTGCAACAATACCCGAGGTCGAGTCATTGTTGAGGACAACGTTGGTTTGAAGGGGAGGGGATTGCTATGCCCTTATCCTATGGCATGTGTAGGGATATGTGTGGCTGACTTATGGCATACATACCTCCTTTCTATTCTTGTCACATTTCTCTATGTTCTTATTAGGTCAGCCTATGGAATAACCATGGCTAAATAGACTATATATATGAGGTAGTAGTTAGTTTTAGAGGATCATATTGCGAATTATGTTCTTATTGCATTGTTGTGGAGGTTGACCCCTCAAAGTGGCTTAGTCATAATATTCAAGTATTTTGCTCTTTCGCCAATTGTTGTTGTAGATATGCTTATTCTGTTGTTAATTATGCGATATATTATTCTATTGTTGGGAATCATCTAAGTAATTTCATTACAACTATCAAATTGCTATCTCATGCTACAGACGTGTGTACATATATTACAAAGCCACGAAGGTTTACAGAATCATTTTGGAAGTCGAAGGGGTTGAGCTTCCATGTGTGACTCCTCGCCCTCTAATAGTTGAGATGAATGACGTCAAAAATTGACTATCAAAAGATTCCCCGCGAGGCGATTGGTTGCTTTTGAACCTTGCAAGGGGATCTCCTTGACTCATATTGGAGGCTCTGCCCTCATCAGAATGAAGGCAATAGTGCAGTTGGCATTGAGCGGTGTGAGTTAACCTTAGCAGTGTGGCATGTAGGCGTCTGTGACCCTGAAGAAGCCATTGGTGGAAACCAAATAAGGCTTGGTGTGTGCATGGATGGTGCCATGTTTGATCTGCTTAGATTACGTTGTGCCACTATAGCAGTGTGTGCGGCATTTGGTGGAGATGGATTAGTGATATTGGAGGTATTGTGAGCCTCTTGATGTGGTTTTGGAGTACCACATACCATTACACAGGGTCCACAATTACTGTAAGATGTGAGAATGGGCTTGGCAATATCATTGGAACTGCTTTTGGAGAATCCTCCTAGATCAATCACCTAGGATTACCCTTAGAAATCTTATACACACTCAATCAGATTCTCACCCTAACAAAAGCAATAATTTGACACAATAACAATAACAGACGCAAGTAACGGACTAATATTATTATGCCAATAATCGACCTGAGAAATGTACATAACTGTCGTTTGTATCTAATAATGAGGAGATAGATATAGAATGGGGAGTAGACAAATAACTCCCAAAATAGAAATATTCTCCAAGATAAAGTTAGTGAACAAGACAAGGTGTATAAGTTATGCAAAGATGATTAAGTCCAAATCTGGACTCAACTAGGAGTGACTCTACTGTGATTGAAGATGTGTGGATATTCAAGGAGCTATTCACATTTAGATGATTATGTGCATAAATAATGGAAATACTAACTTAAGAAAAACAAATAAACCTAAGTTTAATGTGTGTTTATATGTCATTCACCAACATTTGCTTCAAGTGAGTAGAGCCTCATTTGTTGACTTCAAGTCACTCATTATTGCAAATTAAAAAAGATATACAAATATTAACCTAAACCCTGATTGCACATGCAGACCAGAAAAACTAGACAGTTTCAATATTTCAATGTCAAATGGTAAGAAGTGAAGTAGTGCATAAACCTAGCCCAAAAATGCTACACGCAAACATAGTGGAATGATTGAGGAATATACCAAATAGGTATTAGATGCATTCTGAAGCAGGGTTTTTTCATGTTCTTTGCGGGTTTGATAACTCATCCTGCTTTATTCTTTAATCATTAACGAGCTCCTGAATAGCCCAACAAAAAGGTTGTTTTGAATTTTCTCAAATAAATGATAGAATTTAGCATTTGTACAAGCTATCAAAAACCTGCCTGCGCAAGAAAATGCATAGTGGGGTTATACTTATGACGTATATGCTGCACTTTAAACATCTCAAAAATTGACCTGAGTTTCTAAACTTATCTGCAGTACCTTTTCAATTTGCTGTCTTGAAAAGCCCAGTTGCAATTAAATCTATATGAACGTGGGAAAAGAAACCCTTTATTGTAAAAATGCCATTCCTAAAAAAATATAATATGAATTTTACAAATACAATTATAAAAAATTAGAAAATTTAGATGCATTTTACCTGCCTTGCCACCAGCTCCAAATGTCCGTTGGCCTCAATGTCTATGATATCAAGCTTTTAAGGATAGTGGACACTTATAATTAATGCTGTGTAATGTGCTGCCTTGTTGGTCAGCAGAGAGGGATCAAACTGCAAATTCTTGTAAGTTGTATATCGTCCTTTTCATAGATAACAAACTGATGCTCGCCTGACTAAGGTTAAGTTTTCAAGTGCCTGCAAATGAGTTTCACTCCTTATTTGTAAACCACCTATTAGAGAGAGGACCCAGAGAGAGATTATGTGAATTAAAAGCATGATAATAATTAGCCAAGATTGAGAGCGTCCTTCAAATTTAACTAAGTGAAAGTGAAACAGATAGAGCATTTGAATTTGAATCTCGGCATTAGCAGTGAACTGTGAATAGATATTTCCTCCATATATTATGGTGATGGAGACTTGACATCCAGGGGATCAGGGAAAATTGAAATAACAAATGCTAACATTTGTATTTGAAATAATTAATTTAGGAAACCCTTTCCCAGTGACATATTGGGTTCAAATTTGATCGCTGGTTCATAGTTACTTCAAAAGCTTGCATAATGGTTTTAAATTTTGTTGTTAACAGAGATATTAAGTATCCTATTTTTAAGCTTTGATCAGTACCAAGATCTTGTGGATTTGCCCCTTATTTATCTGCCTGTGGGAAGTGCTCCTAAGCATTTCTTTTTAGGTCCTTCATTTTATCTATATTTCAATACTCATCTGCAAGTACCGACCTGTTTAGGAAGAAACCTATTCTTGACACAGTTTTTTTGGGCATTACAGTCTCTGAGAACACAATTTTAAGATTAGTATTCCAGTAATGTTATCTAGTCAAGTGGTTTGATATATTTGGTTGCATTCCTCATTTGGTAGTGTTTTGTCAAACATTTATTCCTCTCAATAATGCTGTCCTCACAAAATTATGAATAGAGGGCTAATTGTGTGAAATTTAACTTCAACGTTGTGATCTTCAAAATTGCCATGTGTGGTACTGTAGCGACCCTTGCCAAATCTGATCAAAACCCTCTGATTTTTTGCCTTAGGAATTTTCACAAACACTTGTCTTGCCACCTTGTATTTGCTGGTAATGAATTTATGTTTGCTTTTGTTTGGGTTTTGGTGGTTGCCAATGATGTATAAATGCTTGAAAATGAATGCTAAGTTATCTAACAATGCAAAGAATATGAAATGCAAGTATTATTTGTTCTTTTCAGATGCATATACATGAACTACTTATGCAAAATGCACACCTACAGCCATAAGACAATTTGACAAACAGTTGTCATGCAACCTTTATTCACCTTTGATATGTTGATGCAAAATTTCTGATTACAAATCAGATTACAATGCTCATGAATATGACTGATTTTACATTATAATCATGCCTACACAAATGTCATAAAGTCTGCAACTTATTTCACATTTGTACTCAGAGTTAACAATGCATACAAATGAGAAAATAATAATGAGAACCTGGAATAGAAGGTTGGAACGAACTGCAGATTAGATGAAAGCAACCTCCTAATTTTATCAGCATTTATGGAGCCCTTTCTTGCATAGAATTGACTCTCTCTAAAAGTGCCGCCCCTGCTCTAGGTCTGAGAGAAGACACGTCATGTTGAGAGGATGGTATGGCTGGCTGTATGTCAGAATGTACAGCCTAGGGATGTGTGCCCAGCAATGAATCAATACAACTCTTATGCTATTTGATCTTCACAATAAAATTTGCTCAAAAACCTTAATGAAACTTTTCCAATTTGCACAATATTGGTCTTTGAATGAAACCAATTCTCATAGGCTAACTTCAGCTGGTGTTGCACAACCTCAGAAACCACGAACATTGAAGAATGAACGTTCTTCAATACCTGAAAGCTATGGAAATGCAAAAACCGTTGGTTTCTTTCCTCCAATGCCAATATATCATAAAAGACAAGTTTTCAAATGCATAATGAATGCCAATAGCTTCTTGTTGATGCCTTATATGGTCTTCTTCAACAAGCTCGACCCCCAAAGCTTTTAAATCAATTAAAAAATATATTTTTCATTCGCCTCTACTTTTGATTTTATAATATTCCATTAATTAGGTGCCCCACCACTAGGCACTTTATTAATTAACTTTTAAGTCATTAATGGCCCCTTTTTGACATAAAGTTAAAATATAACTTTATAATATGCACCCTTTTAAAATAATTAATTATTATTAAAGATAAACTTTAATAATAATTAAAATAATATAACTTCATCATTAATCACCCATTTTCCACTTCCTTTGAACTTGGGGGTCAACCATTTCACTCTCACTGCATCCAAGTGCCTTATTATAAATAGCAATACTGGACTCCCATGACTAGGTGACTTACTATAAATAGTAAGTGTGTACCACTGAGTCCTAAATCACCAAACAAAGGCCAATCCTGAACCACACTATGCTCTGGAGAAGAAAACACTCTGATATCTGGCAAACAAGACCCTCAAACCATCTGCATTAGCCTATGAGGGTCAGGTAATAGGCTAATCCACCAAAAAATGATAACGAGCTAAAAAGGGGACATTACAGGTACCGTTGAGCACACCTTAGGAAAACATCGCCTATTACCCAGATATTTCTTTTGGTAAAGAAAAAAATCATTTATTTTTCAAATATGCAAGTGCACAAAAATGATCTGACTTCCTTTGCGTAGGCATAACCTTTACAACAACCTTCCTTAGGGTTCCATTCAAATTTCATGCCCCATTTCTGAATTAATTTAAAAGGGCAAAACCTTAGCCTATTTCAGATTTCCCGTAGGCTAAGGGGTTTTGAATGGGAAATGTTTTAATAATAATTTATTAAGTTTATCCTTGGTACCTTGTTCCAAAATATCAAAAAGGGTAACTTAACTATTATTATTAAATGTTTTAATTAAAAGTCACTTTAATGATTTATTAAAAGACTTTAATTAAATTGGGTTTATTTTTGAAGGAAAAAGTAAACCTAAAATGGAAAAGCTCTATAATAGAAGAATTTTCCAAAAAGGTTGATTATTCTATTAGTTATCAAAATCAGAACCCTTATTTGCAGAGCTTGGACAATTTGTTGATCTTTTTCTAGAGGACAAAAACACTCCGAGCTCCAAAGGATTAAAGGGCAAAAACCCTTTGATCCCCCAAATGGTGATTCCTCCAAGGCATCATATTGTGCTCAGATTTAAGATTTTTTTTTCTTATTGCTACACTACCCGTGCCACAATAAATTTATACTGCTACAGTACTCGTGCTATGGTAATTCCGGATTGCTATAGTGAAATCCGTACAGTTACAGTAGTTGATAAAGTTTCATAAATCAGTCATAAAATTCATAATATCAGGCCGTACGAATCAGTCTCCAGGCTGTACAACTACTGCAGTTGATAAGCTTCAGAAATCAGGTTTTATTTAATTTCTTTGAAATTATAATCATTCTGAAAATTGATTGTAATCATTCTATTTTGACAGAAAAATAAATATAGAAGGGTTTCTTTGAAATCCTAAATTCATTCTGAGCATTATTTATAATCTTGTTTTTTTACGAAGAATAAATGCAAGGGTTTCAGAGGAATTGTTATTTGCATATATAATTCAGAAATTTTCCTTTTGCCATTCATATTCTTTGTTATTCCGTATTTGTGATAGTTGGGAAACAAAATAAATCATTGGATTATCAAATATCTAGAAATGCGATATTACAGTGGTATCATTGCTGTCTTCTTGCCAGCTTGTGGGACTGAAAACGCGAATTAATGCACCTCAGTGGTAGGAACTATAGAGTTTATCAGAGAAGGGGGCAGAATCAGGATCCAAAAATAGAGATTGAAGAAATAGAAGAGATAGAAATGGGTGACAGAAGAGGAGAAAGGATTCAAACTGATGAGGAAAAAGCTAACATTACTTACAATGCAATTGTCAATATGAGCCAAGAGCAGCAACAAATGACCAATCTTATGGCACAATTGTGACAGAGGATTCATAATATCAATATTCCTCGGTAAGAGCCGAACCCGATAGATGAGGGAAGTGCGATTGGAAATAATAGAAGCAGAATCGTAGTTGGATCCACCCCTGAACCTTTTCAGCCTAAATTCTTACAGAGGGAAGAACAAATAGAGGAAGAAGAACCAGTTCAGGAAGGGAATAAATTTGCAACATACTTTCAAGAGTACATGTCTCTTGGTCCAGATTTTCATGCAGAGATGTCACGAATTTCTGTAATTTAAAGATGAAAGGTGAATCGAAAATTGACAGAAGACCTAATGCAAATCAACCACATAGAAAATTGCAAAACAGGTTAAGTAAGCTGACTATTCCTTCAATTGATGGCTCACATAAATGCACAACTCGTGCATGGATACATAAATTGGATACGTATTTTTCATTGAATCCAATGTATGAAGATGCAATTAAATTTGCTACCCTTCATCTGGAAGGCACAACGCATGAATGGTGGTACCATGGTATGGTAACCCAAGGGCACAATCTTATTGAAACTTATGGAGAATTCAGCCAGAGACTTATTGACAGATTTGATAGGAAGGATCTTGAAACACATTGTAGGGAATTGGTTCAACTAAAGCAATACGACACTGTTGATAGTTATGTGGTAGAGTTTCAAAGGATTTCCATGATGGTTCTAGATATTTCAGAGAGGAGACTCATTTTCCTATTTATGGAGGGATTATCAGTACCTCTCAGAGGTTGGATAAAATCCTTTGACCCACCATCCTTACATGACGCCATTAAAAGATATTTTACTTTGGATGCTTCCGTGCCTTAAAAAAAATTTGTTCCTAGAGCCCCACCAATGGGATAGCAGAGAAAACCATTTCAGAGGGACATAACTCCTCCACAACCACAAAACACACCTTCTAGAACAAGGCAAGATGATGAAACTAGAAATGAACTCTGCAAGAAGAAACTATGTTTTTCTTGCAAGGAACCATGGAAACCAGGCCACCAGTGTTTGGGACGTGGTCAAGTGCATTATATAGAGGTAGTCTCTGATGAAGAGATAGATCCAGAGGAACACAAGGTAGAGGTTGTGGAAGAAGTAATTGAAACTGGAGGGAAAGAAGAGGAAGAAACTACAGGAGGCACTCTTGCTACACTTTCATGTGCTTCTAGATACCATCCTTTTAGGATTCGTGGAGTTCTGCATGGGCAGAAAATTATCATGTTAGAGGATGGTGGGGCAACCCACAATTTTATAGATGAGAGATTGGTTGCCAGAAGGGGGTTGGTAATAGAAACCTTTGAAGGTTTTAATGTTGTAGTGGCAAATGGCTAAACAATTCTTTGTACATAGAAGATCCAACAACTAGACATCACTATGGGAAATCACAAAATTTGTGATGACTTTTATGTTGTTGGTTTGGGTGAGACTGATATGGTCTTAAGAGTACAATGGCTACATTCCTTTGGGGCATTTTCACAAAATTACCAAACCATGGAATTAAAATTCAATTTAGTCGGAAAGGATATAGTACTTCATGGCATTTTTAGTGGAACTCCCAGGATTGTTTCAGATGAGAGGATGGAAAGATCTTTTCATAGAAGCCAAGTGGCTTGGGAAGCCCATTGTTTGATCACAGCGACATCTTCATCCACTGAACAAAAGTCTTATCATATTGACATATAGTCTATTTTGGATAAACATAGCATGGTGTTTAACGATATACCTCCAAGACTACCACTAGATAGGAGATTTCAGCATATAGTAGAGCTGGAAACAGGTTCCAAACCTGTTATTACCACACCTTATCGCCATCCCAGGGTGCATAAGGAAGAGATAGAGAAGGCAATTAGAGAGCTTTTAGACATGGGGCATATCAGACCAAGCTCTAGTCCTTTTGCATCATTTGTAGTTCTAGTGAAAAAGAAAGATGGCACAATGAGAATGTGCATTGACTACAGGGCACTTAATAAGAAGACTATCAAAAATCGTTATCCAATTCCCAAGATTGATGAGTTGATAAATGAGCAACTTGGACCAGTGTATTTTTCTAAGATTGATCTTAGATTAGGGTATCATCAAATTAAGGTGAGGGATGAGGATGTTCTTAAGATAGATTTCAGGTGTCACTATGGCATTACGAATTTATGTTCGGCTTGACAAATGCTCCAACAACCTTCCAATCTTGTATGAATAAGGTATTCAATGCACACTTGAGAAAATTTGTATTGGTTTTCTATGATGACATTTTGGTATGCAGTAAAACATGGGAAGATCATCTAAGACACTTAGATGCGGTTCTTGGCATTTTAGAACAATAGTCCTTCTATGCAAAAGAATTCAAATGTGAATTTGGAATGATTGAAATTTTATACTTGGGACACATTATTAGTGCGAAGGGGGTCCAAGTGGACCAACAAAAAATACAAGCTATCAGAGATTGGCCACCTTCTAGAACCTTGACTCAGTTAAGAGGATTCTTTGGCCTTTACAGTTATTACAGGGGGTTTGTCAAAGGTTGCTCTTAGCTTGCAATACCATTGACTGATTTGACAAAAAAGGGGGCTTTCTCTTGGTTAGAATCAACACAAAGAGCTTTCGATAAGCTCGAAGTCACGAGCACATGTCCAGTGTTGGCTGTTCTAGATTTTTCACTTCCCTTTGTTTTGGAATGTGATGCTTCAGGAGAGGGAATTGAAGTGGTTTTGATGTAGAATGGACACTCTATTGCTTTTGAGAGTTGGAAACTCAAGGAAATGGAAAAATGCTTCTCCATTTATGCTAAAGAAATGTTGGCCATCATGCATGTTTTAGCCAACTTTTGACAGTACTTAGTTTGTGGAAGGTTTGTAGTGAAAACAAACCGTAATAGTTTGAAGTTCTTTCTTAGCCAAACATATTTGAATGATAGACAACAAAAATGGGTGAGTAAAATTCAAGCATATGATTTTGATATAGATAATGTTAAGGGCAAGAACAATATTGTTGCCTATGTTTTATCTAGAATGCCACTATTAAATTGTATGTCTGAAATCTTTGCTAATTGGAAAGTGATCATCATAGCAGAACATGCAAAGAATGCATTTGCTACTAAAATTCTTGAAGGGAAGGTACATGATGATAGGTACAAAGTAGCACATGATCTAATCCTTTATAAGGATAGAATTTATCTTATCCCAGAGTCAAAATGAAGCATGAGGTTTTGAGGGCAGCACATAATACACCTTTGATAGGGCACTCAGGATACTTCAAAACTTATGAACAACTCACGGAAAGATTTTCATGGAAAGGACTCAAAGGGGATGTCCTTAAACACATTAGGGAGTGCATTACCTGTCAACAAAATAAAACAAAACAAGTATTTATAGCTGGTCTACTGCAGCCCCTTCCAATCCCAAATTAGAAATGGGAGAGCATCTCTATAGATTTCATTATAGGTTCTCCAAAGGTTCATGGTAAGGATTGCATATTTATTGTGGTAGATAGACTCACTAATTTTGCACATTACTTTGAAATATCTACTGAAATTAAGGCACCTCGGGTAGCTGATTTATTTTTTAGAGAATTATTCAGGCTTCATGAGTTGCCCAAAAACATAGGGAGTGACAGGGACAACAAGGTCCTTAGCATCTTTTGGCAGGAGCTTTTCCGTTTGGCAGGAGCAAAGTTAACTCCCAACACCAGTTACCACCCACAAACAGATGGCCAAACAGAGATTGTAAACAAGTGGATAGAAGGTTATTTGAGGAATTATTTAGCAGGGCAGGGAGCAAATGGCTCCATTTGGGAGAGTATTGCTATAATACCTCATACCACATCTATTGGAATGACTTTGTTCATGGCTTTATATGGTTATGACACTTTGTCCTTTATTGATTTGGTTTTAGTGGATAGCAGAGTGCTAGGAGCCAAAGACTTGGTCAAACAAAACCAAGAAATCATGGAGTCACTTAAGGAGAACCTCCAAAGAGCTCAAAATCAGTAGATGTATGTTGATCAACACCGTATTGACAATTTTTTTGAGGTTGGAGACTTAGTATTCTTGAGGTTACAGTGTTACTGGAAATCTTATTTCAAGAGAAGTGGAATAGAGAAGCTAAAACCTCACTTCTATGGAGCTTACAGGATCACCCTAAGGGTTGGAGAAGTGGCTTATGAACTCGAGCTTCCAAAGCACAACAAGATACATAATGTTTTTCATGTTTTGTGTCTCAAAAGGGCACTTGAGTAGCAGATCATTCCTTCCACAAAATTGCCTCCTCCTGATGATGAGGGCAAATTGGTCATGGTTCTAGAAGCAATTATTGATACCAGAGAGAAGAGATTGAGGAACATGACTATTACAGAGTATCTGGTACGTTGGGAGAATCTTCCCCATGAAGATGCTACATGGGAGAATGCAGAGATTCGTGAGCACCCAAATTTGAAGTTGCTTGAGTTCAAGCTTTTCTAGGAAGGGTGGACTATCATGTCCCCATTTCTGAATTAATTTAGTGGGGCAAAACTGTAGCCTATCTCAGATTTCCCATAGGCTAAGTGGGTTTGAGTGGGAAATTTTTTAATAATAATTTATTAAGTTTATCCTTGGTAGTTTATTCCAAAATATCAAAAAAGGTAACTATTATTGTTAAGTGTTTTAATTAAAAGTCACTTTAATGATTTATTTCTAAATTAATTTAATGGGGCAAAACTGTAGCCTATCTCAGATTTCCCATATGCTAAGTGGGTTTGAGTGGGAAATTTTTTAATAATAATTTATAAGTTTATCCTTGGTACTTTATTCCAAAATATCAAAAAGGGTAACTTAACTATTATTATTAAGTGTTTTAATTAAAAGTCACTTTAATGATTTATTTCTGAATTAATTTAATGGGGCAAAACTGTACCTATCTCAGATTTCCCATACGCTAAGTGGGTTTGAGTGGGAAATTTTTTAATAATAATTTATAAGTTTATCCTTGGTACTTTATTCCAAAATATCAAAAAGGGTAACTTAACTATTATTATTAAGTGTTTTAATTAAAAGTCACTTTAATGATTTATTTCTGAATTAATTTAATGGGGCAAAACTGTACCTATCTCAGATTTCCCATAGGCTAAGTGGATTTGAGTGGGAATTTTTTTAATAATAATTTATTAATTTTAATCCTTGGTACTTTATTCCAAAATATCAAAAAGGGTAACTTAACTATTATTATTAAGTGTTTTAATTAAAAGTCACTTTAATGGTTTATTAAAAGACTTTAATTAAATTAGGTTTATTTTTGAAGGGAAAAATAAACCTAAAATGGAAAAGCTCTATAATAGAAGAATTTTCGAAAAAGATCGATTACTCTATTCATTATCAAAATCAAAACCCTTATTTGCAGAGCTTGGACAATTTGTTCATCTTTTTCCAGAGGATGAAAACCCTCTGGGCTCTAGAGGATCAAAGGACGAAAACCCTCTGGGCTCTAGAGGATCAAAGGACGAAAACCCTCTGGGCTCTAGAGGATTAAAGGATGAAAACCCTTTGATCCCCTTAATGGTGATTCCTCCCAGGTATAATCTTGTGCTCAGATTTTAGATTTAAAACCCTTTGATCCCCCTAATGGTGATTCCTCCCAGGTATCATCTTGTGCTCAGATTTAAGATTTTCGATTTTATTATTGCTACAGTAACCGTGCCACAGTAAATCTGTCCTGCTACAGTACCCACGCTATAGTAAATCTGGACTGATATAGTGAAATCCATACAGCTACAGCAGTTTATAAAGTTTCATAAATCAGTCATAAAATTCAGAAAATCAGGCCGTACAAATCAGTCTCCAGGTGTACAACAACAGCAGTCAATAAGTTTCAGAAATCAGGTTCTATTTAATTTCTTTGAAATTATAATCATTCTGAAAATTGATTGTAATCATTCTACTTTGACAGAAATAAATATAGAAGGGTTTTTTTGAAATCCTAAATTCATTTTGAGCATTGATTATAATCATCTTGTTTTTTTTTTATGAAGAATAAATACAAGGGTTTCAGAGGAATTGTTATTTGCATAAATAATTTGGAAATTTGCCTTTTGCCATTCATATTCTTTGTTATTTTGTATTTGTGATAGTTGGGAAACAAAAAAAATCATTGGATTATCAAATATCTAGATATGGGATATTACATCAAACTATTGAACTACCATTTACTCTAACGAGGTGTGTTAATGTTGTTGGTATGCAAAAACAGAGGTGGTCAGCGGAGGGAGCTCTTTTCATCTTGGAAATGGGAACATTCCATGCATTTCTGTGTATAACGAAGTACTGATACTTAAGCCTATGAATGTGAAACATAAAAAAAGACATTAGGTTGATGGAAATCACTGTTCCAGCAGAATAAAATCTTTTCTTCCTGCTGTGAATTTTCACACCCTTGGAATTAATTGCATTAGTTTCTCCATTCTGATATTTTCTGTCTTTAGATTTTCCCTTTTGGGTTAATATACTATTCTAGGGCTAAGCCTTTGATTGTATTTATTTCTTAAAGCAAATGCCTAATGCTCATTATGGGGTTCCACCCCTTTGTTTTGTAGCTCCCATATAAAAAGGCAAGCAGATAAACATGAGAATACTTTCCACTGGAAATAAAAGACCTCTAGAGGCCTAGCCTCTTAAGCTAATCATGGGAATATTCCTTGAGTAAGGAATGAAGTATAAGGCTTTGCCTTTATTTTCATTTACTTCATCTTTTGAACCTAAGGGCTAAATATTTTGACTCAGATATTTTGGAGGATTTTTTTTGGATGGGGATTTCATGGAGATATTTATGTGGGTAATCTTGGAGGCGAAGGAATGGATTTGGAGCATTTATTGAAGATGCACACGAGGAAGAGGATAATCCAGATGGATTAGGGGCGACTTCTAGAGTTTTACTTTCAGTGGTCCAGATTTGTACGGATGGCATGTTTTTCCGCTGCCTTTGGTTTTTGTGAATGTAAATAAATACGAGATGGCGTTTTTGTTTTCGAGGGCTTACATTTTGTATTTTTCTTGCTGATGCAGGAGCATCCTGCAAACATGACAATAAGGTCTTGATTATAGTATTAGAGGTCTTACAATACTGTTAGAGTCATAATAAGCCTCATTGAGGCATTAGGAGTTTGTGCCAAGTCATTTAGAGGTCTTGGAGTGTTTTCCCTCCAAAAGTTCAATTTGAATTTTCAAATTTATTTGTGTAAATATGTGTTCAAATTGTAAAGTTTATGTTTTATCAAGATTTATCTAGGTTCTTTAGGAGGTATGCACCATGGTTAGGAGTCTTTAAGTGTCATAATAATCGTCAAGATCCAAAAGAGCAAATGTAATTGTCAAATCTCTCACATTAGGACTTTTACTATCTTAAGGCTGAGTAGTTGAGAAGAATCTTCAGTTAAAATTGGACTTCCTAAGCTTGGAGAACCTTATAATAAACATGATCAGATTGAATCCGTCATTAGAGGGACGTACAAGATGGAGACAAGCATAAAAGACCAAAATTTGCACCATTTTGAGCAGGGAGGAGCAGTCTGCCATGACTGAACAGAGGTCTGTATTGTAAAAAGAGTCATTTTCTATTAATAAAGGAAGTGGAATCTTGTTATTTGAATGTTCTGAAAAGTGTTTAAGTTCTAATTAGTCAAGTTGAATGTCTATTAAGCTTCGCTTGTGTTTATTTTAGCTTTCTAAGTCTCAAAACTCAGAAAAACCCTGTTTTTCTCAGACACAGTCGAACACAGAGCTCTCAAAACACATATTAGATTGTGCAAGGGGCCAATACAAGGATTTGGAAAGATAGTAGAAGGAGTTTAGGGTATGGTACAGGCATTTGTTTGTTAAAAAAGTTAAAATAGGCTATGAATAATCAAAACTTTGCTCTCGGGCTCCAAGACTGCAGGCAAACCCTAGTTTCTAGTAAATTGTGAATAACTCGAGTTTTAACCCTTCAAAATTCGCCAAACTTGGTGGATAGTTGGCAAAAGGAGTCTAGAAGATGATTCAAGTGATTTGAAACCTGGAGGATGCATACGGACCTATCTACAGCTGTGTGTGCAAAACCCTGTTTTTCCGTGTTTCCTAGACGGCGAGGAGGTGAATTTGACCAAAATCATCACTTTTTGAGTCTAGCAAGATCATCCAAAGGTTGAAACATCCTTGTTATGGCTGGGCAGACCTCTTAGAAGAGTTATTTGCCTTTTGTAAGTGTTATTTTGTGTTTTGACCTACTAGAGGGCTAGTCTAGAAGATTAAGATAGACTTTTGAAGGTTTTGAGTGATATTCATTGAGTCTGAGTCTCAAAACCTTGTCTGAGTTTTGAATCATATATAAATCACCTAAATATACTTGTCCAAGGTGTTTAGAAACTCGAGTTCAATACAGATTTGGTTTTGGCCTGTTAGAGCAACATTAAGACTAGTAGGCTTATGGGAGGGTTTTGATCAATTGTTTGTAGCAGACCTTCTTTGAGATGTTGCAAGAGTTGAGTCACCTATAAAACATTGTGATAAAGTCCTTCAGATTGATCTATAGACCTGTCTTCAATTATTTCTTGTTTTGATCCTTTTGAGGCATTTATGCTTAATTAGCTTGTAGAGGGGTTTGAAGTCTTCTGAGTTCAAATAGACAAAACCAATAAATGGATTGGTTTTCCATAGTGTAACAGAGGTTTAATGTCTTTGTAGACCACAAGAACAGAGTTTCAAGTTTCATATCAGTTAAGGTATATTGAAGTTGCTTAAGTCTCTTCATTTGTGTCTATATTCTTGCTTTGCCGAGATTGTAGTTTGTGGATAGTCTAGGGAAGGCTATCACTTGCCTAGGTAGTTGTTTCTCTAGTATTAAACAGTTCCTTTTACTTTTAAAGAGATTTTACTACTGTGTATATCCAGAAACCTAAGTTGCCGATATGGGTACGGTTACGGATACGGGTACGAGAATTGGATACGGGGATACGGCAATTTTTTTTTGGGGGGTTTGGATACGGCTGTACAAAAATATATATAAAAAATTAAAAAATATAAAAATATAGACATCTAAGCAAAATTAACCACATATTATGCATAGAAGAAACATAATAAGTTAAATAACCACAAAACATACTAATAATTCAATGCCAAATATCATCATAATATTCAATTGTCGAAACTTAGATTAGTCTTATTTATTATTACAAGTACATAATGCAAATGTTACAACTTACCAGTATGGACAAAAATAAAGACAAAAGAAAATCCCCTCTGCGCAGTTTGGTGAAGATTACAATGAGATGACCTGGTGTTAAATCAAATTATAGAGTATGCCTTGTTCTCTTCTTTGAGCTTATTCACGAGTTGAGCTTTTGTATTATACCTTTGCAAATGATCTCACCATATGTACTACACATAAAGAGTCCTGGAGAACCATATTTTTGGGACATAAAGGATAAGCAAAACAGGACATAATTGATTTCAACCTCTCCCTCATCTTGATCATGTGACAGACATTTATTTACTTTGTTTTGGCAAGGCTGAAACGCGATCCAATAACTGGAAGACTTGCTGACTTGCTCTGGCAACCTTTACAGCTGCTGTATAAGTTAAATAACCACAAAACATACAAATAATTCAATGCCAAATATCATATTATTCAATTGTTGAACTTAGATTAGTCTTAGTAGTTATTACAAGTACATAGTGCAAATGTTACAATCTATGGACAAAAATACAGACAAGAAAATGCACTATCTGCAGTTTGGTGAAGATTACAATGAGATGCCCTGGTATTAGATCAACTTAAGACTATGGCCTGTTCTCTTCTTTGAGCTTATTCACCAGTTGGGCTTTCATATTATTAATTATACCTGGGCAACTGATCTTACTGTATGTACTGCACAAAAAGAGTCCTGGAGAACCATATTTTTGGGACATAAAGGATAAGCAAAAAAAAGACATTATTGATTTCAACCTCTCCCTCATCTTGATCATGTTACAGACATTTGTTTCCTTTATTTTGGCAAGGCTGAATCATGATCCAATAACTGGAAGACTTGCTGACTTGCTCTGGCAACCTTCATAGCTGTTGTATACAGCCCTAATAAAGAAGACACAGATGAATTGATTGAGGCTCACGTTTTGAAAACACAGCGAGCCATTGAACCTGCAGATAGGTTTTCATACTTTATTTTGTTTTTAATTGTTTTTTGAAGTTCGTGTTTCACTTTTTATTAGGCGAAATTGCAAAAAAATAAAAAAAAGATACGGGTTCGACACGCAGGGGGATACGGGCAGGATACGTCCTGCCCCCTGCGGATACGTCCGGATACGTATCTGCAGGGGGCAGGACGTATCCTGCCCGTATCCCCCTGTGTGTCGAACCCGTATCCGTATCGTATCCGTATCCGGGACACCTATACAGCAGTATCCGGTAACGTAGCCAGAAACATTTAAAAACAAATTATGTGACTGTTTTCTTTATGCCCTCAATCTTGAGTTTTATGTGGATGGTTTAGCTTCATTGTAGTGTTGAATCTTGTACCTCTGGCGTAAGCAATTTGATGTGTCTATTTTGCTGTTAAATATTTAGATTTTCAGTTATCTTGTGCATGTTTGGCACAATTGGGAATGACCACACACTCTTTTGGCGCATCTTGCATTTACTTTTACATTTATTATATTTTCCTTTGCTCTTTCCATCCCAAGCATTTTTAAATAGTGCTAGGATAGAGGAGTCGGCCTGATCTGGAGGTTGTCTTAATTAAAATGCCTAAGCTTCCTATTGTGACACTTTGATTGCTGGTGTATAATTTAGAAGTTTATAGTCAGACAATTAATAGTGCCAACAATTCCTTGATTGCCTTGTCCAGATTGTTGTGAGCCTGCAGCTACTGTTCAGGTGTTTCTAATCTTCTTCTTAATTTGTTTTTTCTCTACTCCTCCCTATGCTTCTTCTATTGTTGTTTGTACACTTAGACCACAATCTCATTTTGTTTGACCATCTCCCTAAGAACATCCAGCGTTGTATCAAATATCTTACTCGTTTTAATTCCATCCATGATCTCCTTAGCTTCAGCATGCATCTTCTTTTCCATTATGAAGACATTCTTGAATGCTCTTGTACTCTCAGGGTATAACATAGGGTGATATAATCGAGACCAATGCACTAGATCTTTCTGCTTCTCCTCCCTTCCAAGATTTTCATGGAGAGGGCACAACCTTTCCTCCATACCCCTTTGCTATTCAATCTGCTCTACTCCCAGGGTTGCAGCTTATTTGTTTCTATTCAAAGCCATGTTGTAGGGCACCAATAGCAATGCCTCTTTTCTATGCTTCATATTCATTTACTATCTTGCCTAGTTATTATTACATACCTTCCTAGATATATTAACCCAAGATCTTCCACCAAGGCTGTGATTTCCTGTTCATTGTATCAATATTGTCTTTGTTATTGTTGCAAGCTCGCTCTAGTAGGTTACATACTTATTATCCTCTGACCATGTTATTTAATGGTAACCTAACATGGTATCAGAGCATCTTCTAACTTAGTTCGAGAACAACAAAATCTGCTCACCTTGAAGCAATTTGGACTCCACAGTTTTCTCTGGGCAGTCTATTTTGTGAGGGTGGGCTTTCGTTTCACAAAAAAAAACCTCCGTTTGTTCCAAATCCAGCGGAACTACCATGGTCAATTTTGACCTTATGTGGTAATTTGTTTTTCTGGTTATGTAATTATCTATTTATTTTGTATTTTTAACAATACAATAAAATAAATTTGAAAATGACTTGAATTTTTTGGAGAGATAGAGCAGTCCATCATAGACATTTTGAATTTTGTCCCAAGATTCAGTTCAACCTTCAGATTGTAGCTTTTGGTCGTCTTGGAAGTGACTCTCAGAACTATAGTTTTGGGCTGCCAGGAAAAGCATGGCAAAAGTAAAAGTACCGTTTTCAGGAAATAGATGTTGCTCCTGTTTGTTTACATATTGTCATAAGAGCTGATTTGACCCCTCGATCACACTATTGGGGATCCCTCACCTTTGTACATTGTAGTTTCAAACCTGTTACTTCAGCAGGCGATGTCTTAACCATCTGGAGTTAAATTTTAGTGTATTTTTTGGATCTCAACTTTGTTTTGAGAACTACACACTAGTAACATTTTTTAGCAAATTTTGTCTTCTGGCACTACATTTTTTTTAGATTTTCAGATAAATACCTTCTTCAATTTGTTTATAAACTTTTTAGGAACATATCTTAGCTAAGTCACAAGATTCGCCTATTTTTCAGCTCTAAATTCAAAATTCGTCGACTTTTTCACCCGTCAATAAAAAATTGCCTAAAATCGGGAAAAAAACGAGTGGCAAAAAATGAGCTTCACTTAGATGTGTCTCCGTTGTGCCTTGTGCTAGATCCGCGAGGGTTGTCTTTGTTGTTTCCTATGTGTGATGTGGTGGAGCGGCGAGGGTCGTTTGTGTTGTGGCTTGTGTGTGACATGGTTGAGCGACGAGGGTTTCAATTGCAAGCACGTGAGCCTTGGACGACACGAGTAGAGATGGGGCAAGCTTGGACGCGTGGGCAGGGGACGCGAGAGGTAGGTTCGACTCAGGCAGGGGACGGGAGAGGCAAGATCGATGCGGGCAGGGTCGACGGGGTCAATGCAAGCAGTGTTGACGGTGGACAAAGCCCTAACCTCCGATTCTCATTTTCAGAGGGGAAGCAAGTGGGACACTATCACTATGTATCGGTCAGTTCGATTTTATTTTTAAGTTAATGTTCATTTGCGTATGTGAAATGGCCTATGTAGTTTTTTGTAGTTTTAATGATATTCTTGTTAACTTCTTTTAACTTTTAGTTGTGAATACGATTTGTGCGAAAGATTTTATTAATAGACTAGGAACTAATTTCAATGTTAATAAGTTTTTTTAAAATAGATGAAAAGAGGGAAAAAGGGCCTTCATGGGAAATTTTAAAAAAAAGAAAATCTAATAAATTATAAATTTAGATTGTAATAAGAGTGATATTAGTTAGTTAAACTAAAATATTAATGTTCAGTTCATTATTTTAAATTTGGTTTTATTTTATTTTATGTTTTGTTTTTATTATTTTAATTTTATTTATAATTTATAATTTTGTTTTAAATTTTTTATTGTTATTTTAAAATTCATTTTTATTACTTTTTAATTTTTTTAATTATGTATTCTAAATTTTTTATTTTATTATTAATAATTATATTTTCATTTTTTAAATATATTTTTCGTTTTGGATTTAATGGCAATTTTTTTTGATTTTTATTCGAACTCGAATTCTAACTGAATTTTATCCTCATCGAACGTGAACTTGAAACTTGTGACATAGTATCTTAGTCATACAAACACCTTTTTTAAATTTTGTTTTTCGAAAGTGTGCAATTTTTCTCATACTTTTCAGCAGTGTGCTCAGTTTCTGCTAGATTGTCAAGTTCTTGTTTGCATTATGGCTTCTCATCCTCATGAGATTTGATGAGCAAGTCCAATTACTTTTCCCAGAAATCCCATACGAAGGACCTGCTTCAGAGTAAGGGGTTGTACCAAATGACAATAGGAACAGATCTGACGCCACTAGATATCCTGGAGAGAGCCAAATGGCTCAACATGTGTGATGAAACTCGAGGGCTTATTGGCTTGATGCTGTCTGAAGACTTGAAGTTTCATCTTTAAGGTGTTTATACTCCACAAGAAGCGTGACTGAACTTTGAAGGGCTCTTTGGGACGCTCAACATTATCCGAGCACATCAGTTGGAGAGTCAACTTATTTCAATTGATCCATGAGACTATGGCAAAATTGAAAGACCACATCTCCTAGTTCAAGCAATTATAGCGTCAAATTAGTGATTGTGAAATCATGAAGCTAGATGATCAAATAATCCTTGCTATTCTCTCAATGTTGAGAGGACCTTTTTTTGTTTATGTAATGTCTTCATTTTATTAAATTTTAATTCATGGCGTGCAGATCTGCACTTAAAGTGAACAAAACCTCAAGTAAACACCTCTCAAAACAGCTTATTGTAAGACTTAGAAATCTGGACTGAAAATTCACAAATGCAGACATTGCATTTAATCGAAAAATTCAAGACAGTAGACTGCGTCAACCAAATCTGCATTAAAAAAGTGCTGTAAAGCAAACAAATTCCTCACTCAAACATACATCAACTCTGTATATTACTCAGAAAGAGAATTATAATATACTGCACCTAACTGAATGAATCACTCACACAGCCTGCCTTGCTTTTATAGATGAACAAGGCTAGAGTTACGATATATTTAGACAGTCTAATAATAACTACTATAATAATAACATCAACTCTAAACTTAGCATGTCTAATGATAACAGCAACTCTAAATTTGCAGTGTTTAGTAATAACACTAGATGCCTATTAAACTGCTGTTCTGAATTTGTTGAGTGCGCTATGCTGAAGAGAATAACAGCTGAGCAATCACAGGTAAAATTCCAACACATATGACGTTTTTTTGTGAACAATTGACAATAGAGTAGAATAAGCTCTTACATATTGCTGCCATTGACTCCACCAGTTCCAAAAACAAAGCATTGGGGGCTGCCATTGACACCACAAGTTCCAAAAACAAAACATTGGTGGCTGCCATTGACTCCACAAGTTCCAAAAACAAAGCATCGGTGGTTCTACCAAAGCAAGGTTCAAAGCAATCAAAGAATCCAAACACCGCGTCACAAATATCTAAAGGAGGAAATCCCAATTAAGTTTCCTCTTCCTCTCCATATTTAGGGCAATCCAAAGAGAGGAAAGATGCTAGGACCTGTACCTTTTATTATAATAATTAAACAATAAGGTAATTGAAATTAGTTACGTAGCTCTATAATCTTGGTCAATCTACAATAAAGCCTAAATAATGGCTACATGTTGGTTTTGTAGCTCCATAGATGCTTGAGCTATTTTTTGCTCAATGGTTGTTGTAGATAGGCTTACTTGCTTAGTTGTAAGAGTTTCTTTGGCTATATAATAGCCATCCAATCATGTAATTGATATGGCTTCAATAAATAAATAAAATGGTATCAGAGCATGAAGCCTGTGAAGAAGAATTAAAAGAGCCTGAGGTATTCGAGTTGGATCATATTGTGAGGGAGGAAGAAGTCAAGTTTTTGGCACACCTTGTATATTGATCTATAGGAAATCAATACCGGCTGATAAGAGGCGTGGAGGAGGAAGGGGCACTATTGTGCAAGTGAAAGCACCTTTGTGAACATATATACTGCTGTTCCTTTATAAGGAGGAGAACAACACAGGTCAGAGGAGGCACAGCCATCTGTTGACAACATGGTTGGGCATCGTCTTGGTGCGGTTTTCTAAAGTGAGACCTTCTATATTTTAGTGGAAGTTTGTGCTGAGTGTGATCTTCTTTATTGCAGCAGAAGCATGGCAAAAGGCGCCCTAAGGAGCAAAGCATGTTTGCATTAGCTGGGCGTGGTTCTTGGTTCCTTTTATGAATTGGCTGGGTGTGACTGCATTTTTGTATAATTTGGAGTGGGGCACCATAGTTGGAAGCCAATTTTAATGCCTGAACAAGACAAATTTCTGAGTTGGGTGTGACTTCTGAGCTGCCAGAAAAGGCATGGTAAGAGGAGCGTGCCATTTTGCTGATCTGGAGCATGCCATTGTGGTGGAGAAGGGCTCTTGAAAATAATTGGTGTGCCAATGAAGGGTGTGGCTGGTGAAAAGCACAACAAGGTGTTAAAAAGAGAAGCTGTGAGTAGTTTGAGAACTGTACATAGTAATGTTATTACAAAGTTTTTTAATAGCCTTTATTTTATAAAAAATAGGGCAATCAATAATAGATATAAGATATTAGTTTCATTTATTTTTTTTAAAATTTTGTCTTATAAACTTTATAATTTTTAAAAATAGTTGCCTTAGATTAGCATGGGAAGGGTTTAATACCATATCTCATGAACCAGATTGTATTTTTCCCTGAAAATTTGCCGGGAAGGTGGTAGTAGGGTGTCAAGACAGTGTAGTGAAGAGTTTTTTGTCAAAAGTCTTGTGGTTTTTTAGAACAATTGTTTTTGTGATCAAAGTGGTCTTTTTTTGGTAAGTGAAATGGCAGGGATCTTACTGCCTGACACACAAAAATTAATTAGCAAAAACTACAGTTTGTGGTGTCACAAGATTCTTACAATATGTGAGTATAGGAATATTGACCAAATTCTGCTAGGTAAGGAACAAAGACCCGAAAATAATGTTGAAGACTTAGATAAAAGATGTAAGGATGCATTAATGTTGCTAAAACTGTCAGTTGCTATAATCTAGTGCCAGAGGGTAGAAATGATATTGTAGAACCTGAATTGTGGAATAGTTTAAATAAAAAATATCAAGCATATGAAGCCGAACGGGCCTTATATTTGAAGAATTTGTTATTCGCTAAGTTGCAGGAAGGAGGTTCTATTTCAGAGTACCTCCTACGTTTGAAAGATCTCAGTGATCAACTGGTTGCCCTTGAGAAGCCAATGGATCATCCGGATAAGGTTCTGTTGGTATTGCATAGTTTACCTTCGTCCTTTGATTCGTTTGTGGGGTCGCTGCATTTGATTGCAGAAATACAAACACTTGATTTTGAGAAGTTGTCAACACATACTCATGCAGAAGGAGCAGAGGCAAGTTCATCCAAAGGCAACATTATCGAATTCTATAGAGCACATACAATGCATGCTAGTTCAAGGGTAGATACAGACAGTCTAGTGCTAGTAGTTCAACTAGTGATGAGACTTTCAAAAGCAGTAACAAATCACAATTGAAATGTCACTTTTGTAAGAAACTAGGGTATTTCAGGAAAGATTGTCGGAAGAGACAATATGACCTAGCAAATGGTTGAAATCAATTCCAGTATGAAAATGTTGCTGAAGGAGATGAACAAGGGGCAACATGTGATTTTGCATTTGAGGCATCTCAGAACTAACCTGCGTAATCTAGAACATAGTACTTTGACTTAGGTACATCTCGACACTGTACGTGTCACAAAGACTAGTATGTTATTTTCATTGAAGATGATAATAGTAAAGAATCTATTTCCTTGGGTGATGGTTGGACTCACTTTGTTAGAGGATGTGGGAATGTTCGTGTAAGATTGAACAATTTTGTTAATTACACTTTCAAGAATGTTCAATATGTGGTGGATATGAACAAGAATCTTCTATCTATAAATGAGATAACTACAAATCCTAATCTTTTTGTAAAGTTTCAAGGAAGAAAATGCATAGTTTCAATGATAATGAACTAATCGCTCTTGGAGTTTGTCAAAAGGGGTTGAATAGATTGGTTGATCCCAAACATGCCCTAATAGCAGTTGAAAGAATTATTGTACATTGGCATAAGAGGTATGGTCACCTCAATTATCAATATCCAAATCTATTAAGACTAACATGGTGAATGGACTTCCATCTATTTAGGAAAGCTAAAATGTGTGTATAGGTTGTCAAATGGGCAAGCAAATTCAACCTCTGTTTCATATTGGTAAGGCATGGTGAGCCAAAGGAGTAGTGGACATGGTACATGCAGATTTGCATGGTCCAATGAAAACATTTACAATATCTGTGGCAAAAACGGTCATTTTGATATAGATTGAGGGAATAAGATGCAAGCATTGGAGGCTTCCATGAAGAAGCATAACATCTAGATTAATTCTTCTTCTTTTCCGATAGATTAAATGAATGGAATCATGGATTATAGATTTAGGAGCATCTTATCATATGGCCAAAAGAAAACAATGTTTTCTTCTCTTAATGATTGTAATATTAAACAAATTTTTATTGGTTTGATGCATCCCTAGATTTTGTAGGAATAAGAACCATAGAGTTGGTTGATGGATAATTTAACAATGTATTCTATGTTCTTGCCCTTTTTCACAAATTTGATTTTCATTAATTAGATCTCTCATTCAAATATATGAAAAACAATCACAATGTTGTAATGAGAGATCTTAGAGATTCCAAGCAAGTTATAAAATTTGACATTATTAATGACTCTTCATGGTTGTACAAGTTTTACACCTTTGCATCATCATCACATTCTTATGTCTATATTCTCACACTGACAACTTAAGTAGGTTATGGCAAGAGTGGTTTGGAAATTGGAACTATCGCTACCTTTAGTAGCTATGTAAGCACAATATGGTTCTTGGTCTTTGCCCCCTTGGTTTCCAAGATGGTGTATGCAATGGTTGCGTCTTTAGAAAGCACAACAGTGAAAGATTTGACAAAGGGAATGCTTGGCAAGTGGAGACACCTTTGCAGTTAGGACACAATGATTGGAGTGGTCCTTTTCGCACTTCTTCCTTAGTCTAGAACATAGTATATTTTGACATTCATTGATGATTTTTCTAGATGCATTTGGGTATATTTTCTCAGGTATAACAATGATGTGTTCAGAATTTTTCTGCATTGAAATCTCTTATTGAAAAACAATTTGATCATCAAATTCAAAGGCTTCCAAAAGACAATGGAGGAGAGTACGCGAATAATATTTTTTCTGCTTTTTTCACTACCAATGACATTTAGATGGAGCATATTGTCCCTTATACACCACAACAAAATGGTCTAGCTTAAAGGAAGAACTACACTTTGATACAATCCAAGTATTTGTCTTCTTAATTTTGGGTTGAAGGCATCAATGTGCTAACTACATTTTGAATTGCAGCCCTACAAGGGTTGTCCAACATGCCACATTGGAATAGGCTTGGAGCAAACACAAGCTAGATGTAAGCTACTTTTGAGTTTTTGGTTGTGACACTTGGGCTCATATACTAGATGAAAAGCACAAAGCAATGGAACCCAAGAATGAACTTTATATATTTTTGGCTATTGTGAAGATGTTAAAGGCTACTGCCTACTTGTATCTCACATTCATAAGGTGATCTTCAAGAGAGATGTTCATTTTGAGGAACATTTCTTGTCTTATGAGCCAACATACTTCTCCTTATTTGTGGACAAATTCTTCCACATGTTCTTTAGGACTTGTTATTTGTTGCCTCATTTGGAAGGCAACTTTTAAGGTGATCTTCAAGAGAGATGTTCATTTTGAGGAGCATTCCTTGGCTTCTGAGCCCACATGCTTCTTGTTCTTTGTGGATAGATTCTTCTACCTATTCTAGGACTTGTTTATTCGTTGCCTCATTCGGAAGGAAACTCTTCTTCATATGATGAGAGTGAGTGGGGACCACCATATCCACCTCCATCTCTAGATGAGCCTCTAGATCCTGCACCTACAACACATCCTCTTCCCAAGTGAGTGTAGAAGTAAAGAGAAGTTGTTGGCACTTCAGTTGGCAATCCCAGTGATTCCTGTATGACATGTTCTCAATTTTGGCTATTAAAGTTATTAATTAGCTATTAGTTAATTTTTAATTAATGGACAGTTATCAACCTTTCTAACTAAATTTAACCACTTTCTGCTTAATAAAAAGTCGGACACACAAGTAAGTGTGTTGTTTGCTTTCTACTTTTCTCTTCATTCTTTTAGCATTCATATTTTCCAACATGGTATTAGGGTCATTGTTCGAGGAAACCCTAGGAGAAGGGTATGAATAGAAAGTTTTAGATTTTGAGGAAGCCCTAGTCGGGTATGAATTGTGAAAAAGGAGTTATGAGGTTTGAGGAAGCCCCAGGGAGATTAGCAGGGTACAAATCATAAAGAAGAGGTAGTTAGTCAATTTTTATAGTTCGTGATCAAATCGAAGGAAGAAGAGATCACAGGAGGTCATGATCTACTTGTTTGCTGTAGGGCACGTATAGTAGAAGAAATTGAGAGGAGATTCCCAGATAATATCAAGAGATCCGCAGGATGCTTGGCATGTAAAAGACCAGTCGCATAAGGCAGAAGAAATAAAAAGGCTATTGTGGATTTACAGATTTATAGACAAAAGCATCATGAAATCAAAATCCCATCACGACTGAAAGAGGACAACATCACGAAATCAAAATCCCATTGGGATTTGCAGGGGTAAGCATCATGAAAATAGTCATAAAGATTAGCAATTTCTAGCCAAAAGAAATGCGATTTAACACCTTTTTGAGGCAATTTATAGTCTGTACACAGTTTGTACATTGATGGTTGAGATTCCCAGTTGTTGTGTCGAGTTAGGGCACATGATGCATGCAAATGGAAAAATGCAAGCAAAAACAGAAAAATTGTGCTAGGGCATGGGATTGATGTTTTTGGCAATCAAACATGTACACAGAGGTAATCAAACTTATTTTTTGCATTGATTTTGGTAATGAGATTTATTATTTGATTTCCAAGTCAAAGGATAGCCTTGTACATACAGTTTATATTTATTTTTGAGTTTCGAGTCAATAGTGAAATATTGTGTGTATAATGGCCAATGTCCAAAATTGGCTATGCTGAAAGCACATAAATTGACTGGGCATGACTATAATGTTCAGAGTTGTAAGATTTTAACAATTGTGGAATATCGTGATTTTGATAAAATCATCTTTGGCATTGAAGCGAGACCTAATACAATTTTTTTCAGATTATGAAAAATGTTATAAGGTCTTGTTATTAAAGTTATTTGTGTTAGATGACATGATTCCTGAGGTTTGGAATGCCACTGAGGCAAGTGCGCTTTGGACTAGTTTGAAAAATAAATATTAATCTTCAAAGAAAAGTCGGGTTCTGTCCTTGAAGAATCTACTATTTTCCACAAAGACATCTAAGGATGAGTCCCTGTTAAAACATCTTGTTTGGATGAAAGATCTCTGAGACTAGTTAGGAGCCATTAACAAAAAGGTCAATGACAACGACATGGTTGCTCTTGTTCTCAACAACTTGATGTCCCTATATGAATCTTTCATGGAGGCTTTACACTTGATGGTCGAAAGCCATAATCTGACATTTCATCAGATTAGTTCCTATTTGATGCAAAAGTAACACAGACAAACACAAAATGAGTCTAGTGTTGGACAATTAGAGAGTGAACTTGCTCGTTAGTCGAAAGGGAAGTGGAAACCCATCCTTGTTGATTCAAATTCTAAGTACCAGGGGAAGTTATTTTACTATTATTATGAGGTTGGGCATCTCCAAAAGGATTTGACAGAAACGAAAGCATGCACTTTCCCAAAAAAGCAATCAAGCGGCTAATATGGCAACAATTGAAGAAGGGGTTTTGAGGAAGAGTAGGCCCTCGTGGCATTATACTCAAATGATCATGCTACCAGTGGTTGGTTTACTGATTCTGGCGCATCTAGACATTTCACATGTTGTAAGCACTGATATGTCACATTTTCTGCAAGTACTTTTTTTTTTGATTTTGTTTTATTATCTGATGGAGAGTCACTTGTAGGGGGGATAGGAGATGTTTTCATAGTATTGAATAATGTGAAAACAATCATAGTAAGAAATGTTAGGTATGTTCCTAGCCTAAATAAAAATCTCGTCTATTAATCAATTAACAGAAAATCTCAACATTGTTGTTAATTTCTCTAAGAAGAAGTGTATTGTGTCTGATGTCAAACAAGAAAGAGTAATTGCCCTGGGTATTGGGCAAGGTTGCTTGTATAGGCCTGTGGACTCTGCCCTAGTCAACGTAAATGCACATATGAAGAGAGACTCCACCATACAGGATGTGTTGGAGGATGAAATTCCTCACAGGCTTGTTGTCCACATTCCAGTCAACTTACATGCATTAGTTATGGAGGGAATATTCACTATAAAGGATGCGTAGGAGGTTGCAATTCCTCAATGTCAGTCAAATGCACGAGTAGTTGTGCAGGTTGATGAAATGCCTTAGTCAAAAGCATTGGCTCAGAGGATCGAAAATGAGGTTTTTACTTCAGTAGAGCACGGTCATTTTGCTCTCGCTTTTGACCTTTGTATAGTACCTAAATTGCTGGTTACACAACCCAGTGGTTGCAAATGGGTGGACAAAATTTATACACTGGACAAGTACAAGGCTCATCTTGTTGTGAAAGGCTTTTCCCAATAGCAGAGAATAGATGAGGCATGGTTTCTTCTCCTACTGTGGAGTTGGTTTTACTCCCACTGCTATTGAGGAGTTGGTTTTTACTCCTACTACAAAGATGGTCACATTTCGGTTGCTTCTCTCAGGAGATATGGACGCAGAGGTCTACATGGTGCAGCATGAAGGTTTTCAAGTTGGTTGTGATCATTTGGTTTGTAAGATGATTAAGTCCCTATATGGAATTAAGCAGTCTCCATGAGCCTGACATATTTTATTTGATCAACATCTCCAAGATTTTGGTTTGAGAACTATGGAGGTTGGGCTGAAGTTATCAGCCAATGATGATTTATCACCGTTCAATGAATCACCCTACAAAGAATTGGTGGACAACTTGATACATCTTATGTCCACAGGGCTGGATCTTTTTTTTGTTGTTGGTTATCGTTTTCAGTTTTTTTCTACATTGATGTTCCTACATTGGACAACAACAAAATGCTAGAGGACTGTAGATTTTATGTTGATATCTTTTGAACAATTGTAATTGTAATGACTAAACTCTTTGGTCCCATTGTGTTTGTAAAATTTTGGGACAAACTTGGAGTAGTTTCTGACTTAGTCATTAAGGGAGGGTATTAAAGTATTAATTAGCTATTAGTTAATGTTTAACTAATGAGCAATTATCAACCTTCCCAATTGAATGTAACCACTTTCTGCTTAATAAAAAGATGGATGCACAAGTGTGTAAGTGGGCTGCGTGCCTTCCATTTTTCTCTTCATTCTTTCAGCATTCATATTTTCTTAAATTAGCAAGCTCCTTTGACCCCTCTAGCTATAGATACACATTTTATAGATCATGAAACTTATAAGAAGCAAGTGGTCATCGAGAATGTGAAGAAGCTACAAACGAAGAATATTGTTTCTTGATAAAGGAGATACATGAGATCTTGTCCCTCTCCCCAAAAGGATAAAATTGGTTTGATGCAAGTTGTCGTATACGCCAAAGTTTTCAACAAATAGGCATGCCAACAAATATAAGGTACTTGTATTTGTCAAAGGTTCCTCTTAAGTTGTACCAAAATGAATCCTTTGTTACATTCGGGGTACAAATCATTTGGTATTGAGTATTCTTCATGGGATTTACTTCTTTGGTTGAATATAATGACATACAAGAACTTATTCATGATCATGTCATTGACTCCATATTTTACTGTATAGGACCAGGTTGCAGACATCTTCACAAAGCTCTTGATAGAGGCCACGTTTCTTCATTTGTGGTCTTTGTTAGGAGTGAAAATAGTTGTCATTATGGGGGGATAGCATGTATTCCCTCCTCTCCTTCTCCTCCTAGTCAATCTTATGGGGGCATGTTAGTATAATTAATTAAGTAATTTTTAGTCTTTAATTAATTATGCTCTTGTATTTTTAAATTGTGAATCAAAGATAAGTCCGTCCTTATCTGTATTCCAAGTTAAGTGTAAGCTTAACTTGAAGAAGTTTATAAAGACTGTTTTATTGCTTTATTGCCTTCTGGTTTTATTCTCAACTAGGGATCAATGACTTTTCTTTATAAGGACATGGCATTTTTGGTTTTGAATAATGCAAATTGGGGAGAAAGATTGTAATGCTTTGATTCAAAGTTCTAATGCAATTTTACATGGTACAATTTATCATTTTGTGAGCTTGCTCTAGTAAATTGCATATTTATGATCCTGCGACTATGTTATTTAACCAAACACTCTTTGCTTATCTAGCCCTAATAGTATCCTTGGTTAGCTAGAAGGTCTTCCAAGCTTACAAAGACTTGTTATGTGCTCCATATCTACATAGAAAAATCCTTTATTATGTCTTGAGCTTCATGCTAAAAATGTTTAGCATTAAATGGTACAGTTTCCATATGCTCTAAATTGCACTAATAATCAATAATCAACACCATTAGATCTTTAGTTTATTAATCCCCAGGATCATAACTAAAGATAATGAATTGAAGAACAAATCTTGGATATATTCCTCGAAGTAGCACGAGTAACCACTTTGTTTCCTATCTATAGATATATATCTTAGCTTAGGATTGTGTTAACGTTTCAGATAATTGTGAACTCCATAATAAATAATAATTTTATCAAACAAGTTGGGAATATAAATACCTATGGAAGGGCTTTTAGTTCCAATAAATAATCAGTTCTTGAAATTGTGGATTAAAGATTATGTTGTATGTAATTGATTTATAAGTTTAAATGTGGTAGTCTATAGGTCAATTCAGCATTTTTTCTAATTGCAAAAGCTATAATTTTTCAAAAATCTTCATGCTTTCTATTGTGTTGTATGCAGAAGGGGATATTGGTTTTCTATTGTGTTTCAGAATTTGTAGAAACTTCAATGTATGGAAGGTGTTTTCTTTTATTCAAATATAACAGAGGAGGCCATCAGATACATTCTATTTCGGAAACTTGAGTATCATCCCTTCCACCACGGGCCTCAATTAGATTAGTATTTGAAAATATCTGCATATGTTGGACATGTCCTAGCACTGAAAATTTATTTTTGTTCTTTGTTGTTTTGCTTATAGTTTGATATTTTCTTTCAGGCTTCTAGCTAAGATATTTTTACCACCTTATACAAAATGTTACTTTTCTCTCCCCCTCAAGATGTAGGCTTTTTCGTCCCTCCTATTAATAAAATCCACCACTAATCTTTTAAAACAAAATTTTTAATTTGTTTTTATTAATAGAAAAAAGTGGATATTACATCATTAAAGGAAACAATATACAAAAATCCTTTACTTTTGGGTATGCAGGTACCCTCAACTGTTATGTTTTTTGTAGTTGTGCCTTCTTTTGTACTCCGGTACGCTACACGTGGTATCGTATCTATGTTCTGATCTACAGGGAAGAAAAATGACCATGTATTGCAGAGTGCATAACTTTTTGTTGGAGTGTAGGATTGAGACGATTTTTTGAAAATAGACTCAGAGCTGCTTGTAGTGAGTGGTTGATCGTAATTGTTGGAGCAATATTGAGGGAGATAGAGCTGTCACAAGTTGCTGCTATGTTTCTTCTTGAAAAAGGCAATTTCTAGTACCCTGTCTTGTGTCTGTCGAGGATAAGGCCATGGCTAGGGGTCATATTAAGCTGCCTTTTTTTTTGTTTGAAATTAAATTCATTAAGCTTTGAATTGAGCATTTTTTCTTTGTATTTTAGGAAGCATTAAGATAGAACAAAATTAGTAAGTTGATATTTGTTTTTAGGCATCAAAACCCTATCTTACCAAAAAAAGGAGCAGATCTCCCACATGTCAAGGATCCAAAGGATTCTATCTCAATATGTGAGTAGGGTAGAGGTAGAGGAAGCCCTAATGAATCTCAAAGAAGAACTATTGCAAACCATGGAAAGGATGGTGATGGACTGAAAAGATGATTCTTCATTGGATGACCTTTTTTGTTTAAATTGGTTAAGTGAGGGGATTGTATTTGGGGCCCACACCCATGCATAAGCAAAACCGGATTACTGTATGTATGTGTGTGTGTGTGTGTAAAACATAGAATAATACCTTCAAAGATAGATGGGGCCAAAGAGAGAAGCCCATATAAAAAATTGACGGTTGTACAGATCAAAATCCAGAACCAGCTACGAAAATTGCAGAAGGAAGCTAGAAAGTAACCATGCCTAACCATAAACTAAAACCATACAAAAAAAGAACCAACAGGCTGTAGATGAGCTAAGAGGCAGAGGCAAAAGCTGCAGCAGCAAGGCATTTGGTGCAGTGATACTTCAAAGTAGAGAAATCCATAGGAGTGATTTTCTTTGCTTTTTTTTGCCACAAATTAGCCTTTGCATGCGTAAAATTCCATCCAATTTTCCTAGGCACTAAAGATGAAAGCAATGTGGTGGGCAAAGTTTGGACTCATTCATGTCTTGAAGCTCTGTGAAGGTGCAGGGAGGTCTGCAGAGAATGTCAATTGGAATAAGGCCCTTCTCATCTAGGATCCATTCTTCCGCTGTACAACCCTTGGTGGTTTTTACGTGTTTGCTAGGTTTAACAGGAGAAGACCTAGGTGGAGAGGGTCAACGAATCCGAGGACGACTGCCGTTGAGGACGCTTGAGAGCCCCCACTCCAAGAACCACTACCTCAAACTGCAACATCCAATTGATGCTCACATTTGAATAGTCGTTTCTTCAACTCTGACAACACCTTCTCTAAACCCACAAGACCACCTAAGCTTGGCGAAAGATGCCAAGCCGGAAGTTCCTCCTGGAGTGTAGGTGGAGAGAGGAATTTCAAGTCTTGATCTTGAGCTAGAACCAACAGTGTAGGCTTGTGAATTAGCCAAACAACCTTTAAGTCCCCCAAACTATGAATAGCATTGGTGGGTGGGGGGGGGGATAAACTATGAACCAGAAGTTGGAAAGCATAAAAAGCAAGCATGTCTACAACTAATGATCTGAGGAAGTTGTCTCTAATTGTGTCTTGATTTCTCTCCACTTGGGTCAAATCCTCATATCCAACATTGTAGAGAAGGTGCTAGACAAAATCTTCCTCTAACCCACCGTCCAGGGCAAAGTTGGAGTGAAGAAGATGAGAGGGTAAGCACAACGGGGGATTGGTGGCGAAAGGGGCAGACACAATTAAAGAGAACACAGAGGATATCGAAGGAATTTAAGAAGAGGAGGTAGAATAAATGGTATGGCAAGGACGACCTTGCTAGGGGATTAAAAAGGTTAAGGAAATATTTCGCACGATCTAGAGGAATAATGGCGAGGAGAGGCCAGAAGAGATGCCACGTATGAGTTGAAGCGCAACCATGGAAGCCATTGAAGCAAAAAAGAGGTGGCACGAGGGGAGAAGATTTGAAAAAACCTTTGAAGAGGAAAAGACGTGAGAAAGGGATGATGTGAAATTAATAGTAGAGCTTACCTAAGTGAGAGGAGCGAAAATCCAAGCAAAATGATTTCTGATGCGATGTTTCCATTATAGAGATTTCCGCCATTGATTTCATTTTAGATTTTTTTTTTCCTTTTAAAAGTGACAATTCCAATTTAAAGATTGCCATCTTTGAATTCATTTATTTTATTTTATTTACGTATTTTTATTTGGTTTCCCTAAGGTGAATTGCAATAATATTTTCAAGGCTGTCCTATTCCGAAGGCAAGAGGTTTTCAAATTTTGAGAAGATGCCAAGGTACACCCTTGCTAGGAGATCAACTGCTCGATTTGCTTCTTTTAATAGTGAGAGAAAGAAAGATGGTTAAAAAAATGTTGAATATCATAAGCAAGGTGAATAAGGGAGTTGAGTCTCCAATTAGGAGTGTTGCCTTTTTTTAGGGCATTTATTACCATCATCGAATACCCTTCCACCTCAAGGTTCACTGCCTCGTGAGCCTTTGTAAGGTGGAGGCCTTCTACCAAGGCCTGTACTTTTACCTTATTGTTTGTTTCAAATGGGAGGAAAGAGGAGGATGCTGCAACAAAGTCTCCAGATGTTGATCGCAGAATACAGCCAAAACCTGCAACCTTGGGATTGCCTTGAGAAGCTCCATCAAAGTTGATTTTAAGTCGTCTAGGCTTTAGGGGATTCTAGTGAGCATCAATCCTCTTAGAGGGGGCTAAGCTCTTGATTTTTAGAGGGAGCGGAGATGAGAGGCCAATTTTAATGAGAAAGTAGTCACCCGGTTTTTGGGGATAGCCACGAAGTTTGAGGTGAGTTGAAGCCCGTTTTGAAATTGCAACTTCAATTCTATGGATGACTCTGTCCCAGGAAAGGGCCTCGTCTTTGAATATCCTTCTTTTATGTTCTAGCCAAATATTCCCCATAACTAGAGTTGGGTAGGCAGCCCAAAGTGGCTTTAGGAAGTTTGAAGGTGAACTCGACATAGTCTTATGAAGCCTTCCAAAGAAGGGGGAAAGACCTAGTTGATGGAGAGCTTTTGGTGGAGCAAAAACCAAGTTGTAACAAATGGGTAGAAAAGGAGAAGGCGATCAACTGATTCCGAATTTGATTTGCAAAGGGCACATCTGCTCGGCCCTTGAAAGTTCCATTTGTGAAGGTTGTCATAGGTGTGAATTTCGATTTTGGGCAGCCAACCAGGTAAAGGCCTCAGATTTTGGGAGAGCCCATCATGACTAAATTTTGTGGCTGGCTGGTCGGGACCAACACAAGGGTTTTCCTTGCTAGCTCCAAGCTTATAGCCAAATTGACCGAGTAAGAACTAGAGGGTAAACCATTCTAGCGGAGAGTATCCACCCAATAGCCAGGTGGTAGAGATCTGCCTTGTAAAATTGACATGATAAGTGCCACTTGATCAGCAGGAGCATTAAAATCTTGCTATCTCCACTCGGAGAGGGAGGAGCCTAGAGTGTTGTCATGAGGGATGGTATAATTGTTGAGGGTGTGTCCTTAAGCTGAAGACGAAATGAGCTGAATATCTGGCAAGGAAATCAAATTCTTTAGAGGAGGGTAGCCCAACCATGAGTCACTCCAAAAGTCTTTAAGAATACCTGAGCCAATCTCCTAGGTGAGCTGGTCAGAAATGATGCCTCTTCAAGAACACATGAAGTTCCAAGTGTGGGATACTCAGGACAAAATTGTAGTGGTGAAGAAGCACTCTTGTTCAGGAGAGTCTAGATATTTGGCCTTGATGCCCTTACTCCAGAGCTGATTTGTATTAAATAAGATCCGCCAAACAAACTTTGCCCCCAAGGCTGAATTTTGCAGTGAGGTGATTGTCAAATTAGTGCCCCCAAGAGTTTTTGGGAGGCATGCCTTCTTCCAACTAATCAGTGGAATGTTTTTATCCTTGTGCCTTGCCAAAGAAAGCTTTTAAGCCTTTGATTTAGTGTTGTCAAAACATTAGTGGAATTCATAGAGTTGGCTTCTGCGTCCTTAGAAAATGTCAAAATCAAGCCCACAAGTTTGCATTGACCCTCCATAAGAGTATTTAGCAGTTTATTTGATCCATTGTCCTTACTCCACTTAATGCACTTTGTTGGTTTGACGCGAGTTATGCCATTCTTTGTCGGAGAGGTGTGATTGTTTAGAAGCTAGTCTAGGTTAGTTTTGATTTTCTCAAGCACTGCGAGTACTTGCGTTCTTGATGTGATTTCACCAGTCAAAAAACTAAAATTTGGAGAAAATGACATTTCCCCATTGTAGCATTAAGTCAAAGGTGGAAAACTGGTACAACTTAGCCACATCATAGGCATGTTGTGTAGCAGTAAAGTTCAAAAGCTTGGGGGGAAATCTATGGATTTGTGCACATCAAAAGCCACACCACTCTGTTGTTTGTGCTTAAATTTTTGTCATCTTAGAGTTGCTTCCTATCTTTGTACGAATTTCTCTCCTTTTCTTTGAGAATGTCTTTCTTTGCAGCCCGTGTAGTGTAGAAAGGTTGTTGACGGCTTCTAGAGTTATTGCCTCCGTCATTGTCCACGATGGAGTCTTCCACCATGTATATTGGTATGAGCACTTTGGTAGACCTACTTGAGCATCGACATGCAGTAGTGGAAGAACATACAAACAATTATGAGCAAGGTTAAAGAATTGGAAAGCTAGTATGCCTGTATGTTCAACAACTTTGCTCGAGCATGCGCATGCAACAAGTGTAACTATTGCACAAAGATCAACAACAAAATAACATGTACATGAATTAAATCTAACTATTGCACAAAGATAAAAAATAAAACTAGTCTAATTAATTAAAATATTGCACATAGATCAAAAGAAAAGTAACATTTGTTCATACAACAATATATATCTGTGGAACTGTAAATGTTTTTATTAATTTGGACATTTTGTACAAGACATTCTCTCAAAGGTGATGAATGATTGTCTGTTTTCCATATCTCTTTTGTCTATGTCAATCTAAATATATACTTATGTATAACGATGTTGTTAAAGGCAAAGGAATCGTTATGGGAGATGAAACGTTTGCTCTTCCACATATGAACCTTCAACTTTCATTAGTTGTAGATGAGTAATGGTCATAACCAACTCTCCATGGGGGCATTGCCCCTTGACCTCGTGAGAAGAACCTCTCACGTCATAGGGTTTTTGCCACACAAGGAAAGTGGACGATTCAACTACATACCTCTGATGGCGTGTTGTCGTAAAGGAATACATCTTGGAAAGGCTTGATTTTGTACACTAGGTGAAATGGTTGAGTGATGTGTTTCTCAGACCTTGAATTGAACCATCCAATAGAGTATGGTTGTGGGTGAGGTGTCAGTGGCAAGTTCAATTGGTGAATTGCTTCAAGAGAAATCAGGTTCTTCTGACCTCCATTGTCAACAATGAAGTGTTTTGACTGACCATTGATCCACTTTTGAGAATGAAACAATCTTTCTACTTCCTTTAAAATTGCGTTGGAGGAAAAGGCAATGATTGTGGTACCTACCATAGCACTAGGTTCAAAATCCACGATTTGCTTACCTCTATCTAGTGCTATAGTGTTAGTACTCATTGCTTCAAGTCGTGCAAGTAGAATTTTCCTAGCACAACACTCTTCATTAAAGTGATTATTGAAGTTATGAACTGAACACCACTTGCCAGTCTTGGATTGCTTGTTTTGATCATTCAATGGTGGTCTAATTTTAGGATGGCACGAAGGGCCATTCCCTTGTTTAGGATTTTTGTTGATTCCAGAGCTGGAATTTTTAGACTACGCTTTGTCTTGAGACTTGGAATCTTCTTTCTTAGACTTTTGCTTCGAATTTGCAAGAAAATCTGTAGGATTCTCCAAGAGAGTAGTTCTAGAGGAAATCCATATTAGATTGGATATATAGTCTTATGCTTGACCTACACTTCAAAATGAGATTTTGTTCAGATTCCTAAACATTCAATTTAGAAACCAAAGTATGAATAGGGTCTCTGCATTCTTGAACAAATTGATCACAACCTTGGAATAACTGTGAGATCTTGATGTAGTGATCATCATAGTTTCCAATAGGGTAGTAGGGTGATTTGAGTGCTTCTTTAAAACCAGTCTAGGCATCTATAGATGTGTCTAAATTGTGATCTTCATGTGCAGTGCAATAGTTATCCCACCATTTCTTTACGGTTAAAGAAACTTTTAGAATAGTAAATGTTATATTTTCTTTGTTAAAGAAATGATTTACTGCATAGTATGAACATATTAGATTCAACCAATTATCTAGAGCATCTGTATCTATTTTTCCCTCAAATATAGGAATGTCTAGATTGACTTGTACCTTGTATGGTGTGTGACCACCAAAAGGTTGTTGTGAATGAGATTTGGTCGAAAGGATTGTCAACATGCTTGAGAAGTTAAGTGAAATGGTCGACGACCCCTGCTCGTTCATGTGCATGGCATTCTTCCTTTTCTTAACAATGCCTTTGCAAAGAATCCTCTTATCATTTTCTGGAAATTTATGATGTCGACATCTCTGAAGGTCTTTTTTCCTTTTTGAGGTCGTGAAGGTATGATGAAGGGTCATGAATCTCGAGCACTAACTTCTTGTAATCAGACTTCACATGAGTGGGCATACAAACATAGAAGGATTTTGGATACAACTTCGATACCACTATGAGATGACATGAAGTGTGTGTGCCTTGATACCACTTATTAGTCACCCCTCCTTGAAGAGCAATGGTCCCCATTTCGTGCAGTTGCGGAACAAGATGTGGAAAGAGGTTGGAAACTTGCACATTTGTAAAATATTTTCTTTGGGAAGGTACTTGACCTACTTTGATGAACTGAAAGAGATGGTTCTTTTGTTGACGTGTCAATTTGATCCTAGCATCAATTATTTGATCTGATTTTGATGCTGCGTTGCAGGATTGATCTCTACTTGCTGAAGTGTCTCTGCAACATTTGAAGTGTCCAACAAAGGTGGAAAATAATATCACGAGTTTTACATTGAAGACTCGATGTAAACCAAGGTAGGGAGGAAGAGTAAGCTTGAAAGAATTATCTCCTACTTGCTTGTTGATAATATAGACCGAAGTGGGTGAAGCTTGCAGTAAGGTCCTATCAGTCTTTCCTTCTGTAAATGAAGCCATACTCGATCACCAACCTGAAAGGTGTGAGGTGTTTGATTGTGATCATAGCATTGCTTGTATTTAGCATTTGCCTTCTGTAAAATGGTTTGCACTTGTTGCCAAATGTGTTGAATGTGCTTAATGAACTTAAGAACTTTGTCATATTCTTTCTGAGCTGAAGGAGTTTCTATCATAGATGGCAATATAAGATAAGCTACATCAATGGGTGTTAGAGGTCGGAAATTCAAGCATACTTGAAAAGGTGTGTGAAGTAGAGTTGCGTAGAGCTTTGGTGTAGCTATGTTGAATGAAAGGAAGACTTTCATCTCATGTGCATTGCTTCTTTGAATTGTATGTTCTTAGAAGGTGCACGATCATCTTGTTTTTCACTTCCATCTGTCCATAAGTTTGAGGATGGAATGCATTAGCCTTGTTCAACTTTGTGTCCATCATAGACCAAAGTGCTTTTGAGAAATTGCTCAAGAATTTTGTATCCCTTTCAGAGATGATAGTTTTTAGTATTCCAAAGTGGTTCTAGACATGCTGAAAATATAGTTTAGCTGAGATTCCTTTCTTACAAGGTGTGAGAATTGCCATCTTTGAGAATCTATCATTTACTACATAAACACAATCTTTAACATGCTTGGTAGTGGATTAGCTTGAGAGAAAATCCATGGAAACGGGTTCCCACGGTTTCGTTGGAACGGACAAAGGTGTGTACATATCATAGTTACCTAAGTCTCGAGGACATGAATTTTTGGGATGGCTAAATTTTTTCCAGATTTTGGGGATGATGAGGGGATTGATTATTAAAATAATATAAAAAATTAATATGTAAATATTTTAACTTTATTTAATGAAATTTAGGTTTTTAAACTCTATTCAACTTTTTTTAGGGGTACTTTCGGGATTAGGGTAAATGCTTTGTAAATATAATTGTAAGATGATAATTTTGAGCAATAGATTCGATTATGCAATTATTTCAAAAATACCTAAATTTACTATCTACTTTATAAATTTGGAGCCAATAGATCACAATGCACACAAATAGACATAAAAAAACAACATTATAAATCTAAAGCTAAATGCTCCAAACAAGATTCAAGCCTAAAAGACTAATGACTATTGATGTTGGATTGCTATGGATAGACTCAGATTTTAGTTGCACATGATTTGACTTGGATTAGCATGGATTCATGGATTTATGGACTATCGCATTAGATCATGTCATGGATGATTTAGTGTTAGGATTCATTTCATAGCTGGATTCTCATAGAGGAGTGGCTGGATTTAAATAGAAGAGGAGGGAATAAGGGAATTAAAATTCCCAAGAAGCCTCTAGATTTAGAGGTTTCTAGAGAGAAAGGTGATAATAGGGGAAGTTTCTAGAATTAGAGAATTATAGGATCCATTAGGGGCTAAGCAAGGTTAGTAGGGCATCAGATGGGTAGTTAAGATGTGATTAGTAGGAGCAGGCTTGTAAGAAAGGCTACTCATAGGCTAGGGTAGGTGGGAGGGAATTTTAAATTCCTAAATATTAGAGAAGTGGGATTAGTTAGTAGATAATGGGGACTTAGGTGGATTAATTGGTTTGTGGGGTAGTAATAAGGTTAGTAGATGAAGAATAGTGGAAAGGGGTGTTAGACCAAAGACTAGAAGGATTAATAAGGATGAATTAAACAAAATTAGACGGGATTAGTGATCATCAGACGAAATTAGCGATGTTAGTGTCGAAATTAGCAAGCCGACGAAGACGAGCAAATTTAGATGCATACAATAATAGCTTTTTTGTGGGGGTTATGTTTTAAAGTAAAAGCATTAGAAAATTTAAAAAATTCAATAACGAAATTAAAAAAATTAGGGATGTCCCCTCCAGGTCTCCAAGTCTCCAATACATTTGGGATGTCACCAAAATTTAGGGGATGTGTCCCCGCGTAACACTGGTACCTACCTTGCTTCTTGTTGATCAATTTGACAATTGCACGTGGTACAAGACTTGATGTATTTGGCAAAATTTGACTTAAGGTGTGGCCAAAAGAAGTACTTTTGCAACACCGCAAGGGTCTTTACTCTTTTCAACTCCAAAGTGTCATGCAACCTTGTTGAAATGAGCCTCCCTTATTAGTTTCTATCTCATTGCCTTGTGTGGTACACACAAGTGCCCAGGATGATATAGAAGTTGATCTTGCAAGCTGAAATTTGAAATTGACTTACCTCTATGCAAGTCTTGATAGATTTATGCAAAGTTTGTGTCAGTTGAATACAATTCTGACCAAGTGTTTACTTCATGTCCACATGCATCAAGCATAGTGAGGAGAGCTTGAACTAGAGGTCGACCCAAACAATTTGCTACTGGTTGGCACATCCTTTTTTATGCTTGATTTTCAAATGGAACTCTTGAAGATAAGAAGACCATTTTTGATGTTGTTCTTGCAACAACTTGTTCTATGTTTGCAAGAATTGAAGTGGCTTGTGATATGTGTGGATTATACTTTCCTTTCCCAATATGCAATGTTTTCAATGCTTATATGCCTGGACAATGGCATAAAGTTCACGATCATATGTTGGATAGTATCTTACCGAAGCAATGGATGTTTCACTGTGATAAGCAACTCGATGACCATGTTGAGTAAGGATTGCTCCAAGTGCATAATTAGATGCAATAGTTTCTATCTCAAATGGTTGTTGAAGATCAGGGAACACAGGGACTGGTTTAGATTAAATTTTGCATTTCAGTCTTTCAAATGCTTTCTATTGTGTAGCTGACTATATGAAGTTTGCTTTGATGCCACCTTGTTAACTTGATTAAGAGGCCAAGTTACATGAGAAAAACCAAATACAAATCTTTTGTATAAATTTGCTAATCCCAAGAAACTGCGAAGCTTTCTAAGATTCTTTGGTGTAAGCCATTCCAAGATGATGTGGATCTTGGTTGGATACACATTAACTCCTTGTGCGTCTACAATGTATCCCATATATTGTATCTCCTACATGGAAAATTAACATTTGTCCATGTTAACATACAACTTACGCCACTGCAAAGTGTGAATCACTGTTGGATATGGCACAAATGTTCATCCTATGTTTTGTTGAAGATTAGGATGTCATCAAGGTAGACTATAACAAATGAAGTAGTGAAAGGATGAAGGATGTCACTTGTCTCTATGAATGTTGCAAGTGCATTAGTTAAACCGAAGGACATAACTAATCACTCAAACAAACCCTTTTTAGCTTTGAAGTTTGTTTTCCAAATATTTGTAGGTTCAAGTCCTACGTTACCGGGTACCGCTACCCAAGGGGGGCGGTCCTAGTATGTGTGTACTGGTCTTAGTTCATAATGTTGCGAAATATGCCCAAGGTCTTACTGTGCAGGTTTGGGTGGGTTCAGGTTTGTCCTGAAATGAACCCGATTGTACCCAGACCTACACAATGGGACCATGGACGAATCTGGGAAGAACCTAGGAATTTTTTTTTCTTATTGTTTTTGGTTTTTACTCAAAAGTCAAACATGGACTTGAAAAAATAATAAAAAAAAAATTAAGCATAGGGAAACCCTAAAAGCAATTCTCACATTCATTTTATCAAAAGCAAAGAACAACACGTTTACCTTTCATTGCTTATTTGCTCTCACCTTCAATTTTCAATTGCCTAGGGCTGAAACTCCCTCCTTTTGCTAATCCTACACCATCACAACTACCCATTTGGTGCCAGGGGGTTTAAAGAGCTTGTAGCAAAACTAGTTGTTGATTCAAGGTAAGTTTTGTGGGTTTTTTTAGCTAAAAATGTTTATAACTTGTTTTTAGTTTTAACTTTTAATTTTTTTTGTTATTTTAATTTTTATTAAACATTTTAAAAACAAATGTCAAATGCCTTCAATTTTACTAGCAATATTATTATTTTTTAACTAGGGGCTATAGGGATTCGTTAAAATGTTTGCTCTGCAAGTGTTAGTTCCATGGGTTGAGGGACACCCTTCAAAACTAATCCTTCCATCACCCCTATGGAAGTATGTGACAATGTTATAACATGTGCCAAGTGGAGGGGGTTACATTTGGGTTTGCTTAGAGTTGAAGAAGAAATATAAGAATTTGAATTGTTGAGTGAAAGCCTATTTGTATGCGATTCCTAACTAAGAAATTAAAGCTTGTCTTGGGCCAAAGCCAAAACGAAAAGGGTGTTCCACCTGCAAAGATCCTTGCATACATCAAAGAGCAAGAAGAGGCGGACGTGACAGTTGCCTTGAAATCGAAGCATCTTTTGGCAAAGAAAGGATCTAAATCTACCAAGCTACTTGTTGACCATTTTGGCCCTGCAGGCCAAAATCAGTCTCCTTCCCTACCACTCTGGACCCTCAATCTAGTCATATACCCACCTTCTGCAAAATCCCCTTTTCTTTGCAATAAGCCCTGTTCTTATAGAACATTGAAAGATCCAAGTACCTGCAGGCTTCGGTTTAGTATGGAGCTTTTTGCTTTGAGAAAATGCCTTAGACAAATACGAGGCTCTTGCAAAGCTCGAAGGTTAAACAACCCTTGTGGAGGGCAGTCAGGCACAAAATGGACCATTCCAGCAGGCTACGGAGGGCAGTTCCAAACCCGAAAGTACCCTTGTGGAGGGCAGGGAACCCTTGCGGAGGAATCAAAAGGGTGAGTTTTCCTTCAGAAATGCTTAGGCAAAAGGCTAAGACAAAGGTTGAATTTCTTCGGGCAAAATGCCCGAAGGAATTCCTTCGGACATTTTGTCCGAAGAAATTGCCAAGTCAAAGAACAAAAGGATTATCTTTTGGAAAAATTTCCGCGCCAAAAATTCACACAGGGAAATCCTTTGGACAAAAAGTCCGAAGGAATTCCTTCGGACTTTTGTCCAAAGGAATTTGCCCGAAGGAAAGAGCCGACCGAAAGAAACAAGCGGGAAAAACATAAAGGAACGATTTCCTTCGGACAAAATGTCCGAAGAATTTGAAAAGCCGAGGCAGTCCGAAGGATCCCGAAGGGTAGGTGCCCTTGTGGAGGACTCTCGGCGAATGTGAAAGGGACCTTTTCTCAAAGCCGAAGGGACACCTTCCCTTCGGGAGGGTTAAAAGACAAAGGCCCATACAAGGACAGGGAAGCCGAAGGAAAAGAAAGGCCGAAGGAAGGAAAGCTGAAGGAATTGACCAATGGGTGACTAGTTTTTGGCACGCCTGGTGGGACAAACTAGTTTTATCCAAAGAGTTGAAGAATTCTTGGTGTGTTCTTCAACAAATCAGCCTTTGAAGGCTTTTCATCAACACCAATGGCGACTTCGAGTTGAATCAGCTGGTTAAGCAGTCCTGGTGCCATCAAGAAATCGCATTTTTGGTATGTATAATTCCATTGCTCAGAACCATGGGTCTTGTATTCCTTCATATAATTTTGATCAGGCTCAGGTTGTTCATGGAATCATCTCAAGCAACAAGGATGCATACGGTTTTGAGTTTTGCCCTTTGCAGGCTGGTGAAACATTTCAGGCTTTGCCTCTTCCTTCTCTGTTTGAGCAAGTCCTTGGCCAGCCTGGATATGATCCTTACCAGCGTTGTGTTGATCCTTATCGGGTCCAATATGACCAGTCTCAGCGCTGTCACGAGCTATATCAGTCTTATGCCCAGTCTTCTCAATGTGTTACTTCACCTACACAACCTAATCATTTTGCCAATCAACCCATTTCACCTTCAAACAAGCACTGCTGGGATATGAAAAGTATGTAGTGGAGCTTGACACTAGAAGGGGATTTGGCCAAGAAATTCGGATCATTCCATTCATCAAGTGAGAAATGCATTATATTTGGTTAAGAGTGAATGGACTCCTATTGAAAGAGCCAATTGGCAAAGGCTTACAAGCGAGATGCTGGATGTGAGTGGTTTGATTGCATTTTTGGAAGTGAAGCTGAGTATTCAAGAGAGGCAGCCTTACCCAGTCTATGAACCTGCATACCCGCTGCTCCAAGTTTCATATCAGACATACGCATCCCCTGCTCATAAGCCAAGTCAACCCTGTCAAAGTCCTTTCCCCAATCATGTTGAGGAGAGTTCTGAAACAGTAAATTTTGTGTTTAAAGCCAATCTTGATAAGCAGATCGAATTGGCAAATCTTCAAATGCAACAGTCTATGTTGGCAGTAAGGGAAGTGGAATCCAAACCCTCACTACCCTCTCACATTGCAGCCCCATCACCCCAAAAGGAGATTTCCAGTCCTAATATCATGAGCTGGAGTTAATGTCATTGAGTCATGGAACAACAGGAGGAGAAAGACATTGTCCGAGAGTGTGAAGTACAAAATGAGGCTAGTCCTTTTCAAGTCCCTCCCACCCTTCCTCAAGAAGCTTCTTGTACTCCATGGCAGCCTTCATGCACTCCCCTTTTCCATGATGATTCCTATGAGCTCCAAGAAAGACTCTTTGAGAATAATCTAGCTAAGCAAATTGAGGAATTAGAGGCTAAGGTGAGATTGCTTAGTGAAAGAGAGATGGAAGTTTCAAACCTTGTAGAGGAGCCTACGCCAAAAGACACCCCTTCTACCAATCCTCAAGCTGATTTCGATATTGATAAAGTGTTGGTCAAGTGGAGGGACGAAAATCAAGTGATTTTGGCCCAAGGTCTGCCCCCACTTTCTCATAAGTTTTCAAAAGGATCACCTGCTTTCCATTCCCAACCTGATTTTGACAATCCTTGTGTTCCACCTCCTTGCCGGGTAAATGAAGAATGTTTCTCTTGTGTTGAGGAATCCATCTTGAAGGAAGCAAGTGAAGAGGAGTATGCTCAGTTTATGACTGATCAGGGACGCTTCATGAGTGCAGATGAGGAGGAGATCACCATTGGTACCCCCTTTGATGAACAAGAAGACAAGTCACAAACTTTTGCCTCTATCTCTGATGAGGAAGAGATGATCTTTGACTCTTCTCTCACTTTGCAAGACATCATGGAGGAGCATGAACAGATTCTTGATCATGTTTTGAATGATTTATTTGAAATCATTGGGGCAGGGTACAATCTTCTTCAAGGAGGCTATGAGCTGGCTAAGGGTGGAGGAGGCATCATTGGGGCTCAAATAAGTATTCAGAGGGGCTGCAAGCTTTCAGATTTATCCTTGCAAGAGGTCGGTGAATCTGAAGATGATATTTTTGAAGTCATCAAGGAGGAAGACCATGCCATGGAACCCGAGTTGGAGGAGGATCAGGAGGAAGTCTTTGAACAACTAGAGACTCTGGTCTTTGAGCAGGAAAAGGAGAGGCTTGTCCATCTTGAGGAAAGCTTTAAAGAAGAGAGCCTTGCACAAGAAGGTGATGTTCTGTGAGATGAGCAATCAGTGTGTGATCTCATTTCAGACATCACAACAGTCACCCTTCTTTAGGAAAGCCATGATCAAGCACAAGATGAGTTTGACAACGTCTTCAATAAGGCAGAAGGAGACAAGCCAATCCATGATGCATATCAAAGGGCTTATGGTGATGAGCCAGCAACGATTGATTTCTTGATGAAACACACCAGCATGAAGAACCAACAAGATGCAAGCTTCCAAGAACAAGAAGAGTACATATATGTTAGAAGCATGTTTGCCCCCGATTCATTTGGATACGAGCCAATCAAGGTGGCAAGGAAGAAGAACAAGTCACCAAATCTCCATTCCATTCAGTCACTTGTCTGGCACCATAAGTTTTCTTGCCATGAAGGAGACTTAAGAAGTTTTCCCTTTGATCTAGGAGGGATGCAAATGTACCTGGTTAGTTGTACATAGTAGTTTGCTTTCAATTTTTCTTTCCCTGTTTTCCCTAAGTGTTGTTTGCACAAGTAGTGTTTTTTGGTCTTGTGTGTGTTTTCCTCTGTGTTTGGGGTAAAAGCTTCATGATTGATTCTTGGATCTCTCAAGGCTGTTTGCTAACTCTTTCAAAGCTACATCTTGACTCCATGCCCAATGGACTTTGAGGCTACTAGTTTCTTAAGCACAGCAGGCATGCTTCCCCTGGGAATCGCCAATTTGTTGACCATTTTGGCCCTACAGGCCAAAATCAGTTTCCTTCCTTCCCTACCACTCTGGGCCTTCAGTCTAGTCATATACCCACCTTCTGCAAAATCCCCTTTTCTTTGCAATAAGCCCTGTTCTTATAAAACATTGAAAGATCTAAGTACCTGCAGGCTTCGGTCCAGTATGGAGCTTTTTGCTTTGAGCAAATGCCTTAGACAAATACGAGGCTCTTGCAAAGCTCGAAGGTTAAACAACCCTTGCGGAGGGCAGTCAGGGACAAAATGGACCATTCCAGCAGGCTGTGGAGGGCAGTTCCAAAACCCAAAAGTACCCTTGCGGAGGGTAGGGAACCCTTGCGGAGGAATCAAAAGGGTGAGTTTTCCTGTCGGAAATGTTAAGGCAAAAGGCGAAGACAAAGGTTGAATTTCTTTGGGCAAAATGCCCGAAGGAATTCCTTCGGACAAAAAGTCCAAAGGAAAGCGCTGACGCGAAAGAAACAAGCGGGAAAAACATAAAGGAAAGATTTCCTTCGGACAAAATGTCTGAAGGAATTCCTTCGGACATTTTGTCCGAAGGATTTGAAAAGCCGAGGCAGTCCGAAGGACCTCGAAGGGCAGGTGCCCTTGTGGGGGACTCTCGGCGAACGTGAAAGGGACCTTTTCTCAAAGCCGAAGGGACACCTTCCCTTCGGGAGGGTTAAAAGACAAAGGCCCAGGCAAGGACAGGGAAACTGAAGGAAAAGAAAGGCCGAAGGAAGGAAAGCCAAAGGAATTGACCAAGGTGTGACGGGCCCAAAGACGTCAAAATCCAGCATAGCGAACTAGCCGTTCAGGTTCAAATGTCTGGTGACGTTCCCGCATACGTCAAATTCAGGACAAGGGAATAACCGTTGGCTTTCAAATGGCGACGGGCACGCGAATGCCAACTTTACGACAATGAAATAACCGTTGATCTTTAAATGCTTGAACGCGAACTCAAAGGAATTAAAAGGCTTTAGGGCCAAAAGGAAGAGTCTGCTGAGAAAAGAGCCTAAGGAACCAGCCAAGGATCAATAGAAGATAGCCTTAGGGGGCTCAGATTGTCAGAAAGAGCCAAGAGATGACAAAAGACAAAACCAGGAATTGGAAAAAGACAAGAATCAAGAATGAACTCAGCGACCCGTCGAGAAAGGAGCCCAAAGAGCCAAGCGCAGAAATAAACAAAACAGTCCAAGTGGCAAAAGGTGTCGGCACAAGGAGTTATTCCAGCGATTGAAATAGTCTCTGCCAAGTGGTCATCAAGGAGCACAAATAGTGAACGATGCGACCTGTTTTTCCTGATTTTGCATTAATGGTCAAACAACTGCGTGAATGTCTTGAAGAAGGGGTCTTGTTTGCAGACAAACGACGCGGCCCATGTTTTCACACATGAGGTTTAATATATTTAAACGCCTAAAGTCAAAACTAGAGCCGATACAGCATTCTCTTTCAAGCGGCTTCCTCTTCCCAATGCTCTCAACGTAGCATGGGTCATTTATTTTTCAAAAAGCGCCAAGTCTTTTAAAAAAGGCTATATATTTGTAACTTCTCATTTGAGAAGGGGATCTCTCAGCTTGTAAGGCGAAGCTTTGTCGAAATTTACCTTGAATAAAAAAGAAGCATTTTTGCCTCCATTTGAGCTTGCACTTTTGCATATGTCTATGGTTTTGTCTTGTGTTAAGTCATTTTCCTTCATGCTTTCACAGAATGATTCCAGCATGTCTAGTGTATTGTGAGTTCTTCTTTTGCAGGTTAGCCAAAAGTGTCCACAATAGAGTATAGGCGCATGTGAACAGGCTGCCATAGTGTGTCTTAGAACACCTCTGGTAGTTCTTCCTCCCTGTATCTCTAGAGGACCCCTAGCTCACTGATGCAAAAGAATTTCTCATATCAAATGAAGTGTATATTAGCTTGTTTTTGGTGGAAAGTGTATGTTCAAGCTAAGTAGATCAACCATTTTTGGTGCATCACCGTTTGATCTAGGTTCTATTTTCAGTAATCCTTCTCTCTTTTCAACCCCTGCCCCCCCTTTTATATATATATATATTAGCAAATATACTGGAATAAATCAGAGATGCATCAAAGGGAGCTAGCTCTTATCTAGAGATTCTCCCCTCAGTTTTGCCAGACCCACAGAGCAAGAGAGGAGTCTCCATTGTGCTACGCATGGAAGAGAGAAGCCCGGCCTTCTCTCAAGGGTGCAATCCACAACGTCAACACTACTTGTTGCTCAATCTCATGCTAATGTTGTGGTTGCATCACACCCATTTATTGCTACATCACCTAGTGGCTGTAGAGGAAGAGGAGTCACTTTTTAGTCGCCAGAGAACAAATGGTGCAGGTCCATTGGAAAAGGCATTCCGAAATGAATCTACGGACATAGCAGAGAATATTGCGTGTTGTGTTTACGCATGTGGGCTGCCATCTAATGTTGTTGGATTATCATACTAACAGGATATGGTGAAATCTATCAATGAAGCCCCTAAAGGTTTCACCGGCCCAGGGTATGAAATGTTGGGCACCCCTTTGTTGGCAAAAAAAAGACAACATGTTGAAGATTCATTGCAGCCCATTAGGATTCTTGGGTTGAAACAAGGGTGTCCACTGTTTGCGATGGATAGAAAGATATGATAAATATGCCATTGATTAATGTGGTCACAGTGTGCCCTAAAGGGGAAATGTTTCTGAGTGTTGTTGATTGTGAGGGGTAGGTGAAGGGTGCATAAGTCATTGCTGACATCCTCATAGAGTCCATTGAGGTGGTGGGGCTTTAAAATGCTATCCAAGTTATAACAAACAACACAAAAAATTACAATGCTATGGGTATGTTGGTTGAGGCAAGGTATGGACACATATTTTGGCACCTTGTGTCGTTCATTCTCTTAACCTTTGTTGCAAAAATTGGGCACCAAAATTGATGGGATCAAACAAGTCTACGAGGAGGCAAGTGAGATCCAAATGTTCATGAACAATTATCACATGTCCCAAGGCATCTTCAAGACCTTCTCGAAGTTGCAACTATCAAAGGTAATTGTCTTTTTTACTTTTTAATCATTCATGTATAATTTTAGTTTAATTTTGTAAGTTTGTAATTTGTAGGATTTTGATTTTTGAACATTTAAAAAAAAATTATTTGTTTAATTTTGTATTAGATTGCTGAGACTTGGTTTGCCTCGGACACTTTTGTCTTGAGATGACTTGTCAAGGCATGTGAGGCATTGAACAACATGGTTATCAACCACCTTTGGGGTGTATGGAGGGAGTCAAACACTGAGAAGGCTACAAAGATGAAAGGGTTGATCCTTGATGATGGATGGTGGGATCGTGTGGAGTATTTGCTCAGTTTTACCAAGACCATCGTGAGTATTACGAGATTTGTTGATATGGATCATCCATGTTTGGGTGAGATTTATGATGGAATCAATTCAATGATCAAGAAGATTTAAGTCCATCATAAATGCCAAAGAGCAAGATCCTACAAAGAGCTTCTTCAAGGAATTGTAGTTGCATCTTATTGATAGGTGGGGAACAAAATGACCACCCCATTGCGTCTTCATGCTTTTTCCTTGACTCCAAAATATTACAACACGAAGATATTTTTCTGCTCAGGTGGGTCCCACCAGAGGTTAGTGAAGTGTATAAGGTGACATTCTCTAGACTCTTTCCCGATTCAGAAGTAGAAGACAATTATGGGAGAATTTGGGCATTTCATGACCTTCACAAGTAACTCCCTTGGCACTCTTCATGACAAGTACAAGGACACTCATATGTGGTGGTACCTCCATGGGCAAGCATCCACCCACCTCCAACCACTTGCAATTAAAATTCTATCACAAGATTTCTTTTTTTTTGGTTGTAACTTTAACTTTTTCTTTCGACGTTTTATTTTAAACTTTTATAAAATTTAATTTACTTTGTAGCTTGCCTCAATAGGTTGTGAGTTCCTCTTCAGTTGAGCGAAATTGGGGTACAGACTCCTTTATCCACTTAGTTAAGTGAAACAAGTTGGCATTGAAAAATGCGGAGGGTTTGGTCTATGTGCATTCCAACTCGCAACTTCTAACACACAAGCAAAATGAGTACAAGCAAGGGGCAACAAAGTGTTGGGATGTAGACCCAGAGACTATTGACTTGGATGCTTTCATTGCCTACCTTTCATTGCTCGACACAGAGCTATATGGTTCACACAACCTGCATAGTGGATGAAATATCCCTTTCTAGAACAAAACTGAATTCCGATTATTAAATTTGGAGTTTATGAAAATTTCTATGTAATTTTAAAAATCAAGCTCAATTCAAAATTTCCACAAATCATTAATAATCCACTTTGAAAGAATAAACCTTCTACTAATTCAATTTTGTTATTCAGAATAATGCAACTACTTGTATGCTATCCAAGTGAATTCCTTATGCAAATTTTGACTGAACAAATAACAAAATAATGTAAAAATTGAATCTTTTTTGATGAAGTCACAAAGCCTAGCCTATAGGTGGTACGACTGTTGATGGAAAAGGGGGTGGCCTGCTATTTTGTTCCACAACTATTGCGGTCAGGTTCTTTAGTCCATAAACTAGCCTCATGGGCCACGATTCAGACTTGGAGGTGTTTGCCTAGCCTGAAGGTTTGCAATTTGACTGGTGGGGCGGGTGCAACATATACAATAGCTTTCTGGGAATGGTATGAAAGGGATTTAGGGTGCTTGAAATGGCACTTTTCCTGATGGAAGTCCTTACTTGCCGTGCTGAAGCCAAATAAACTTGCTGCAATTCTAATTAATCCCATGACTTGCCCCAAATGGTACAATCTGCTATTGGAAGGTGAAACGCTACCAAGGGAGGTGATGCCACCCAAAATAGGGGGTGTCAATGGTGACTCCAGATAGGATGGATTAAACCCTAGCCGTACAACCCTAATTATGCTGGAAAACTGCTTTTGTTTGTTCAAACCCTTGAATAATGTTTTTTGTAAATAACCTATTCATTCATTCAATTGTAATCCCTGTATGGAATTTCCCTTGTGGATTGGAAGGGTTTCGTCCTTTGATTTGGCTGCAATGAAGGTTTTCGTCCTTAGGCAAAAGTGAAAGAATTCTGGAATTTTGTCGGGAATTGGTGAAAGTGTATAATAAATCATAATAAATAATGATTGTCCCTTTGTCCTTTTATGAAACTCACTTTTCCACTTTCACCCAAACCCTAAAGTAATAAGAATTACTTTATAATTAAGTATTCATTTTTTTCTCCTCATAATAATAATTACTTTTTAGCCATGTAATTAATATTGCTTTTGGCCCCACTTAATAATAATAATGAATAAGTGTCATTTTTCATTTTATTAAATAAAGTGACGTTGATGACAACTTAAAACATCATTATTAAATTATTTCTCTTTCATTCATGCCTCTTAGTCTATGGAAAAATAAGAATAACTTCGGGTCCTCTGTCGTGCTTAATTCGAAAAAAGGGACATTATAGTTTGCCCTTCCTAAAATTGCTTGCCCTCAAACAATGCCTGAACTGTCCTACAAATACCAAGATCTCAAACCAATCTTTCTATCTCCTCCAGTCCTCCTTGTGAGGTAGTTAGCTTTTGTTGTGCTTCTATGATATAATGAAGAATTGGAAGCCTTGTACCTAATGATGTTTCTCCAACAAACTCTATGAGTGAACCCATGATAGCAGAATCATGAATCATCTGTGATCTAAAGAGAGTACTACCAAATGTGACACTTCCTATTCTATTTGCTATAACAACTATAGGGGCTCCATTGGCCATACCACAAAGCACAACCTCCTTTCCATTAGATCTGAATTTCAGCTCCATGGTTTGGTAATTCTGTGTGAATTTCCCAAGGGAATGTAACCATTGCAGCCTTAAAATCATATTTGTTTCTCTTATGCCCACGATATAGAAGACATCACACACCTTGTGATTACCAATTGTAATCTCCAACTGTTGAATTCTTCTAGTGCAAGGAATAATAGAGCCATCAACGACAATAACATTGAACCCATCAATGTCCTTTGTTTTCAACCCTCTTCTGGCTACTAGTCCCTCTTTTATGAAATTGTGGGTTGCCCCACTATCAACCAGCACTGTGAGTTTATGACCATGCATAACTCCGTGAATTCTAAAAGGGTAATACGTAGGTGCACCAGAAAGTGCGACACGAGGGCCAATTGAAATAAGTGTGGCAAGGGTGCCTCCTGGACTCTCTCCTCCTTCCCTACTCTCAGGTTCAGGTTCCTCGGTTTCTGACTCATCATCTGATAACACCTCTATGTAATGTACCTGACCTTGTCTAAGACATCTGTGACCAAGCTCTCATGGATCCTTGCAAGTGAAGCACAACTTCTTCCTCTTGAGTTCATTTCTTTTTTGTATCTTTTTAATTGCTTTTGGCAGCTCTTTTTGTTGAGAAACCCCTTGCTGAAATGGTTTCCTTTGTTGCTCAACAACTGATGTCTCTCGCTATCCATAAGGTATTATTTTGGCTGCCCAATGGTTGTTGTCATTTGCTGCCATGTAGGCTGAAATCTTTCTCTAGGGGCAGAAGTTTCAAGATCCAAAGCCTTTTTAATGGCTTCCTGTAAAGAGAGAGGGATGAAAGCCTTTACTAAGCCTCTACGTGGTTCAGCTACACCCTCGATGAACAAAACCACAAGCCTCATTTCTGTCACATTAGGCACCATAACTGAGAGCTTCTAAAAATCAACAACTTAGTCATCTACCAAATTGGTTTGTTTGAGTTGAGCTAACTCCTGAAAATGGATTTCCGGATCAATTCTATCAACCTCGTATTAAACTCCATGTATGAGTGTATGTGATTGTGCCCCTATGTGATCAACCCATGGTACCACCACTCGTGTGCTACACCTTCAAGATGAAGGTGGCAAATTTAATGGCTTTATCTTCCATCATTGGATGATAAGGTGTCCAACTTTTGTATCCAAGAACATGCTGTACACTCACAAGATCCATCATATGTAGGAAGTGTTAACTTCCCTAATGCCTGTTGGAGGTCCCTCTGACTGGTTTTTTTTTAAATTTATAAAATTTGTGAGACATAGCTTCTCGAATTTCTCCTGGAAGAACCATGTATTCTTCATTATTGGCAACAATATCATTTGTCACAGATGGCCGAATTTCCACCTCTTGAACTGCTACTTCATCCCTACGAAGGAAAGTTGGTTGGAAAGGTCTAGCAAAGGAGTCAATGGCCGTCCTCAGAGTGTGCTAGTTATTGTTCACACCTGAAGAACTTCCTTCACCATTTTGAGCTCTTTGCATATTCGTATTCTGCACGGTTGGACCAATTGAGCCATCATATTTGCTAAACGCTCTTGTTCTTGCACAGGCTTTTCAAAGCGAACATCATCCTGATCTCTGTTACCATAGCTACCTTTTCCTGCAACAAATTTTGGATCTCGCTGCCCTAACCCTTCCTCTGGCTGTTCTTAACCCTTTTTCCTTTCTCTTTGGTAGTACCTGACTTCTCTGTCATTGTTTTGCATGAAGTTGACACTGACAATTATTTATTCCCACAAGTTGGTAAGAAAATTAGCTCTAATACCACTAAAATATCCCTTTCTAGAACAAAATTGAATTCCGATTATTAAATTCAAAATTTTGAAAATGTCTGTAATTTTTAAAATAAAGCTCAATTTAGAATTTCCACAAATCATTAATAATCCACTTTGAAAGAATAAACCTTCTACTAATTCAATTCCGTTATTCAGAACAATGCAAATACTTCTATGCTGTCCAAGTGAATTCCTTATGCAAATTTTGACCTAACAAATAACAAAATAATGTAAAAATTGAATTTTTGATGAAGTCACAAACCCTAGCTTGTAGGTGGTACGACTGCTGATGGAAAAGGGGTTGGCTTGCTGTTTTGTCTCACAACTGCTGCGATCAGGTTCTTTAGTCCATAAACTAGCCTCAAGGGCCACGATTTAGACCTGGAGGTGTTCGCTTAGCCCGGAGGTTTGCAATTTGACTGGTTGGGTGGGTGCAACATGTACAACAACCTTCTAGAAGTGGTACGGTAGGGATTTAGGGTGCTTGAAATGGCGCTTTTGCTGATGGAAGTCCTTATTGTGCTGAAGCCAAATAACCTTACTGCAATTCTAATTAAACCCACAACTTGCCCCAAATGGTACAATTTGTTGTTGGAAGGTGAAACGCTGCCAGGGGGTGATGCCACCCAAAATAGGGGCTGCCAATGGTGATGCCAGGTAGGATGGATTAAACCCTAGCCATACAACCCTAGTTATGCTGGAAAACTGCTTTTGTTTGTTCAAACCCTTGTTGAAACCCTTGAATATTGATTTTTTGTAAATACCCTGTTGATTCACTCAATTGTACTTCTTATATGAAATTACCCCTGGAGATTGGATGGGTTTCATCCTCTGATTCGACTGCAATGAAGGTTTTCGTCCTTAGGCAGAAGTGAAAGAATTCTAGAATTATGTTGGGAATTAGTGAAAGTGAATAATGAATCATAATGAATAATGATTGACCCTTTGACCTTTTATGAAATTCACTTTTCAAATTTCACCTAACCCCTAAAGTAATTAGAATTACTTTATAGTGAAATATTCGCCTTTTTCTCCTCATAATAATAATTTCTTTTTGGTCATGTAATTAATATTGCTTTTGGTCCCACTTAATAATAATAATGAATAAGTGTCATTTTTCATGTTATTAAATAAAATGATCATTGAGGACAACTTAAAACTTCATTCATGCCCCTTAGCTTACGGAAAAATAAGAATATGCTTCGGGTCCGCCATCGTGCTTAATTCGAAAAAAGGGACATTACAATGGAGCTAGTGGGAGTGGCACTACTATCGTTGGTGGTTTTAATGAACCACATGATGATTCTCTCAATGAAGACATTCAAGACCAATATGAATATAATGACTATGCTGATTTGTCTTGATTTTTGTGTATACATTGTAACATTTGCACTATGTACTTGTTCTAAGACTAATCTAAGTTCGAGCACTGAACACCATGGCATTTGGCATTGAATTATTCGTATGTTTTTGGTATATAACTTAAATTGTTTACTTTGCATATTATGTGGTTAATTTCGCTTATTTTGTTATATTTCTTAATACTTTTAGCATTTTATATATATTTTTGTATGATCATGCCCACGCTGTACCTAGGCCAAATTTTTTGTTGTACCACCGTACTTGAACCCCATACCCGTACCCATATCCATATCAAGATTAACTAATTAGGTTTCAACAAGATTTGACGATACCTAGACTTAAGATCAATTTTGGTGAACAATTTGGCGGAGTTGCTTGAGTAGGTCCTCCGTTCATGCAAGAGGATCGTGTTTCTTCACAGTGATATTGTTAAGAGCTTTGTAATCAATGCACAACCTCCATGTGCCATCCTTATTTGGTGCAAGCACAATGGGGCTACCGCAAGGCGATGCACTAGACTCGATGTGCCCTGTACTCACTAGTTCATGGATTTGACGCTTGATCTCTTCATTCTATAGAAATGATATACGGTATAAAGAAGCATTAGGTAGAGGTAGTCTTGATCCTTGTATTCTTCGAGCATGATGCTCAATTGCATGTTTCCTGAAGGAACTTTGTTATGAGTTTGTGCTACAAGAATGTTCTTACAGTCATTTCTCACAATCAAGAGTACAAAGTTCTTACTAGTATTGACTAGCTTCTTGCACTACTTGGTGGTAATGAGTGAAAGCTTAGGGACTACTTTCGGTATGTGGTATCTCATTACACCAACATTTATGACACCATTTCTAGAATTGGCTTCATGAATTGCATGTCGATGGTAGAGATATGGTTGTCGTTTGAAAATGCTTATGTACACTAGGTGACATTGCTGAGGATGTGTTTCTCAAAGCCCAAATTGAATCATCCAATGGCGTATGGATGGGGGTGAGGCGTCAGTGGCAAGCTCAATTTGCGAATTGCTTAAAGAGAAATCAGTTCTTCTGACTTCCATTGTCAACGATGAAGTGTACTGGTTGACCATTGATCCATATTTGAGACTGGAATAATCTTTCTACTTTAAATTTTTGTTGGAGGAAGATGCGATCTTTGCAGTACCTACCATAGCACTAGGTTTAGAGTCCATATTCTGCTAACTTTTATCCAGTGCTGCAATATTAGTATCCATTGCTTGAAGTTGTGCAAGTAGAGTTTTCCTAGCACGACTCTTTTCATTGGAGGGACTGCTGGAGTTATGAATTGAACAACACTTGTCTGTCTTGGACTGCTTGTTTTGATCATTTGAAAATGTAGTCTTCTTTTGAGGATGGTGGAAAGGGCCATTCCCTTGTTTAGGATTCTGCTTGATCCTAGAATTGGAATTTTTAAACTGCATTTTGTCTTGAGACTTGGAATCTTCTTTCATTTTGCTTTGAATTTGCAATAGAATTTGTAGGCTTCTCCAAGAGAGGAGATTTGGAGGAAATCCACATTAGATGGGATAAATGGTCTCATCCTTGACCTATACTTGAAAATGAGATTTTGTTTAGATTCATGTGCATTCAGTTTAGAAACCCAATTATGAAAAGTATTTGTGCATTCTTGAATAGATGAACACGGCCTTGGAAAACGGTGAGAACTTAATCTACCGGTCATCATAGTTTTCGATGGGGTATTAAGTCAATTTGAGTGCTTATACAAAACCATTCCAAGTATTTACAAATGTGTCTAAGTTGTCATATTCATGTTCCATGCAATGTTTATCCCACCATTTATTTACTGATAAAGAATCTTTCGAAAGGGCAAAGGTTATCTTTTATTTGTCAAAGAAATGCTTTACTATGTAGTATGAACAAATTAGATTCAACCAATTATCTAGAGCATTTGCATCTATTTTGCCCTCAAACATTGGAATGTCTAGATTGACTTGTATCTTGTATGGTGTGTGACCACCAAAAAGTCGTTACGAATGAGATTAATTGGAAGGAGTGTGAACATGCTTGAGAAGATGAGCAAAATGATTGACTATTTCTGCTCGTTCACATGCATGCCATTCTTCCAATTCTTCTCAATGCCTTTGCAAAGCATCCTCTATCATTTTCTGTAACATTTCTAAATTCGATGTCTCTGAAGGTATTCATTCTACCATGTAAGGATGTGAAAGAAGGTATGATGAAAGGTCACGAGTCTCAAGCCCTAACTTCTTGTAATCATACCTCGCATGAGTAGGCATGCAAATAAAGAAGGATTTTTGATACTACTTTGATACCACTGTGAGATGATATGAAGTGTGTATGCTCTGATGCTATTGATCTAGGGCCCAAGGGGTACCTAATGGATTACCACACTTAACAAATTTAATGGGTTATTGTGGAACTGTGTAGTGAATGACAAAGGTTGAATGATATATCAGAGTGCAATGAGACAAGGAGAAACAATGGACACCATATTACAAATGTAACTTTAAAGTTGTATTATGCAATGGTTATCTACAATGATGTGAGAGGTCAGATATTATTGTGATGTTTGATCTCTACTTCCTAGTCTATCTCTATATTCATTAACTTAGTACAAAGAATGGAAGAGTATATTAATATACAAGTGTAGAAGACGAAGGGTTGGTTGAACCGTTATATTTGTTGGTAACGCTTGCTTCATAACTAATTAGTGTTTTTCGTCTTTTGGTAATGCCATTGCATAGCTGCACAAAATAATACTGACACTGTTGGAGTTGTACGACATCAAAGAAGAGGAGTAAGGACTTCACAGTGTGACCATTTGTGATTGAGATGATGCTAAAGCTATCGGTGAAGACAACATATGCCGTGGAGCACCGCTGTTATGTCGTGAGCTGATCAAAGGCCTAGATCCTCCTAGATCGTATAACCAAGCAAATAATACATCATGAGATCTTTCTCATATCGCGTGAACAACCCAAATCCTAAAATAGCCTAGTTGTAACCTAAGTCACAAGGTTCGAGTTCCAATTTGAGTTCAAGAAAGATAAAATTCGGTTCAAATTCGCCAATGGATAAGATTCGGAAAAAAATTGGCATTAAATTTGAACCATAAAAAACATAAAAATATAAATAATAAACCAAAAAAAAGAAAAAACTCAATATAAATAATATAATATTATAAAATATAATTTATAATTATAAAATAAAAAAATATATAAAATTTTAATAAACAACCAAATATATGTATATATAAATATAAATTAAAAAATAAATGACATAAAATAAAATTTTACTAACATTAAATATAAATAAAAAATAAAAATAAACAAAAATAATAACAAAAAAAATATAAATAATATAATATTATTTATAAATATAAAATTAAAAAAATATATGTATTTATTATTATTATTATTATTTTGATAGATATTGAGGTTGCACGGGTCCTCATCACCTTTATTGTAAACAAAATAACCGAACAAACTGTGAGTCGGCAACCATAAGGCAAACCAAGCCCAGGGCAAAGCAAAAACACAAGAAACGAAACAAAAACTCCAAAGACCAACTAGGGATCTAGGGAGAAACCAAACGAAATGAAAACAAGCGCAACAACACAACGGTTGCCACCAAAGGAAGAGGATAAAAACAAAAGTTATAGCATCCACATGAACAATCCAAATAGAACCCTAACAGTCATCTTGATGAGAATAGAAATATAAACATCCATCACACAACCACCACAACAGGTGTTGTTTTAACTCTGAGACCTCTTCTTGTGATGAAGATGCAAAGATCATGAACATGAACATCTTTGAGACCCCCAGACATTTCACAACCCAAGACAAGGCCCGAACTTGTGTGTGATTTCCCAATCACATGGCGGAAAAACTAAAATTGAGCTAGGGCAACCGAAAGAAAAACCATATTCATCCCAACCACTTTTGATAGCAATTACATCATCACCACAACCGATGTAACAATCCTCAATGCATACGTTTGAGCAGGAATCTGAAACAATGCCATCTGTGATAGAAGAGACGAGCGAAGCAAGGATTGAAACAATCTTAATTCGAACAATGCTGCAGAACACTAGTGGGATGGACCAAAATGGCGAGTTCAAGAATGTCAAAACGGAAATAAAAAAGTTCGTTGATCCAACAGCTCAACAAGGTGGGGCGGGTGAAAATAAAAAAGAAATTGTGGAACCAAAGCCACCAAACATCTCCTTGACCATCAATTGTTCCAATGATCCCTGTAATGACCATGACTGAAAGGATGGCCCCATGAATTAGACAACAATGCCTTCCACTTGGTAACTCCCTACCTCGACCATACGAAGACGGGGGGTCAACGACTGGCCAATGTTCAGAATCCTGGGATCCACGTAATACAACCCCTTTAAAAGTAAAGGAGTGAGTGAATATGATGGCAATCTGAAAGGCATAAATAATAAGAGTGACACCATCTCCTACTGCCCCAAATTCGGAAAAAGTCACACTATGAGGCCTAAATGGAAAGGCTCTACTCACTTTGCATTCCCCATGTGGCTGCCACTGCTGCTGCTGCAAGTGAGTATCAAAGGATTGGCGTCCCCTGAAAGCTTCAAGTCTTTCATGGAAAGAACCCCACCCAACTTCAACAGTGCAGCAGTGAACCAGCTACAAAGATGAAAGACAAATTTCTTCAAATGTTGCTGTTGAGAAAAGACCCAAAATTGAAACAAAAGAAACCAGATCCTCAATCCTTAAAATTACTGAGAAGATATCAGGAGAAATCACGGCTATCATCCAAATTGAGCCAAAAAAACTCATCACAAAGTGGCAACCTCTGCTATGCAAGCAAAAAAGATTGTATTGAACGAGCAAGATCAACATAGTAGACAACACACAAGTTCCAACAGGGGAAGCATCAAAACAGGAAGCTGAAATTAAAAATGTAAAGTGTCTTCAATTCCTGGCCATGCAGACATGAGGTTGTCCATGATAATTTCATCTAGTTGATCCACCCCCCAATTGGCAAGGAAATCGACAAGTCTATTGGCTTCCCTATAGCAATGTACAATGGACCAAGAATCTATTTTGTCCAAGGACCACACAGGGGTGAGGATATTATTCAATCTCCAAGATTTCTTGCAGTGATTACGAATAGCATTAACAATGACCATGGAATCCCCTTCGATCAACTTTTCAATGCCGCAACAACACGCCAGCCAAACACCCAAAACCAAGGCTTGGGCTTCTGCTTCAATGTTAGTACCATTGTAGAGCCTGGCAGAAGAGGCACATATCAAAGAACCCGTACAATCTCTAATACAACACCCAACACTCGAGGCCCCTGGGTTACCACAAGCTGCTCCATCAAAGTTCTGTTTAAAAAAGCCGAAAACAGGAGCCTAAGAAGCACCTCTTCGGAGTAGAAATCCATTGCTCGTGGCATCTGCTCCATTAACGGGAGGAACTTTGATCATCATCCAATTTGGACGAACCAACATGTCCCAAGACGAAAGGTTAGCCTTCTTTCTTTTGGAATGAGATAAGATAAGATAAATATATTAATGTCCAACTAATGACCACAAAAGTAGGTCAAAGGGACTGCAGATTACAAAAATGTGTCAGGAAAAAGCGAGAAACCAAGGTCTCCAAAAACAAGAAAAACAATGTTGAAAGAAATAGTATAAAACATGGCAAAGAGTGACCACTCTCATATCCAAACCGCCAAAGGGCCCAACCACACTCAGGTCCAAAGAAGAGAGCAAAAGAGATGAGCAATCCCCAAGAATTTGAAAACATTGAGAGCACGAGGATGAGCCCTAAGAAAGAAGGCCCAGGTGGGAACCCCCCAAGGGTTCGATCCAACTTTCTTAGCATCCAAGGCCGACGAAAAGAAACTCCGAAAAGAAGTCTGACCCGAAGAAGGGGAGGTATGATGCCTGGTCTGTCGTCCAATCCTCTGCCTAGAAGGAAAAGTCCTCTGTGAAGATCTGGTGGATCTAGTCTATCTAATGATGATGGGCTTGAAGTGAATATGTTGATGAAAACTCGGGGAATTGTGAATAGTGTCTCTGGGGCTCACTGATCTGGAATGTGAGGCTGTACTGATGTCAATTTGTCACTTAGTGCCTCTCCTTGAAGGTAGCACTGTGAAAAAGGAAGTAATCCGCTGAGTGGAGACTTGTCTAGTGGATCTCTGACTAAGATGATCACGAAGCTTAAGAGCTTCCTGTATAGAGGAAACGATCGCAGAAATAGAAATTTCAACTTTAGTCATGAGGTTCTCTAGAGAGGAAGCTTTGTCACAAAAAATTCTCCTATTTTGTTCTTTCGAAATGGACCAAATCAAAATAGCTGGACAAGCAATCCAGAGAGCACGGAAAGAATCATTATCATGGCCCAGAAACCAAGAGGAGAACAACTGGGAATTAGAAGGGGCACGGGGCCAAAACCAATTGAGCTTGTTACTCAACCAATCCCAACATTTGGTAGCGAAGGGACAAAGAAGCAAGAGATGATCAATAGATTCTTCATCCTGGCAACACAAGCTACACCTAGGACCAATCCAGCCCATGTTCCGAAGATCTTGGGTGAGAATCTTATACTAAGTAGCAAGCCAAGCAAAAGCTCCTGCCTTTGGAAGGCCTCTATCATTCTAGCACAACAGAGTTTTCTTGGTGCAGCTTTCTGGTCCCAAGTCAGCAAGCTTGTATCCCAGATTGCCTTTGTAATTACCTGAGATGGCACCAGTCCAACAAATGGAATCCTCCTTAGAGTTCACAAATTTTTTGTGCATTTTTAAAATAGAAGAAAGAAGTATTTTTTGGTTATCAGGTATAAGAACATTATTAAAGGATTTCCAAGAACTTGTAATCAAAGGACCAAATTGATTCAGATCAATGTAGTTTGACACTTTCAAACCCCAAACCACAGTGAGAGTGACTCTGGCCTCCTCCAATTCTTTGAATTCACTAAGGGGCTTGTGTCCATTCCAAGAATCCTCCTAGAAAGCTGCTGTCCTACTTGTTGACGCAGTGGATTGCACCCTTGACAGGAGACTGAGCTCTTGTCTTCCACTCATCACAATGGAAACTCCCCTCTTGCCTATGGGTTTGGCAAAACTGGGGGGAGAGTCTCTAGATAAGGGCTAGCTCCCTTTGATGTATCTCTGTGGTCCTGGATTTCCTATTGCTAACAATGGGGGGGAGGTAAAAAGGGAGAAGGATGCTGAAAACAGAACCTATAAACTAAACGGTGATACACCAAAAAGTTTGATCTACTTAGCTTGAACCTACACTTTCCACCAAGAACAAGCTGGCATACACTTCATTTGATATGAGAAACTCTTCTACATCAGTGAGCTAGGGGTCCTCTTGAGATACAGGGAGGAAGAACTACCAGAGGTGTTCTAAGACACACTATGGCAGCTTGTTCACATGCGCCTATACTCTGTTGTAGACACTTCTGGCAGACCTGCAAAAGAAGAAACTTCACAATACACTAGACATGCTGGAATCGTTTTGTGAAAGCTTAAAAGAAAAATGACTTAACACAAAACAAAGCCATAGACATGCAAAAGTGTAAGCTCAAATGGAGGTAAAAATGCTATGTCTTGATTCAAGGTAAAATCCTGTAGAGCTTTGCCTTACAAGCCAAGAGCTCCATTCTCAAACGAGAAGTTACAATATATATAGAGAAAGAGGAGGCAAAAGGCGCCCCTTTTGGAAAAGACTTTGGCGCCCTATGACAAGTGGCCCACATGTGCTGAGAGCATTGGGAAGAGGAAGCCGCTGAAAGAGAACGCTGTGTCAGCTCCGATTTTGACTTTATGAAAGATCCCTAATGGATCTCTTCGGCTGATTTGCTGTAATTTTTGTTATTTTAAATTGATTTTTCCTGTTTGTTAATATTTTCTTTTCGAAATAGACGGAAGTTCCAGAAGGGTTTGATTGTTTTTGTGTTTTGATGATTTTTCAGCAAGTAAATAATGAAGTACAAGAACATGAACAATTTTTGAAATTAAATACCAAATATAGCCAAACAAATTCGCTTATAGGCAAAATTCTGGATATTAAACCAAATAGGGAACCAGATACAAATTTCCAATAGTTTTAGGAAGATTACAATCATAAATAGACCCAACCTGAATGCTGAAAGAGAAGTGTAATCCAGAAGGAAGCCGCGGCAAGGTTCCAGCCCTCAATGTGTTGCACGTGGAAAGGAAGATGGCTGCCAGGTACAACTGTACAGCTGTAATGCCCTTCCAACTGAAATGACCTCTCAAATCCACGCTGAACTCTGTCACAATCACTGGGCCCACCAGAAAGAATACTGAACAATCTCCAAGATGCTACTGAGCAAGTCCAAAACAACAACCACTGAATTGGGGGCTACGTCCCAAACAGGCAAGGCATTGGGGTTGGCGTCCCAAATGCTGAAAGCTCTTCCAGAGCCAAATCGCAAATCCCAAGATAAAAATGTCAAGAATGAATTAGAATTTGGTCTTGACCTCCTTATAACCCCTTCACAATTAGCTCGATCTCTAAAAGCAACTCAATGTGGCGTTGAGTTATAACATGTTATATTTCTCCTTTTTGAGTGGTCAAGTACATAGAAAATGACCATTTTTTTCAAATAAAGAGAAATCCATTCACCGAAAGGATCTGAGTCAAGAGAGAAATATTTAGAAAAGTTCAAGACCTTTCCAACGAGCTATTACACCATGGGATACGCATCCAGATGAGGCCAAAAACCCCTTATTACTCCAAAATGGCTATAAACTTAGCCTTATTTAATTAAAAAACGCTAACTTAGGAAATATTAAAAATATAAACCAAATAGCAACAAAATGCTCCAATGACACCACAAACCAGAAAGTCACCCTGCCACCTGTCTGTGACTAAAGTCGGAAATCAAGGATTCACTGGCAATCTCATCCCTAAAATCTAGGGATGCTCCTAGAAACAAGGAAACAAACCCTAATCCTTTGAAACTGAACTCCAAGAATAATCTCATGGAGACCCAACCCGGGGTATGATCATATCCTCCTAAAAAGTAGGGATAACCCATAAATTTAGGAACTGCCTCCTAAAAATAAGGAACGTCTCCAAACTGATCAGCGACAGCCAGAACACCAAGTCCCCAACACTGAATAACCATACTGGGTCTCTATCCAACACTGTCAACCTACAAGACCCCATAATAAGCTGACTCACATGTCTTTGCTAGACCGAGCTAAAGAGGGGACATGACACTTTAGGCATCTAAATACATTAAACGTCATGTGCGAAAACATAGGTCGCGCTGTTTGTCTGCTAACAAGACCACTCCTTCAAGGCATCCACACAGTTTGTCTGCTCATCAATGCAAAGTGAAGAAAAACGGGTCGCACCGTTCACTGTTTGTGCTCCTTGATGACCACTTGGCAGATAGTGTGTCAACCGATGGAGTAACTCCTTGAGTCGACACCTTCCTTTGCCACTTGGACTGTTTTGTCCGTTTCTACACTTTGTCTTTTCTGGCTCCTTCGGCCCTCGGGGCTATCTTCTGCTAATTCTTTGGCTCTTTGGGCTCCCTTCTTGGCGGTCTCTTCCTTTTGGCCTTAAGCCTTTGAATTCCTTCGGGTTCGTGCCTTTCATTAAAAAACCAATGGTTATTTCATTTCTACAAAGTTGACGTCTGCGCGCCCGTCGCCATTTGAAAGCCAACGGCTAGTCTATTGCCTTGAATTTGATGTCTTTGGGGATGTCATTTTTTTGAATTCCTTCGGCTTTCTCTCTTTGGAACCCCCCAAGGGAAGGTGTCCCTTCAGGCCTTGAGAATGGTCCATTTTGTGGTCGCCGAGAGTCCCCTGCAATGGTACTTGCCCTTCGGGGTCCTTCGGGTGGCCTTGTTCTTCAAATCCTTCGAGACATTTTGTCTGAAGGAAATCTTTCCTCTGCATTTGCCGCTTTCTGTCGGGCCTTTCAACATTCCTTAGGACATTTTGTCCGAAGGATTTCTCTTGTGAAATTTTGCCGCAAAAAATCTTTCCGAAAGATATCCTTTTGTTCCTTGACTTGGCAATTTCTTCGGACAAAATGTCCGAAGGAATTATTGAACCATTGAACCGTTGAACCATTGTTGGTTCAATCAAACGGTTCAATCAGTCAGTTCAATCGGAAGGTTCAAAGGAGTTCCTTCGGACATTTTGTCCGAAGAAATTCATCCTTTGCTTTTTTGAAGAAAACCTTACCCTTTTGGCCTTCTCTTTGAACTGACTGATTGAACCGTTTGATTGAACCAACAATGGTTCAACGGTTCAATGGTTCAATACTGTGTTTTGCTCATTCAATTGACCGCTTGAAACAACTGCTTTGAACCATTCGTTTGAACCATTTGATTGAACCAACCGACTGAACTAATCCCGTTGAACCAACTCTTTGAACGAAGCCGACTGAACCAACTCTTTGAACCAAGTCGTCTGAACCAGTCACTTGAACTGACTGATTGAACCAAAAGATCGAACCAACTGATTGAACCAACTGATTGAACCATTTCTTGAACGGACTGATTGAACCAAAAGATTGAACCAACCGATTGAACCAACTGAGTGAACCAACCGATTGAACCATTTGTTGAACGGTTCAATGGTTCAACGATTCAATGGTTTAGGGTTCAAATTTCAAAAAACTCTTGGAAGATCATGTCGCTGAACCTCGACGTTGAACCACTTTTTCCAACCTTAAGGAAAAGTGTCTTGAATCATTTTTGCTCTCTTTCCATGTGAATATCTTCGGACAAAATGTCTGAAGAAGCTTTGTAAAAGCCCTTGTATTCTTTGAACTGGTTCATCTTCTTCCGAAAGACTTGTGCAAACCAAATTTGAACTGGCTCAGAACAACAGGGGAAGAAAGAGACCGATTTTGGCCTGCTAGACCAAAAATGGTCAACACTACCATAATTGATAACCCATGAGATGTGATTGACAATAATGGGGTGACAAGAGAGCATAAAATTCCAAATATGAGACCCTGAGGGAGGAGCCACACAAGTGGGTAGTGCCAATGGGTCAGTGGTACCAAGATACTTCAGAAGGAGAATTTTGTTGCACAAAGTATCCAGATGAGAAAAAGCTTCCCAAATCAATTTGGCACCCAAAGCTCGATTTTGAATCTCTGTTCTCTTAATACGAGCTCCCCCAGCGTTGTTGGAGTTGTAGACTTTATTCCATTTTACAAGATGAATTTTCTTTTTGTCCTCAGTACCCTACCAAAGAAAGGATTGACAAATGCGATCCATGGCTTCCAAAATCTTCGGAGGGGCTTTGAGAACCGACGAGATAAATTGGAATAGCAGACAAAACAGATTTGATGAGGGTCAAACGCCCAACAAACGAAAGGAATTTGCCTTTCCAAGAGTCTAACCTATTTTTTAGTGAGCATACTAAATTATCCCAAAGACTAGCCTTACCAGAACCAACAAAGAGTGGGACACCAAGGTATTTGGAAGGAAGCTTACCAATCTTGAAATTGAGATACCGGGCTAAATGAGGTTGCTCGCTGAGTGCAATGTTGACAAAATAAATTTCAGACTTGTGGTCATTTACCTCTTGACCAGATGCCTTGGCATGGGAATCCAAAATAGAATGAAAGGTCCTAGCTTCTCTTATTGAAGCCCTTCCAAAGAGAAAGGTATCATCAACAAATTGATGATGTGTCAAATTCGGAATGCCACCTGTGACACATAAACCTTTGATCAAATCATTCTCTTTGGCACTCTGCATGGATCTACAAAAAGCTTCAGCCATGAGAATGAAAAGAAATGGGGAGATCAGATCTCCCTGCCTGATACCACGAGTAGCTTCAAAAAATCCCACTAGACCTCCATTGAGAAGGATGGAAAACTTAGGTGTAGAAATACAACTGAAAATCTAATCGCACCAATCTTTATCAAATCCGAAGCAGTGTAGGACTTTCAAGAGAAATCTCCAGTTAACTTTATCATAAGCTTTGCTGATATCTAGTTTAACGAGCATGGCTTTTTAATTATATTGGGATAAAGAGTGTAGAAGTTCATGGACAATGATAATTCCATCCTGAATGTGACGCCCCGAAACATAGCCTCCTTGTTCAGGGGAAATGAGCAAGGAGATGAAAGATTTCAGTCTGAAAGAAATGGCCTTAGTAATAATTTTATAAATGGGCTTGAGGAGAGCAATTGGCCAAAAATCATTAAAAGTAGTTGGAGTGGCATCTTTGGGAATTAAAGAAATGAAAGCGCAATTGATGGTTGTACTTACTCTTTTTTCCCTTCTTGAATACTCCACAACAACAATAACATCTTCCCCAATGATGGATCAAAAAGATTGATAAAAGGCAGCAGGAAAGCCATTAGGGCTTGGAGCCTTATCCTTTTTTACTGCAAAAACTACATTCTTGATTTCATCAAAGCTGAAAGGAGCCACTAAAAAATCATTTTGCTGCCGCGTAACAAGAGAAGGAATATACCACAATAAGTCCTCCCGAGTTTGGAAATCCGAGGCTTCATCACAAGCAAGGAGATTTGCAAAATACCGAAGAGACTCCTCTTTGATTTCAGAATATAACTCTAAATCATTTCCTTCTGTGTCTTGGATCTTGGAAATTCTGTTACTACTTCTAGCTTTGGTAGAGTTATGATTTTTTTTTGTATTTTTGTGCCCTGCCTTTAACCAACATTCCCAGGATTTCTGTCTCCAATATAACTCTTCTTTAAGATGAAGCTCTTCAAGCTTGACAAGAAGAGAGCATTCCTTTTGATACATTTTTGCATTCATTTCAAAACTTAAAACTAACTCATTGAGTGCAGAGAGTTCCTCTTTAACTCTCGTAGATTCAACAAAAATGTTTTTGAAGTGAGTTCGGTTCCAGTGCTTGAAGCAATTTTTGATAAAAATCAACTTTTTGGCAAATACATGAATACAATTACTTGTAATATTAGGAAAAGCATTCCACCAATATTTGACAGACTCAAAAATAGTGGAATCTCTTAGCCACATCAGTTCAAATTTGAAGGGAGTCAAAGGAGAAATCTGATCTTCCATGATAATCTAATCTATTGGCATATGATCTGGGCTAGATATAGGAAGAATTCGACTTTCGTGAACCTAGTTGGAGCTCAAACACTGTTGATCAATGAGAAATCTGTCCAGACGTTCTGCAATGTTGCTGAAGCCCTTTCGATGATTTGTCCACGTGTATAAACCTTTTTTTGGAACTAAATCAACCAAATCCAAAGAAGAGATAAAAGAAGAAAAATCCTTCTAGGATTGAGGAATTCTTCCCACTCCTTGTTTATCATTCAGACTTTGGATAGCATAGAAGTCACCTCCCATAGCAAACTTTTTTGTCGGATTAGCTGAAATGATTTGCGAAATCTCCTCCTAACACTTCCTTTTAGCTTCTAAATTGTTTGGACCATAAACATTGAAGAAATTAAAAGTGATGTCCGAGGACAAATCTTTGAAAAGGCTCCATTGCCAATTAGTTCCATTACCACATTGAGTGACGTTAAGTTTACAAGGACTCCAGAGAGTGGCCAACCCCCCAAAAGCTCCATCATAATAAACGAACCAGCGTTTCCAAAATTTCCAATCAGAGAGTAAAAATAGATCCGCCTCCTCTTTTGAAAGTTTTGTTTCTTGAAGAATGAGAATGTCTGGGAAGAGGGGGAGGACTTGACGCGTAACCAAGCATCACTTGTTAGGGGCATTGAGGCCCCTAACATTCTAAGAAATGAGCTTCATGTGGCTAGAGAAGGGCTTTCCACCCCTTGCAATTCAGAGGAAAAAAAACCCAGTGATGGTTTTTTGATTATCCATTAAACCTTGATCAACAATCTTTTCAGAATTGGTTTTACGACCTCTTCTAATTTTTTCCCAAAGTTAGGTTCAGAGTAAGGCAAACCGTTTGAGAAATCGATAGATTTTCTTTGGAATCAACATCTTCCTCTTACTCACTACATCTTCAAGAGGGCTTACTTGTTCATAAATCTGGGAGAGGAGGGATTCCATGCTAAGATCTATAGAATGCAAAACAATTTTAGAGAGAACAGGTTCCAAATTTTTTATCTTATAAACTGCCTTATCCAAATGTGAAAAGACAACATTTTACATAGCGTGAATTTTTGTCTCAAGGAGCTGATCCGAAATAACTTGATCTAAAGAAAGAGTTTGAAGAACACTGGATGATTGGGAGACCGATTTGCAGTTGCTTCCACCATGTTGCAAATAGAAGAGGGTTCCAGTTTATTAGTTAGGAGACTGCCAACCAAAGGAGAGGCAATCGGAGAAGGAAGTGAATGGTTGAGATTGAATCAAGTGCCAATATTTCTTTTGATAAAATCCTTGTAGGGAGGGGAAACTTTTGCTTTCCAAACGGTGTTCAGTTTTTGAGCAGCTTTGAGGGGAGGAAGACCAAGATGGGGCCAATCTTTCTTGATGTGACCAGTCAAATGACAACCGTAACAGCGAAAAGGGATTCTTTCAAGGTCGAGAGATTGAGTCCATTTTCAACCAAAAGATTTTAGAATAATAGACTCAGGAACTTCCATCGAGAGATCCAACTTAACTCGAATTTTGGCAAAAGTAGCCACTGAACCATCCAGAGAAGAAGGATCACAAGAAATGAATTCACCCAGCAGGTTTCCAATGGCTCGAAGACTAGATTCCCCCCAATATTCGATGGGTAAGGCAAAGAGCCGGACCCAAACAGGAAGAGAAGTTTTCCATTTTTTGAGAGAATCAAAATTAGGGCCCCATTTTTTAGTTTCAATGTCCGCTCCATTCAGCAACCACGGGCCCTCTACCAACACCTTGTTTCTTTCTTCGCTAGAGGGCAAATAGCCAGAAAATATCCTTTAGGGAGAAACTTGATCCCAACATCATTGCTCCAGTTTATCGCAGCCCATGTTTCGATTAAACCAAAATCCGGCCACTTGCCTAACACCCTAGCAAGAATTCCACATTCTTCCAGTGTTTTGATGTTGTCTTGCACTTCAAAATCTTCCAGAATCAACTCACGACTAGGGCCAATGATGATAGAAGAAGATTTGCCTACATTCAGAACCTTATCATCAATGAGAATCTCAACCAAATCTGCTTTAGGCACCTCAGCAGGGAAAGGGTCTAAAAAGGGCAAGAGGAAGGTGGCTCCTTTAGGGATTGATCATTATTAGATAAGGGCTCTATCTCCGAATCCGAAAGCCGATCTGCAAAAGGATTCTCCGAACGAATTCTATCAATTTCAAACTGCAAGTCAAGACTTGCTTCATGCTGACTCCGCCCACCTTTATTTGTTATTTTCCTCTGTTTCGCTTGCTTCTCTTGCATCATCTGCTTCGCTCCTAGCGAATTGCTCCTGCGCGCCATCCCTATTCTAAATATTTTTCATTTCCCATATATTTTTTAATTTTTAATAAACAACCAAAATATATATATATATATATTAAAAAATAAATACATAAAATAAAGTTTACGAATATTAAATATAAATTAAAAAATAAACAAAGAAAATAATATAAACAAAAAAAGAAACATAAAAACAAAATACAACCTAAAACCTAAATCAAACCTATATATAAAATACGAGTGTCGGCGGCCTTGGTTATAGAGTTGTCTATGGCGAGACTATGGAAAATAATGTCGATAAGGGAGAAGGAAATAATGTCAAGCGAGCATGCAAGATGCCAGCCAGTCCACAGATCACGTGCACGACAGTTAACAACAATCTTTGATAGCGAATCGCGCACACAAAAAGTCGTTCATAGCAAGAATTGACTACAAATCTGTGTATCCCTACAAATCATGTATCAAATCCACTCGGACCACCCCTGACATTGAATGGGAAAGAAATGAAAAAAATGCAAAGGTAATCCAAAAAGAAAAACCCCTATCCCAGAGAATATTTACATCAAATTTCAATTGTGTTTTTCAACAAATTTTTAGGTTTTTTAAACTATTTTTGGACTATACGAATTGTAATCATGTTTTTTAATGATTTTATAGGTTTTCAAAACTATTTTTATACCGTACGAATTTCATTGCGATTTTATATGTTTTTTTATGAAATTCATCGGGCTTTGAATTTTTACATCAAAATCCAGAGAACCCTATGACACAAGTTGTAACAAACTAACAATATTTTAACAATATCTAATATATCTAACACCACCCTTAATGATTAAATCGGATACAACATAAATAATTTAGTCATTACATCAATAATATGATCTTGTGTAGAATACATGGCTCAAAGAAAATGATTAAGTCCAGAATTGAACTTAAATCAATGTGTAAACTTGCTGCCAATTCAGCAAATATTTCTAAGTGTCCCTATGGTCACCATTCCATCTTACTGGAGTACATGGGTAATTAGCCATTGCAACAACTAAGTAATCTAGAAAGTGGTGCTAAATATTGGGTTCACTTTGTTGTACCTTTATGTGTCATCTTGTCTTGAATGTTTCATTTTTCACCTATTTGTCGTTAGAGTGATCAATTATAACAAAAACTATTTTATCATCTTATATCCAAGACTAAACAACAATATAGTGCCATGTTGTATCCTCCAAGGGACATATTTGTGTCAATCTCCTGAATGCTCGACGCCTAACACTTTCCAACCTTGAAGTATTTGGGGACATATACCACACAAAATTATAGTGTCCTATTTGCATGCCCCTACCACCTACTCCAACCTTGAAGTCTTTTGAAATATCTCGGGACATCTACCGCACACCATAACTATGGTCACCTATTATGATTCCCCTACCACCTACTCCAACCCTGAATGTTTGGAGTGACACATTTAATGACTGCTCTGCCCTGGACGGGACAATTTGTTCCCAGTGGCTCTACCATTCCCCCTTTGCAGCATGATCACCCTCCAAAACTTTTACAATGATGGAAGTCCCATCATTAATGACGTGATAGGTACCAATTTTTCAAGTACCTTTGTGATATCTCTTACATGCCTCATATCCATGTCCAAAATTGAACGTCACTGGCCTCCACTATTTGTAGAGAGCTACCACATCATAACACCTCGTCACTTAAACACTTCATTTGATGCACCTTTTCTACATAAGAATGCCTTGTCACTTGAACACTTCGTCTAATGCACCTTAGCCTTGAAGTATTATCCTTGGCTTCCTAACCTTGACTCGGTACTATCCACTTTAATGGATGAGATACTTTCCTCTTTCTGTTAGCTGAGGTCAATTTACTATTTTCCAATCCATCTATTACATGCTTGCAAGGACAAGGCATTATTTTCAAGAAAATATGTCCATCAATCCCAACCATCTATTATATAGACAACTTGATGTTGGTATTCAACTTCAGAGATCTACAATAAGTTATAATCACAAAATCTCATAAACATAGATACACAATCAAACACTTTCTCCAACATCCCCCATATTGCATGCTTACATTTTCATTTTGTAATGCTGCAAGTTTATGTGTACCAGTGGCCATACTCACAAGGAACTTGTGGCCTTCCAATCTTGCTTCTCTTCTTTCTTTCCTTGCTTAAGTCCTTAAATTCCACATTGGTTGTAGCATCAAATACCTGCCAAACAATAGAAGTAAGAGCAAAATATACTTGCTCGCCATCTTGCACCAATTTTTTTCTCTGAACGAGTAGATTGGCTTTCCATTGCCTTAAGAAATTCACCGTCACAAACATCTTTCATTGTGGCATGATATCACTTCAGTCTCCGTTGTTGGTTCCCCTGATTTGGTTGTGCAGATTGAGTATCATTTTGTTCTTCATCAACTCCCCCTAGAACTTGACCGCTCTAATGTTCTTGGCCCCGAGCCTTCTTTTATTTCAACACTAGAACTCATTCCAAAATTATTAGCAACAGTTTTTCATACAATACTATCAATAGACTTACCAAAGAAAAATATCTTCTCGTCTACAGCCACATCTCTACTAACCACAATTTTGCTTGCAGTGACATCTACTAACCTGTATACGTTTAACTGCTCAAGATAACTAACGTATACATTTTGCTCTTTGCATATAATATACTTTTCTCCTCAGAGATTAATGCAAAAGCAAAATAACTGAAAACATGAAAGATCACTTATGGATGGTCTCCTGCTTGATCATGCTTCCTGCTGTAACAACCACACCCATTTTCCCATTGCCAATCTCCTAATCTTGATTCCATGATAATTCTATTAGTAGTTTGATTTTCTACATTCATCTGCTCCAAGATTGTTGCACCCTTGTTCGAAATATTGACATCGTTGTCCGGGATAGTTAGTATCTTGTCCAAACGCACAAAAACTTGAATATCCAAAAATTCTCTCTCTATATATATGGAGAAAATTACCTTATGCATAAGCTAACCCAAGTAATGTCTCTATCATATAAAACATGAGTAGAGTCATGCATTAAAAATACAAAACTCCTCCACAATTGAGTCACTCTCCCAGATGTTGAGGAATCATGTCTTCCATGCCTTTAGTTTCCCATATTGTCTAATGTCCATTCATATTGGCATAATTTAATGTGAACACAAGTTGCTAATTTTGTAGGGCATCTTTGAGTCTCTTAAACCTGCGGGCCTGGGCCATGGCTTTTTCCACACCACTGATGCCTGAAATCCGTCAAGTCATCCTTTTCACTGTGATTCCATGGGATTTAGCTCATATGTGAATACATAATGTGGGAAAAATGCAGCATACAACACTCAATTCATCTCGTTTTTTGTATTTCTCTGCTTCTATAGCCTACAAAATATGGGCTCACCAACAAGCGCCTTACTAGCCAGTCATTTTCAAGAATCTTGAACAGTGTCCTCTTGTCAATCCACTGACCCGCCCTCACAGGTCACTCAAGCTAGAACTCACCTGCAGTCTAGTCTATATGCAGGGCAGGCAAAACCATGCACCTGAATGTGCAAAGAAGCACCTCATTGAAGTCCTTCCAATATCAGTTCGTCAATATCAGACCCGCGCTTGGCTCCCTGGCCACTTTTCTGTAGTGAGGCATGGCTTGTGATGCTTGCTTTGCTGCCCAGTCAGACATCATACCAGATCTTTCACGAAATTGCTGCGAGTAACACCAGTACTGATGCTGCCAAATAGAAAGCGGCTTGCCTTCTGGTGAGCAGCGTGTACGAATGATGAGGGTTTTCAGCTCTTTCCACATCGCAATTTGGTTGAAGTGGTTCCTGCACAACACCGTCTTCAATCCCTAGCCACAGCAAATATCATCTAGTGCCTTGTCAATCTTGTCTTCCCAGGGTACACAGAATTTTCAATGCTATGAAAGCACACTGCATCTCTTCAGAGCTTTGCAAAATGATCTTCGCTATCAGATGAAATAACTTCTGAAGAATGAGCAGCTACAAAGTAAAGAATGGAAGTGTGTCCAATCATCTCACTAATGTCTCTCTTGAGAGTTCCCATTACCTAACAGATTCATCCTGAGAAGTAGTGAGGATTCCGACATTTGGCATCATTTCCAATCCACACCCAATATCTACGTGTCTGAGAAATGTATGAACACATGTCAGGCCTCTCTACTTCTTCTCACATGTGCCCATGCAGCCTTGCCACTTATTTCATCATACATAAAACACTTCAGGCCTCTTATGCACACAAATGCCTTATGCATAACATAATATTTTTCATGCCTACACAGCGGAAAGAATGGTGATGGGCAACATTCTTGCAGGTGATATGTACTCTTTGACCTATGAACGAAGCCTTGCTGAAATTTTGAGGATCATCTACTCAACTGGAATGAGTCAATGAGCAGAGGAATTTTCCCTTGTGGTGGAGGTGGACAGATTTCTCTCTCCTATCTCAACCATGACAATGAGATTCAAAAAAATTCATAGCCTTCTCTAATGACACTGATAACAACTTGCTCAAACCGATATGAGCTAGAGAAAGAATATTGACAGAAAATCAAACATAGCGCTGAATCACGCAAACAACAGGACTAACATCAAATCCACTGTCAATCTTTCTTTCAACATGCATTCAAATGACTGTCATAAAGCGATCTGCAGTTCCAGCTATTGGAAGATTCTATTCGATTGAATCCTCACTAAATCTCCTGGCATAACAAATGCACTCAAGGCACTTGCCCGTGGATGCTTACTCCATCATATCACCAATCAAATTATATAAGGCGAATCGGAAATTAATCCAAGCATCCCACAGTCACAGGTCTCTGAGGCATGAAGCCTCAGAACTTGCTCAGACACCATATAATATTAAATCATGGGCCATGTACATGATTTAATATAGTACATTGCAATCCCCTGTATTTCTAATCAGGAAAATAGTACATCATGAGATCATTCTCATATCATGGGAACAACCCAAATTCTCAAATAGCCTAGTTGTAACAATCTAACAACTAGCTAACTATATGCTAACAATATTCTAATAATATCTAATATATCTAACAAAGTGCTCAACGGTAACCTGATCCAAATCTTAAGCTTCTTTGAAAATGACAATATTAGACAACCTTACAGCCATCTTATTCTCAGTCCTCCACGTGTATGAACGCCACTTTATCAAACATAGGGATCATTAGCTGGATATGATAACTAATACTATTTATAGCTTGACTCCCTATGTTTTGGTGGAAGGTGTTGTTGAATTTATCAATTGTAATCATAGAATCAGACTCTACTAATAAAATGTTAATGGGCATCTTCAGGGCATTCAACATGCCATGATTGATAGTGAGGACTTTATCATCATTATTAGAAGTGATTCCTACCTTTTTTATATATATTGCAAGTATGTTTACAAAAGCCTATTAAGTTCGAAGGACAAATGGGAAAACCAAAAAAAATCTATACCAAAGTCATACAAGCTCCAACAGAGCAACAGTACCAAAAAGCAATAACTAAAAAACAGCTATCAGGCCAAGTAAATGCATTTACAACATAAAAAAAGGGGTCTGCAACAAGGAAAAAACAGAATTAAACAAACACCAACAGCACCATATTAAACTTGATCACTAGCAGCACCCTCAGGTCCCTTGTGAACATCCTCGATACCAGGTCCCAAAGGATCAATTTTGTTATCAACATCCATTACACACTCATGTACTTCCTGTTCAAGGTCACCCTCCAACTTCAGGTAACTGTTTGTAGCCAACTGTGTAAGGACATGACTCATTTTAAGACTATGAACCTGGTCCAATAATTTTTCTTTACCATCCCTGCCTCTTTTGTCAATATTGGAGTTTCAACAATAGATTGTTAAAGTTGCCTTCAATGAACTGTTCTATGTCAGGAGGAAGAACACCGCCATAGCCATCAACATGTAAAACATTTGTATCAACAGTGCTCTGGGAAGAACTTCTTGTGTGTATAGATAACTTGTCTTTGTCAGCAGCCAAATCCATAGTCAAATTATGACAACCGGATGACCTGTCCTTATCCATTTTGTCTTTAACCTGTTCATAATGCTCAAGAGAGGCATGGAGTACGGTAAGAAGTTCATCATTATTATCAATAGTTCCATTTTTGGCATTCATAACAGAATCAGAAAGACCAACCAGCTTAGGATCACGATTAGAGGCTTGTTCAAAATAAACATTTTTCATTATATCCCACACAAATTCAGAAATTTTGACATTTTCAATAGTCGAATCGAGAGTTATCCAGTCAAGTGGGGGACTAAGCCTTGGATAGCCACCAATTTCCAACAGGGAGTTAGAAATGATCTTCATCATACCAGTTCTTAGGAATTTCTCCATTTCCTCCTTAGGAACTTTAAGCTGCAAGAAAATCTGCAAAGAAATGATGCGCACAATAACTTGTCTAGAGAAGTTAGTAAGCGCCTTGCTTTGAAATCGAAAAACCTCAAAATTTCTATGTTTCCATGGGAACCATAAAATTTCAGTGGAGAATACAAGCCAAAGCTTATGATAAAAAACATGGACTTTATTTTTAGGAGACATGTAACAAAAAACAATACTAAACCACACAATATCACAAGAAAATAGTTTTAATTAGGCCTTCAAGCAATTACTCCAATGAAAGATCCCTGATGGATCTCTTTGCTGAAATGAAGTATTTGTTTTTGTGATTTTATTTGTTTTATGATTTTTATCAATTTTTTTGTGTTCTTTCAGATTAGAGGGGAGATGCAGAAGGGGTTTCAGTTTTCTTGAAATGTGTATTTGCCAAGATAACAAATAGATATACATGCAACTGCGATCTCATATAAAAGTGAATTAAAATTAACAATTAAATGATAGAAAAGCACCCACTAAGAATTTGAGTACATACCAATCAGATCTGTATTTTATATTTATTGTAAACCTGTTTTGCAACGCCACTTGCATACAAAGATGGTATTGGCCTAGGAGAGGCTATGCATGCAACCGGGACAGAAGGATATGTAGAATAATGCTGATTTAGTACTGCTGCAAGCTTATATCTGTCATAGAATGTCTAAGAATCTGTCCACTGATGCAAAAAAGAAGACCTAGGGTAGGCCTCCCACAAACATGAACTGGGTTGTCGTCCAATTCACCAAAATCCCTGAGAGTTTCCGTTCCCAAGAGATTATATGCTGCTGTCCTCTTCCTCAGAGTTCAGATCTGTAATGAAGCTTCAAAAATATGCAAAAGATGCCTTCAAAAGAACTTCCAACGCACTTTATTCTTTTTCCAAGATGGGCGTTCACTTTTAGGGTTAGGGTAGCATCAAAAGGGAATCTTTTAATGATTCTTTTCTTTATTTAAAGTCTCTCAAGTTGGGCGCTCAAGTTGAGGGTCCAATTTCTCATTAATAAAGTGTCCGTCTTTTAACACGTGTTAACTAGGAAGGGGTCCATTTATTAAATTTTATTACAAAGTGATATTATTAATCACTTTAATTTATTTTTATTAAATATTAAAGCTGCACTTTAATATTCAATAATTATTCCAAGTCCATCACCTGGTCAATCTGAACTGAAAATTGCTGGAGCCCGTGCCATTGGTGATGTCGCCACATGGCAGGTTAACTGACAGTGCCTTCTTAAAATTTAGGGATACCTCCTAAAAAATAGGAATTGTGACAAAAACTCCCAAAATGCTCCTGGAGGTCCCCTGATGCCTCCTGGTCAACTCTCGGTCAAACCCTAAAAAATAAGAACCCTTCCTAAAAAATAGGAAACCGATGCAAATTGTTTGGAAAGGCCTGTAAAGTTCCCTACCATGCTCCACTGCCTCTGGATAGCTCCCCTAACCACTCCGCTGACCTACGGGAACCCGGATGATAGGCCAACTCTCAAGTCTCTGCTAGACAGAGCTAAAGAGGGGACATGACATCCAAAGAAAAACAGCATAAGGACATAAAAAGAAAACATGTTCAGCTGTTTTAAGATGCACAGAGAGTACAAAAAGGTTTGCCAAACCCAGACTTAACAAGGACATCCCCTATATTAAGCTTATTATGAATTAACAACCATCTAAAGCAAGATTTCTTGGGCTGAAGACAAGACGACCATATAATATCAAATCTAAACTTCCAACTATAAAAAGGATCACACATAGACCACTTCTGATTAAGGCCAAGATAGATATTTTTGGAAAATGAGAACTTAATAAAGAGCATCCTGGTAGTTATCTCATCAAGCTTGGGCTCGTTGAGCCATTTGATGTTATCCCAAAATTCAACATCATCTTCCATTATCAAAGTAAAATTTGAATTTAGGAGAGATTTCTTCAAAAGAGAGAAGGTTCTTAGATGGGACGCAGGGATCTGAAATTCATCTCTAACTTCAACGAGAAGCCCAACCCAATAAAATTGAAGGTCACTGAATGGCTTGAGACCTTTGGAAAACCAATAAAAAGCAGAGCAACCCCAAGTCAAGGAGAGGGGACAATTGTTCACCTTAAGATTCCACCAAATAGATCTGTAACACTGACATCTGGAATCCAAACCACTGATAATTGGTTTCACAATTACCAGATGTTTGACCATTTCCCAGGCTTTCCATAAAGATTGAAAAATAGGAGAGCTTGCGACCTTAACTAAGAAAGAACCCATCAAAATATTAGAGATATGTAACCCTTTCCATTGAGGTTTCCCTCTAGGATAGCCCCTTAGATTATTATGTCTAACAAGCACTTTCTATGACTAATTCCCCCTTATGGCTCCTGAAATCGATTTGACAGCAAGAGTAATGTCTTGAAATCTCAGATTATTTAACCCAAGCCCACCCATTAACTTGGGTTTACAACATATATCCCATGCAGCAGCATGTCTTTTTCTGTTGCCTTTACCATCAGATCAAAGAAAATCTCTAACAATCTTGTGAAGCTTACAAACTGAAATTCGCTGCACATCCAACAAGAGGAGTAATATATACTATATGAAGACAAAACTTTTTGACAAACCCAGATTCTCCCAGATAAGGAGAGTAAGTGCCCATACCAATTAGAAATCTTTTTGTTAATTTTAACATACAACCACTCCCACATTTATTTGAATGAAAGGAAAAGAGCAAAAGGAATCCCAAGATACCACACTAGGTGTTTATTAGGTCCTTTCCACAACCAACCAAAAGAAGCAAGCCAATCAGGGGGGGAATCCTCCCAGCCAAGAATAAGAGATTTCCGACTTGCAACCTTAGAACCAGAGGCAAAACAATATACATCTAGCCTAGAGGCAATCTGTTTGAAGTTTTCCTTTTCCATAGTGGTATCATCAGCAAATAGTACATCCACAAGCTCACTCTTGTTGGGCTGTGTTATACCTCTTACAGGGGGGCCCAACGAAGCATCTCAAAATAAATAGTGAAGAGCTTCAGCATCAAGAACAAATAAAGGAGGAACAAGGGGCAACCTTGACAAATGAAGTGTTGAAGCTCCATCGGATTAGTAAGATCACCTTTTATTTCAATCACAACAGAAGCTCTGACTACTCTTATATTCTTTTATGCTGCATTGTCGCATTATTTACTATTATGTGATTGATGTTCCTTTGGTTTCTATAACAAACATCACTTGGAAGTGACAACTGCACACCTCCTTTATCCTTCTTATGGCCAAAGTTAGCTATATTAAAAGATTATAGAAAAGTTACAACAATCATTGTATTGTTTGCTCAGTCAGCGCCTCTCTACAACCTTTCTTCCTCCTACTACAACTAACTAAACACCAACTCTCACTTACACACTCCTCTCACGTTGGAAGGTTTTGATAACCATGAAAAACATCTGGATCAACTCTGCATAAAACCAGACATGTCTAACATACAAGAAAAGAAATAAACAAGAACAAAATATTATGAGAATGAAAACCACTATAAGCTCCTCTGGGTGAGACTTCAATGTGCTGGGAGCTCTCATGCCCAGCCATAAGACTCTCCTCTCTTAGAATGAAGAAACAATCTAATTCTTCTCTCATGCAAAGAACATGCTTACAGGTGAGGCGAAAGGAAATATTTATAGGATAACTAAGGTCTCCATCCCTTTTTCCAATTGGCTAATGAATAGACAAACCTGAGTGGTTGAGGGAATGGTGAAATCCTATGGAATACCCTAAAGGCAAGCCTTTTTTCTTATTTCTAAAAATTTATGGCTAAATAGCTAAACCCTAGGTAAACATAAGTGTGGTGCAACTAAATATCTGCACCAACACCCCCCTTAAGTGCATCTTAAGGGAGTGTGTACAAAAGAGAAGAGGCTCAAATCCTTAGAAATGGGCCCCAACAACATCCTTGATGAGGTACACATATACATTAAAGTTTTAAACAACTCCATGAAGGAAGGAGGACTAAACGTACGCTCCCCAAAGGACTAATTCATATGAGATGTTGAAGGCGGTGAAGGAATGTGAATCACTAACTAAAGAGTGTCGATGACGAGGGCCTTTGACTAAAGACCAAAGAAGGTCCATATGCATAGAACAATGTGTTTGCCCTTTGCAAGAGGACGAACAAACGATGTGAATTGAAAATCTTCCCTCCATGAAGGAAGACAAAAGCAGTAGTATGAAGATGTCCGTAGTGGGTCCAAAACTGAAGTGTGGCATAAGTATGGCGAGATCATGCACAAGAACTGAAGGTGTTGCCATTGAAGTAGACTTGATAGAAGGGCATGGACCATTCGCTGAAAGAATGCCCATGTGATGTAGAGGGCATATCCTATTCGTTGTTTGTGACTTGTTAGGACATTGCTTGCACACCTGTTTCGTGCCACACTTGGGACACTTGTAAGGACTCATTTTAGACACTCTTGAGGTGTGTGTTGGGCTCTTCTTTGATCACTTTGGTAAGCCCTTGTGGTGCCTTGATATGAGCTGTCAAAGTTGGAGGACCTTGCAGGAGGGCACCAAAGCATGTCAGTTGAAGGGTCTCTGAGGTAGTCATGTGGGACCCACACTCCAGTCTTTAAAAGGAATCCAAAGATGCCTCAAGTTTCAAGATAAATATTTTGGCTCCTAGGTATGGTTGCAACGGAAAAAGGTTGCGTTGGTAGAGACTGCAGAGAAAATGAAAGCAAAAACAAAAGGCTCAGGCCAAAAGGCCTTGGGTTGGGGCAAGTTGGGCAAGGAGGGCGAGTTTCCAAAAAATAGGGAAGGTGAGCCCGTTGAGCAGCTCAACAGAGCTTGAGGAGGAAGAGGGTGGTTACAGGTCTGGAGTGGGGGTTGGGTGTGGTGCGGGAGCCACACATGAAGTGTGGGGTTACGCGGAGTGCGCAAAGGGCTTAGTGGGGACTGTAGGAAAGTTGTGTCAGAGGGGACAGGGACATGCGGAGTGCATAAAGGCGCCACGGAGCAGGTAAATAGGGCAAGCAGGGTTTGCAATGTCCTACACTTGCCAATATATATATTTTTTATTTTTTTTGAAAAATCCATGCTTGCAAAACAAACTGGGGATTTTTTTTTTGAAAAAACTCTAAAGTCCCTGTAGAACCCCAAATATTTATGGAAAAGAGATTTTTTTGCCAAAAATGGCTGAAAATGCCAGAAAGGCGCCTTGAAGACCTCCCAAAACTCCTCTTCACTGGCAATCTTCTAGGATTTGTTAAAAATCACTATTAAAATGTTTTTTTTTTTTTGGGAAATACAAAAGTTGCATAGTTCAGCTTAAAAATATTTGCTATCCCTATAAAAATGCTGAAAATCCCCCAAAAATTGAAAAACAGCCTAGAAACACCCCTAAAACATTTGGTGAGATCTTGTGAAAGAGAGAACCTACAATTGTTTTTCAAAATTTACAAGTATTTAAAAAAAAACAACTGAAAATAAGCATTCCCATTGAACATATAAACCCCCAAAACAAAAAAAAGAGACCTCTAAATAGCTAGTTTTGGACTAAAAACCAGATTTTGTAGGAGAAAGGGAGAGTAGGGTTTAAACAAGAAAATGCAAATTTGTTCCTAAAACATGCTGATAAATGCAAGAAGCAAGGCTCTTGTACCATGTTGGAAGGTTTTGTTAATCATGAAAAACCCCTGGATTAGCTTTGCATAAAACCAGGCATGTACAACATTTAAGAAAATAAATAAACAAGAACAAAACCCTATATTATGAGAATGAAAAAACCAATATAAGCTCCTCTAAGGGAGACTACAAAGTGTTGGGAGCTTTTGTGCTGAACCATAAGACTCTCTTCTCTTAGAGTGGTGAAACAACTCTCTCATTCTTCTCTTATGAACAAAATTCCAAGGTCCGCTTTCGTTTTTATGATTGGCTAATGAATAGACAAACCTGATTGGCTGAGGGAATGGTGAAATCCCATTGCTTACCCTAAAGGTAAGCCCTTTTTCTTATTTCTTAAAAGCTATAAAAAAAGAAATAACTTAGGCTAAATAGCTAACCTTAAGTAAACTGAAGCGTGGTGTGACTAACTATCTGCATCAACATATCCTTCTATGGATTCATTCCTATTACTAGTAATAGCGCTCCTCAAGATTGTCCTTTTGTGCACTAAAGGATTTCCAATTGTCTTGGAATTGAAGAGATACCATTATTCTATCGTTACTCTACCTATGCAGTTGATGCCAGCAAAACTGCTGCTTAATGTAGACCGACAGTTAGGTAGACGCCTCTTAAGAGAACCGGCAGCTACACAACCACCCCTGCAAATATTGGCGGTTTTGTCACCATACAAGAAATACTCATCTTGAGCCCTGTTTGCTGGTTGAAACCGGTTGTTCTTTGGTTGGATGATGAAGATGTTTGCTTTTCTTGATCCCTATGGATCAATTTGCCTGCTATTGATGGTTTCATTGATAGGGAATAAGATTATTAATATCACATTTTTATTGAGCTTTATCTTGACATAAATATGCATGGGTGATAGACCGTAGGTACTTATGTTCTACGATACTGAGTGCAGGACAAGTGCAGTTTTGGTTTATGTGAATTTCTTAATAATTATGGTATCTGTGCAGGATTCTCTTGTGACAAATCCAGACATTGCTTTAGAAGATATTTTATATTCCGTTGCAGAGAACATGAAGTATGAGAAGATGCCCAACTTCATTCTCACAAAGGATGTTACTGGCGTGAATGCTGGTATGAGTTTTTGTTTTATGCGTAGGAAAACTGATGATTTCTAGAAACAAAATGAGTTTTGCTAGTATGAAGCAGTTATTAACTATTGATCACGGTATGAAATTTCATGGGCTTTATTTCAATTTGATTTCTTTTATCATCTTATGCTGGAATTATTTGCTGGTTTTCAGAGTTTGGAGGCTTAAAACTGTAACATTCTTCTTCATTTCCTTTACAAGATTTGTGTACATTCCATATTAAACTGTGATAAGAAAGTTAAATTGGCAATTGAAATGTCCTTGCAGTGAAAGATTATGAAATTTTCACTTATTAAATGCATTAATGAAGAATCATGCTCTATTTCAGATTTAGTTGAAAACATTTCCATGGACAGGATGACAAAATTGAGAAGAAAATATTCAACTGGTACAGAATGATGAGGCATGCATAGAAGAATGCAGGAGTGAAAAGAAAATGGAGGCCCGCATACTCTTTTTAATACACGTTAACCCTATGTAAGAGGTCAAGATTAATTTAAAATTGGTTTTTTGACCCTTGAGTGATAATGGTCTAGTGCATTTTTCCAACAAATAGATTTTAAATTAAGGTTAAAAGAGACATAGCATGCACAAAATTGTTGGTAATCCAACAACCCTTTGCATATCTGTCTTAAGATAGAAGCACCTATAACTAAGTCTTGAGACAACAATATCTCACATTTTAATGCTATTTTATCGAGTCACTTCATACAGTTTTAGGAACACCATTTGGTTGGAAATATCCTAAGCTTTATGAACTATATCATTTGGATGGAATTGCCCTCATCTTTAGGAACTTTAGCCTTTGGTTAGTGTTTGGCCATTTCAAGAACATGACTGCGAAAGTTTATTAGAAAAAAATAAATAAATTATATTAATTTCCGTGAGTGATTTAAGTAGGATAATGGGAATCCAAAGTGCATTTGTTTACAATAGAACAATACTAGGTCGGAAAAGAACCCTAGAAGCTGAAAAAGCGAGTAAGGCTGAATCTAAAACACTAAAGCAATGGAAACAAAACCAGAGGGGGTAAATCCTAACCATAGAATACAAGTACAAATATGGATAGCTAAAATAAGGCAAAAAAATAGCCGATGAAGAACAAGGCTGGTAACACGCACAATCACGTTTGTATCAATGCTCAAAGATGAAGGAGAACTACCAAAGTCACCATTTACCACCCGCCATATGACCAATGGAAGATATGAGAGTATCCATAGGAAAATGTCATAGGCTATCTTGATTGGACAATCCTAGGAGGAAACATTACACTTCCCCTAGAACCTCTCCTCACATCCAAGGTTGCCTAGTCTCTAGAGGAGAGAAAAGGTGTGATACATGCTTGTCCTCATATGTGAGTAGAAATGGATCCATGATGCCCGCCATGTGAGTAAAGAGGACTAGGATATCCTAGTAGCAAAATGTGGAGGTAGATGCCATCTCACTGAGCTGTCACCATCTATGTGTCAACCAACTAAATCCAAGGCACACTTAATATCCTTGACGTCCAAGATAGGTTGAAAAATGAGGCAATCAGCCCAGTAGCCCCAGAGGTGCGTTGTAATATCCTACTTTGAGAGGGACAACCTGTATACACCTCATTTTTCACTTACCGACAATTTTCTTTGCAGGACTTGTCAGTGCATCAGTCTCCCTAAGTGCATGTCCTAAGGAGTGCACCGAGATTGGGGCAGCCCGATTTGTGGTGCTTTGAGAGAGATTCCTTGATGATTATCTATTATATCCTCCTTCATCCATATACTATCATCTGCTTACTTATCCTCCGCTTGTCCCTGTTCTCCCTTTCCTCTCCTCTTTTTCCTGTGTGTGTTTTCAGTGGGTCAAGAACATCTTACAATGATTTTCCCTTGGCCAACGTCATCGACCGGGCTGAAGTAGTATTGTGTCTGTTTGACATTTTCCATACTACTTCAGTCGAGTTAATGATGTCGGCTAAATTTGAGTAGTGATTTTTTGGGTTTTGAGCTATTTTTATATGGATCCTCTGTCATTTCTCAAAACTAAGACATTCAATTTGCTCTGCTCGCACATGCAAATCTACCTTAGTAAGAAGAAGAGGAATTTGTACGTCTTTGAAGATATCAAAAAGAGAAGCTAAACCAACAAGGTACTCCTAGTCTTTTGGAGTTCTCAACTAAAAATACGTTGGCCTTCTTTCCATCTGGAGCTTCACCTACAACATCTCTCACAAAGTGCCACTTGAGCCAAGGGGGAGATTGATGAACTGACATGTCAACAAGGTAATTATTCCTAACCCCATACTCTTTCTTTATTTACTTTGGTGGATGATCTGTAATCTAGGTGGATATTCCACACTAAGCTTCACCAACACGAATCCTTTACCAACAAGTGTTGTCATCAAATTCTATGCCGTATAACAACACCCAAAATGTTGTAACAAGACGCATTCCAACCTTTTGACTATCATCTGGAGCATATATTTTGACTGTCATCTAGAGCATATAAAAGAATACACAACCCTTCAAATGCAATTCCAACATGCTACATACATTGCATGCTACTCTTCACATACGAAACATGCTACTACTCCATACATGACTGCAATTGAAATGTTTGTATAGAAGCGCAAGACTAATGTGAAGTTCGATAAGCTTTAAGAACAAGTACTATGCTTGTGATAGATGATTCTTGAGCTCTCTTGAGTGTTGTTATGTTAGACTAGTTGCAAGGAATGGAAAACATGCTATCAATGGAAACAAACACATTAACAAAGAGAGTTAACACCAGACATGCCTTGGAGAAACTCTGTGAGAAAACTCCAGCAGGAGTGAAGCTATACTTCCTTATCTCCACTATGTTCTGTAGTTTACAATCTATAGCCTTCTTGGGATTACAAGGAAACCAACCTCAGAAGTATCCTACCCTCGTAATGATCTCTGCACTGTTCAGGAAGACTTGCCTCTTCAGCAAGAGAGACTACTGAACTCAACTATCTCAACTATGTAGTCTACAAATCAGGACTTCTTTGCACTTGAATGCCTTCTCTGCACTTCACTAAGCTCCCATTCTCTCATTGTACATCCCTTGCTATCAACTGCACATCTCTGAACAATCTCTTGAATACCCTCAACGCTAAGTGAATGTGTCAATGAATGAGAATTGAATGAATGAATGCCTTATATGAACTCTATAGGGTCATATATATACATAAGAACGCCCCTTAGGATAACACAATAAGCCCAAGAGTTGGAAACTAAAGCCAAAATGCCTTTATGTCCCTTCAACTTCCTGTGCGGGCAAAACCTCAGCTATATGCAAGGCGTTTGCGAAACTGCCACCAAAGGTTGCAAAACCGCCACCTGCATATATTGGTGGTTTCACAACCATGAAAAGTCCTCCAACTTTCGAAGGCCATAACTTTTGAATACGAATTTAAAATCCCATGTTGTTTTCTTGAAATTGTATAAATTTTCAAGAAGAATCCAAATATGTACTCTAAAAGTAATTTTGGTGCCAACCATATGCTGTTTAAGCCCTTACAATAGAAACTAGCTCTTTTTTAAGACTTGGCGTTTAGTGAATACCACTGTTTGATTGTCAATTGTCTTATCAATTGGATTGGAATCTTGGATTAACTCCTTGAACCAAATTTCTGATTAGTGGATATATTATAGTGGTATGTTATTGTCTTCCATGCGTAGATTAGCTTATGTTTGTTAGTGTATATTATCTTTGCATGCTTTGTTTCCTTTATTTACACCTCTTGGTTACAATCCTTAGATTAGACATCTCTTGGTTACAATCCTTTAGATTAGATACATCTTGGTTACCGCATAATGGCATTATCTCTCTTTTGATTACCCCTCTTCTCAGATTTAGGTAGGTCTTTGTTCGTCAACTACATGCTAGATTTCATAACAATATCCTTACGATCTTTATTATATATGGCTTTTGTCTATAGCCTCGTACCACTTTTTGGCACACCGTCTTGTATGTGTGTTGGATCTAGTATGATCATATACCTTTTACTATATTATAAGATATTTATGTTGTTGACCATATTTTCCCTACATACACAACCTACCTAAGAAAAATAGGTAAACACCTCTGGTTGGGATAACAATGGAAGGTGGATAAGGAACCTCCCAATTATGCATAAACAATAATATGTCCCTTGTATTTCATAATAAGCATGATATCTCAACTTAAAGTGTTCCTCATTTTCCGTCTCATGGATAGAACATAGATGATAGACCTTGTCTCCATGAGGAATACGTTGGTTTCAATCAACTTTTAGCTAGTGAAACAAATCCTTAGCTGACCGAAAAAGTAAGCTACATGACAATAGTAGATTGTTTCTGCCTTATTATTCACGACATAGAAAACTTTGCAAATCCTATTGGGATGGAATGTTTCCCAATTATATTGTTGCCCGTTCCATACACTATTCATTAATGTTGTAGTCCACATGAGACATGCATATGAACATCTCTTACAAATAAGCCTTGAGATTATAGACCATGGCCATTGAGTCATCTACCATGTTCTTCATCCATGTCGGTTACATTATAACCATCCTACTTACAGAAATGTGACATTTTAATTTTTTTTGTAACTGAAACAAATGGCGATTTACCATTGGGTCCTATATAATAGGGAGCTTGATGACCATAGTGATATTGTTTGGCTCAAAGTAAATGTAGTAATCGTTATTCAAGTCATCCATTACATAATGGTGATTATTTGGTTCATAGCTTGTGAAGCATGTGATAGGGTTTCTTCATCCGACTTCAAGACATGCACAGTCATAACATGTTGTACTCCCACATTTATGAGCCAACAACTTCAAAAGTCATTATCTTTTATCTCCCAACAAAAACTATAAGAGTTAGATCAATTGACCACATTGTTGTGGAAGGATTTGGAGGTGTTAAAAGTCTATTTATTCAATCTTCTTTCTCCTCATATCTCTTGTCACTATCTGTAACTCCACTTTTTGCAAATTGTCCTTAAAATATTCTAAAAATGGTGGAATGTTGTGACCTTGGTAGTTAAAACAAATTTTCCTTTCGGGGGAATTAATTGCTTTTGTTAGATAATCATTATATGAGCCTTTTGGGATACAATACAAAACTGAGGTTGTATTGGGGTTTGGTTCTATAATTTGAATTAACGTGTCCTATTTTGTAGCCATGTGTCTTTTACTCAAGTAGGGTTGGTGGAACCTTTGTTGAATGCTTTCTAATTTTTTGAGATTGATATAATTTGTCCTTCGTTTGGTTGGTTGTGGTTTCCATTGATAGATGGTTCAAACCTACATTATTAATTTGCATGCAATTTCTGAATTAGTAGCAAGTGATGCTTGCATTGGTGATGAAGATGTATATGCTTCCTAGTTGCCTGTCGGATTTTCAAACAAGCAAATATTAATGTGTTACTTTTGTTGTTTTTCTTGGAGTGTTGTCAATGTTTGCTTTGTTGTTGCCATCATTTGCAAACTAAATAGATTTGGCTTGTTCTTAGACACATCTATGTCAAGATGTGCCTCTTTAGAAAAATATAAGTCTATAGGGAAAAAATAAATTGGTTTTTGCATGTTCTTCACAACACAAACTTTTAAAATACTATTGGACACGAATGTACCCAATTATACCACTTCTTGTTCCATACATTCATGTGTGACATTGTCCACATGGAGCCACATGGGTGAGGTTTTGTGCAAATAAGCCTTGACATTACAAATTTGCAGACTATAGCCATTGAGTTATTTGCCATGTTCTTCATCTTTATCCTAGGACCCATGCCTCTAGTTGCATTGTAATCTCGCTTACATAAATGTGATAAATTTTGTTTTTTTTGTGGCCAATACAATTATTTTACCATTAGGTCTCACATGATAGGTGTTTAACCCTTTTTGTGTTAAGGGTAGGGGGAATAGCCTACTTAATTATGGAATACACTAGTCTAAAGCAGGTCAATTAAATAATTCAGATTTACAATATTTTGTTAAATATATTGAATTTGAGAATATGCTAATTATTATGATGCCAAACAATATTATGAAAGTGTCAATGCGAAGGAGAAATAACACTTAGCTTATGCAATGATGCACAAACAAATTTGATATACACAACTGCAGAAGAATACAGTCTGATGATTCTCCTTAATTCGTCAAATTCTAAAAATTAGCTTTCTGTCAACTGGGACACTAGCATTGATGCTTCTGTTTGGCTTTGAATATAGATCATTTTCTAGAAGAGTCAGTTGTGCCTTTTAGGGTTCACTATCACCTTGTAGGTTATTGTATAGATTGCATGCATAGGTTCTCAGAATCAGTCTTTTGCCCAAAACCCTAGGTCCTCCAATTTGGGCATATCACCTTGCAAAACAAGGGTTAGTGAGTTCAAATGAAGTCGAGCTAATTTCAAAGACCCTTATGTTAATGAGCGCTGCCTACATATCCATATAGTCTGAAGGGGGCCTCAAACTGATGTAATTCTCCCTTTTATGTGGGCTTGTGTGTGAACAATTGTGCAATATGCTATATGCACATGCATCTAGTGATCTAGCTTGTAACTTGACAAATATTGCTCATGGACTACTCTTTGAATGCTTCAAACTTGTAAGAAGACTGATCCTATGACTTATTTGGAAATAGGGAAGAATAAAACAATATAGCTCATTTGTGCAAATAATTTTCAGTAATATAGTGTAAGCTTGAGAGCTGCTTGCTAGATTGATAGTGAATGATCTTTGATTTGTATTTATACCACATCTTTTGAAATAATCTTATGAGAGGGCTAAAGAAGACAAATAGGCCGACCCATACATCTCGGGAGATTTGCAATTCGACCGTTTGGAAGGTAGGGACACTAACATCGATGCTAATGTCATAATCTGGATGCTAGTGTCCCACAGGGTAAAAAGCTGCTAAGGATCTGTAATTGTCTGTGAAAGATAGAAATCAAGTTTTATGTAGATTGTAGGCTATAGGTGGTCTATGTCATCAAAATGTTAGGGTTGGACTCTAGAATAAGCAATTAGGCACAATGAGATGGTGAACGCGAGTCTTTTGGTTGCGAAATGGTCATAAATTGAAGGGTTGAGCCATGATTGGTATTTGTCAAAAGTACAAGACTAGTATGTCATATAAAATTAGAGTTTAGTATCTACATTTGTCCCCCATTTAATCTAGTAATGCATAAAGAGGAAATTACTAGGTTAAAGGAAAGAAATGTGTATCTTGGTGTGTACAACACACCTTCCCTTTTGCTTGAGCCACATTTGAGTTTGTTGTTTGTGCATTACCTGCAACCAAGAGTATGTTACAATGTATTTAGTGCATATAATTTGAAAATGAATAATTGAAATGCTTGAAAGTAAAGAGAGCAAGGAAGGAATACACCTATTTGTCGGTGCAACTATGTTACCCCTTGGTACTTTGCTTTGGTGATGATGTTTCCTTGCTGAAGCATTGGACCTTGGAGATGTGAAGAGGGTAATTGGAGGGTGATCATGCCCTCAATTTGTTGCAAGGGCGATTTGTGCTAAGGCCATTGAGGGAATTGAATTTCAATCCTACAACTTAAGTGTAAACATAATATAGCCAATCTAGCCAAGGTCAAGTGATGTAACCATCTCAACTTGAAAAGGGGAGTAGTGCAAGGCCGTTGAGGGCGCTGAATATTGACTGCACTACTCATGGGAGCCAATTGCTGCAGACAAGTAAAAGCTCAATCGGTGCGTCGTGGAAAAGTCGGTGCATCAATGTGTGGTGAGAAAGAAATGAACCTTGTTCATGCCCCTTCATCATTTTTGCTGTAAATGATGTATAATATGAATATGTATTTATGATTTGGTGCGTTTGCATGGATTATGCACCTCTATGTGTCTCAAGCCGAAGTATTTGTCAAAATGTAACTTTTGCTATATAAAATTGTATGTAATATCTATCTCAAATTTGAAAAACTCTATCCCAAATCTGTGAAAATTGGTACCAAATGCATAAGAATGTGTCCCAAGTGTATATCTGAATCATGTAAACTATATCAAATTTTGTCAATTTTGTCAACTATGTGTGTGTGGACTCATGTCTCTATGACATGCCTCCATTGATATGCCCCCCTTTTGAGGTGGGGGAATGCAACTTGGTAGTCACCTTATCTCAAAAGGATGAGATAACCATGTTGGACTAATCGCCAGCATCCCCCTTAGGGATTCGTGACATGGACTAACAGCCTCCCGTGGGTACTTATCTAGGGTTTGTATCGGGCGTTAACAGGTCGACCTTTTGGCGCAACGGCAAGCATTCCTACAATTGGTATCAGAGCCGTGGTCACGGGTTCGAATCCCCTCGGGTGATGCTGAGGGGGGGATTGTTGGACTAATCGCCAGCATCCCCCTTAGGGATTCGTGACATGGACTAACAGCCTCCCGTGGGTACTTATCTGGGGTTTGTATCGGGCGTTAACAGGTCGACCTTTTGGCGCAACGGCAAGCATTCCTACAAACCATGCCATATCTGTATCAATCATGTAGAATGGAGCATATAGTGGTATCATGTTTAAGTGGATATACCAATAAAGCTTGCAACATCCAATCACAACAAGCCCTAAGATGCATGATATGGATCATGGCAACGTCTAGAAGTAACAAGCTCAAGCTCAACAAACAATCAAGCGCACATACAAGAGCACTCAATGTCACTCAAAAGGGGTCTAAGGAGACCGCAAACAAGGCGCATGTTCAAATACCGCATACTCAAGGGGAGGACATGTTCAAATGTCCACACACCAAATAAACAACACTCAGTGGCACTATGGCCAACAAACAAGGAATATGTTCAAATGTTCCACAATCAAAACATGGTAGCAAACAAGAAGTACACTCAAGTAAGCCATGTGATAAGATGAATAAGTGAAATATAAGCAACTAGCATAAGCATATTATATTAGTCCCTACATACGTGTGTTACCAAAATGTCTTGTAGCATAGCATATCAAGCACACTGTGTAAGATGTAAGCATGAGTATAGACATGTGTAAGCGTTATTATATAAGCTCAACATGATAATGTAAAGTGATCATAAAACAATGTACCCTGTATCAATCATGATCAATGAAGTAGACGCCCTCAACGTAGTGTGTCACCTGGGTAGAGGAAAAGTCCAACATCTGTATGCTTATGTATCATGTATCTAGTGTATGCATTTATCACACTCAAGTACTCGTGAAATGTATGTGTATAGAAAGGAAATGATATGCTATCTATTAACATAAAGTAAATAACATATATGCAAAAGCTAGTAAACACGTGTATGTTAAATATTTTTGTATTTTTGTTATATTTGAATGGTTTTGTATTTTTTTTATTATTTAATTTTTTATTGTATTTTTGCATATAGTATGATTAGCGAAAGTTCTATGTAGAAGGAAAAAATGCTATTAGAAGCCCAAGATGTCATCAATGGGATGCCTTTGTGTAGGCCCTGCATCATTGCCATATTCATAATCTATGTAATCAATATCGTCGAGATCATACCATTCTGTAGTATTATAATTATCATCATCTAGATTTTGAAGTTGTTGAATACCACTCTTATCTTCTTTTGTATCTGGATATGTAAAACCAACTACCTCGTACTGTGGTGTTGGGCTTTCGGATTTTTGCTTTGCAATATGTACCGTGTCCTTTGCCTTTACTGTTATTCTATTAGTTGTATCTGTTTGTATACTAGCTGAAGATATGCTTTCTTTTCGATGCTTTTGCCCTAAATAGGTTCCTTCGTTGGAAAATGATGTGACCTTACCTTCATGATCAAATGATATGCAAACTTTGTTTTTATCAATCATTGCTCCTATTGATTTTAACCATGATCCTTCAAGCACAACATTGTATGCCTTTGGATTTGAAATAACACAAAAAGTAAGATAGCATTGTTTTGAAGCAAATGAAACTTTTAACTTAATTGATCCCATACATATTGTAGATGCACTAGTTTGATCCAAGTGTTGATGCTTATTTCCAAGACATATAAGAAATGACATAGAACAAAAATTGCTTTTTGGATAATCCATAACCTTGATGTCTATAAATTGTTTGCCATTTATGTGAGCAATGATAGTGAAAGGGTCTTGATATGAGGAAAGGCTTGTAATTGCCCCCTTTGCAACCACATTTGAAACTTTAGTTTTTTCAAGTGTCTCTTGTTGTTTGGCCTCTTTTGTTAGAAACCCTATTTTAAGTATGCTTTTTTGCTCATCTTTAATTTGATTTGCCAACTTTTCTTTTAGTAATTTCACTTTTTTGTGTTGTGGTTTTTGTAACCTCTACTTTTCAAACTGTTAATTTTGTAGTTGCTCTTTTTCATCTTGTGCCTTTTGTAATCTTGCTTGCTCTAATTTTGCCTATTGAATCTTGTCTTGCTCTAATTGTGCCTTTTGAATCTTGTCTTGCTTTAATTTTTTCAGTTTCAATTGTTTTTACGTTGAATTATCTGTTTGACCCATATTAGTTCTTTTTGCATTCATGTTATAGAAGATGAATGCATAAGGTGAGTGGGTTGTTTAATTGATGTATTTGTTATAGGCTCCCCACTATCAATTGTACTTTGTATTTTCTTCTCCAAAGCTAAACAACTATTTGTATGATGCCCATGCATTCTATGATATGCACAATAATATTTTTATCTTCTTAGAGGATGTAGAGGAGGTAGTTTGATCAACTTGTTTCTAATTTGTTCTTAATGATGATTTGATCTTTGAGGGTTTCACAAACAAATCCTAGGTATTTCAGATTGAATATGCATATGCACATTATCTAGAGGAGATGTGAGAGGTGGAGGGGGTTGAGAAGGGATATATTGGTTATCTTCATTTGGTACTATAAGATGTGCTACCTTACCCTTTGAAGTAGTGATAACAAGGACCTGGTTAGAGGGAAAATAGCTATCACCCTCCTTAGGGTTAGGAGGAAGAGATTCATTTTTATCCATTTAAAATGTTACAAGGAACAAGACGAGAATAGAAAAAAAGAGTCATACAAGTGCTAGCAAATACTCCAACATGATAAGGAAATCAAAATTAAATTTGAAATCTTATAAGGTTGAAAACCCTAGAGTAAGCTAGGGTTGTGTAAGAAGACTTCGGGTTCACTCAAATGTTTTACCCTTTTTGTGTTAAGGGTAGGGGGAATAACCTAATCAGTTATGAAATACGTTATTCTAAAGTAGGTCAATTAAATAATTCAGATTTACAATATTTTGATAAATGCACTGAATTTGAGAATATGCTAAATATAGAGAAGTACAATGCCAAACAATATTTTGAAAGTAGTAATGCGAAGGAGAAATAACACTTAGTTTATGCAATTATGCATAGGTAGATCAATTTATGCAATTATGCATAGGTAGATCTGATAGGCACAAGTGCGAAAGAAGACAATCTGATAATTCACCTCAATTCGTCAGATTTTGAAAATTAGCTTTTTGTCAGCAAATATAGTAGTGTTGGACTGTAGACACTAGCATTGATGAATCTGTCTCGATTTCAATGCTTCTGTCTGGCTTTGAATATGGATCTTTTTTTGGAACAGTCAGTTGCCCTTGTTAGGGTTCACTTTCGCCTTGCAGGTTATCAATTTAGATCACGCGCATAGGTTCTCAGAATCCGTCTTTTGTTCAAAACCCCAGGTCTTCAAATTTAAGCTTGGCACCTTGAAAAATAGGGGTTAGTGGGTTCAAGTGAAGTTGAGTTGACTTCAAAGACCCCTCTGTCAATGAGTGCTGCCTACATAGCCATATGCTTCGAAGAGGGCTTCAAACCGATGTATTTCTCTCCCTTATGTGGGCTTGTGTGTGAGCAATTGTGCAATATGCTCTATGCGAATGCATCTAGTGATCTAACTTGTAACTTGACAAATATTGCTCATGGGCTGCTCTTTGAATGCTTCAAACTTGTAAGAAGACTGCTCCTATTACTGATTTGGAAATAGGGAAGAATAGGGCATTATAACTCAGTTGTGTAAATGATTTTCAGTAATGTAGTGCGAGCTTGAGAGGTGCTTGTTATATTGATAATGGACGACCTTTGATTTGTATTTATACCATACCTTTCGAAATAATCTCACAGGAGGGTTAAAGAAGACAAATAGGCCGACCCATTCATATTGGGATATTTGCAATTTGACTGTTTGGAAGGCAGGGACACAAGCGTCAGATTTAGGACTAGTGTGGATGCTAATGTCCTAATTTGGATGATGATGTCTTGCAAGGTAAAACGCTGACGAGGATCTGCAACTGTCTATGCAGGATAGAAATCGGGTTTTATGCAGACTATAGGCTACAAGTGGTCAGTGTCATCAAAATGTGAGGGTCAAACTATAGGATAAACAATCAGGCATAGTGAGATGGCGAATGCGAGCCTTTTGGTATCGAAAAGGTCATAAACTGAAGGGTTGAGCCATGATTGGTATTTGTTAAGTGTACAAGATTAATATGTCATATAAATCAGATTTCAATATCTACAATAGGAAGCCCAAAAGCCCTAGAAAATCTTCCAGATCAAAGTAAATGTGGTTCTTGTTATCCACTGCATGCATTACACCAACGATTTTCTGGTTTGTATTCACGAACCATGTTATAGTTTTATTCATCCGACCTCAAGGCAGACCTCGTCATGACACAATATACTCGTGTATTTGTTAGTCAACTGGGATTATAGTCATTATCTTTAATTTCTCAACATAGATGATAATACTTAGATCAATTGAACATAATATCTTGCAAAGGGTTGGAGGTATTAAAATCTATTTGTACAATCTTCTTTTTGCCCATTTCTCATCACTATACAAATCCAATTTCTGCAAATTGTCCTCGCAATCTTTTGAAATGAAAAAAATGTTGTGGTGTTGATTGTTAAAACAAGTTCTCTTTTTGGGGGGAGTGAAAAGCTTTTGTCATGTAATCATCATATGGGATTTTTGGTATAAAAAATTGAGGTTGTAATGGGTGTTGCTATTACAATTTGAATTAAAGTGTCCTCTAGTTTGCTGCCACGTCTTTAATAGAAGTGGGGTTCGTGGAACCTTTGTTGAATGCTTTCTTGTTTTTCAAGATTAATGTCAAGGAAATCTCGGTGTCAATTGACATCCGCTGTTCTCCTTGTCTCCTAATATATGTCCTTGGTGATAAAAATGACAAAAATCTCAATCATTCGATGTCAATTGTCATTTTAAATCATTTCTTTTCACAGATGGTATTAAATATAGACGTAATTCATAAGCTAATATTTGTATTTGCTTTGGACTAGTGTTTAAGTCTCCAATTTTTGGTCTTGCTTGTTGATCCAGGTAGCAGTTTGAGATAAAGTTTTTGAAAACGAAAATTTTCTACATTTTTCGTATTTAGTGATTTGGGGGTCCTTTAGAGCATAATTTGGGGTCACTTATTTGACAAAATTGTATTCCTACATAAACCAATTTGTCGTTGTAGAGCATGACCTAAGTGGTGTTTTTCCAAAATTTTGCTAGATGATAGTGTTTTTCTTTCTTGATATTATTGATGAGGAGTGGACCAATTATTTGGTGGTTTTTGCTACATAGATTTCTCACCTCTCATCTTATAGGGGGAAGATACTCTTTTGGTTTTTGATCAATGTTACGGTGATTGTACATGTTGACAGGGGTTATAAGCACCATAGTGTTTGCAAAGTGGTCAGAGTTGTTGGGAATCAAGTAAGATGTGCCATACACGAGGTACGAAATCATCATCGAGACATGGATCAATGTGGTTTATATTCCCATGATGATGCTCATATTGCAATGCAAAGACGGATGATCAAAGGGATTGTTATTCCTAGGATGATGCTCATCTTCGTGTTAGGTAGTGTCACAAGGAACAAGGCACATGAAGGTCAGGCTGCAGTTTCAATAGACATGTCAACACAATTTGATTAGTGCAAGATGTATAGGTGGCCAATTGGCAGGTTGTGGCAGGTGTTGTTGGATAACTTCAAAGTCATATTGCTCTAGATCATCTTTTGTCCCCTTTGGATCAAGGGGGGTTTGTTGAAGCTAGTGATCCAAATGTTATTAGTTTGTTTGTGGTTAGTTAGGGGAATGCATCTCATGTGTGAGACACCCCTTTTTGGGTTATTTATATTAACTTTATATTTTACATTTAGGTGTTAGTAGTATGTTAGTAGTCATTGTTAACTTATGTTTATAAGCTTTGTCGGCAGTTGTACAGGTAGGAGATTTGTTGGTTGTTGAGTCCCTTGGGTCCCGTATATAAAGCTTACATAAGCTTGAGGGAGAAGAACAATGTAATGTGTGCATTTCTATTATGTAAGCTTTCTTCCATTTAATAAAATCATGTAGCTTTTGTCCTAACATTCCGATGCATTTTATGGTTTCGAATTTTGAGCAACGGTGAAGAAACTACAACCCAACAATGTGACCTACTAGTTTCTGGTATCTTTTTTTCAATGTAAAGCTATGAAAGGAGTAACATCCGAATGTAGAATTCAGAGTGTTGTAGCTTCACATCTCTTCTTAGAGATTGCTATCTTTTGTATTTAACTCTCATTTCTTGGAATGTGACCTACTGGTTTTTTTGGGGTAATTTAAGCTATAAAAGGAGTAACACTAGCATGTAGAAATTAGAGTGTTGTAGCTTCACATAGCTTCTTCGAGATTGCTTCCTTTGGTGATAAACTCTCATTTGCAGTAAAGCTTTCATTTCCATTGTGATAGCATCTTCATTTATTGGTTTATCATCCTTTGCTTCAGTTCATTGTTTTTATAACCCATTAAGCTTCTGCAATTTACTACGTTGTCCACCGGATTGCCCCTGAAATCTAGATCACTTGCCAACTATTGTTGGTGGACTTTGAAAAACAACTTCCTGCTTCCTGATTTCAACATGGAACATTTGTCTCATCTGATTCATCTGACCGTGATCTTGTTTTGTCGGTCAGATCTGATTTTTCTCTGACAACACGTGCCGACCTTCTATTTTATTGTGACAGAGCAAAATATCATTTAGATATGTTAATAAATTTGGCAGATGCTCCCTTTGGTGAATGTTTGGGTTAAATTCTAGCGCTTGCTTCTAGTGATATTTCTTTCCTCCATTTTTGCTCATTTTTGTGTTTGCCCGTTGCGGATAAAATTTTCTTGTTTTAAATTGGACCATCAAAAGTTATAGAACAGTGATTTTGTTAAGTCCACATTAATCAAATTAATGTCCTAATCATAATGATAAAGAGAGTTTAGAGATATCAATATAGTTTTTATGAATCCCATCTAAATTTTTTAATGTAGAACTCCATTAGGTTAGTTATTCTTGTTCTAAATGGTCCAATCCATCTTATCTTCAATTTTCCAACTTAATCTTGAGTTTCCCCAAATATAGTTTTAACTAAATTTACTTCACTGGAATTTCATCTTCTTGCCATGTTTATCATGCCAACATTATACTTCTTTGTTGTGCAACCTCTATCACCCATTGAGCAGATAATCTTTGCAAATCAAGTTTCTATCATTGATCTAGCCTATTATGTAGGCTTCCTGTATGACACAACTTATCTTTTATTGAAATTATTAGATTTCAATAAAAACTATGGCTTTGTGACCGTGCATCAACTGGAAAGGTGTAAATTCTCATAGTTGTTTTCTATATTGTGTGATAGGCCTAAAGTATTATTGGAAGCTTTTTCAAGAGTCACCTTGTTTGATACCACAGCTTATATATTATTTTGACCAAAATTTAATTTGTTGTTTCTACATGCTTATTTGCTCCTGGATAGTAGGGACTAGATTTATCATGCTTGATTTTTAGTCTCTGCATCATCTTTTCGATAATCTTATTTAAGAAATGAGTACTTTATCACTTATTATAGCGTTATTGTATGTGAACTTGGTTTTGCTCAATGATGAGGGGTAAAATGGTACTGTTAAGGCATGGTAAATAGCATGATACAATATACATGGCAGTGGAAAATGAATACTTGCAGGCGTACCTTTGGTGCAAATGGTATTTATTGGGCTACAGGAAAGAATGATGACTATTTATTGGGCTACATGAAAGAATGATGACTAAGTAATTGCTATTTCCTTAGTTTTGTAATGATAAATGTGCATAATGCACTCATGGGTAGGAAGAAAATCGATTGAGGGATGAATATGCAAATCTACCTACCTGTGAAAGGTCTTAATGGAATGTAGAATGAATGATTCCTTACTTGCAGGTGTATCAGGTAAGCAACAAACGTGTCAGGTAACAGGTGGAGACCTGTTCAGAAAAGAGGATAAGTGACCTACAACATGGAGTTTTATGAAGATATATCATTTCTTGTTCAACAATGATCTGGTTGACATTTTGAGTATATTTCCTTGCCTTCCCAAGATCAAAGAAGACGACATACAAAAGATTGGCTAAGGGACCCTTGTATTTTATGCAGATGGTCCTCTGGATTAGCCATTTTTATCTCATTGATTGATGGAAGGTCACGATTGTTAGTCTGAAACTGCATGGAGGGTAGGCCTAGGCATCCAATCTCTAGAATGTTTTGCAAAAGAGGTCTGAAATGACCTTGATGCCATTTTTGAACAACCTGAGGCTTTTAACGCAAGGGACCATGGCAAAGGGAACACCATAGTAAGAGAGTATTGGAAAACATCATAGTGATTGAGTGTTGAGAGAGAGACCAAACCTGAAACCATCACCATCCCACAAAGATGTGGTTTAAGCAGTTCCCAAGCCCTCTATATAAAGCAACAAAGGACTTAACAATTTTGATTGGCACCGGAGTAATTAGAAGGGATTGCAAACCAAGATGCTTCCATGTTCTTCGGCCATAGGGATTGCCTTGAGAGATGCAATTACGTAACAAAATATTCCAAGCCTCGTCTCCTTTGAGTGCTCAAATAATCAATTGGACATTGAGGGATGAGCTTTGGAGTCTAACATTGAGAAGGCCAAGGCCTCCTACCCCATTCGGTTTGCAAATATATCCCAAGAAACCTTGTGGAATCCTTTAGAGCCTGCAGAATTGGCCCAAAGGAAATCCCTTAGAAGGCATTTAGCTTTGAATAAACAACCGTTGAAGGCACCCAATAGGAAGAGTAATAGACACGGATGGTTGCAAGGAACTTAAACACACCTGGAACTTACCAGCCAGGGAGAGAAGTTTGGTTATCCACTAGGAAATCTTTTTCTCAACCCTCTGTACAACTTAATTCCACGAGTCAGAAGGAGATACCTGAAAGGCAAAGGCAATAACAAGGAATTTGATTTGCTCTCCATATTGAATCTAATACCACTTGAAACCCTCTAACCACTGAGGTAAGGGAGTTTCAGACTGCGTGTAACATTGTGTTTTCCTCCACTAAATAGATGACCTTGAGGCCAGACAAAAAATATGCAGACACTCCATGGCATTGGTTGTAGATGCTTCTTCAACCAGAGTAAGGAAGAAGTTATCAACAAAATGCCATAGTTGCTAGGAGACCGGTATAGGGAGACAACAATATATATATATATATATATATATATATATATATAAAATTATTATTATAATTTAAAATTTAAAATAAAAATAAAAAAATGACTTCAAAATTTAAAAACTAAACTAAACTAAAATTAAACTTACAAATATAAATTAAATTAAACTTGAACATAAAAAATAAAATAAAATAAAAGTTTAAACTAAAATTAAATATTATGATTGTCTAAAATAAAATTTCGAAGACAAAAAAATTAAAAACGTAAAATAATAAATTATATTTTATAAATATTAAAAACTAAAAGTGTAAAACGAAACTATTATTTTTTAAAAAAAAACCTAAAATAATTAACGACAATGTCGGGCATTGCCGTTCACAACAGTGCATGATTGCACTTTAGGACAACAATAAAAGACTAAAACATTTAAATTCGAAGCAACGAAATGGCACACATAATTTATATAGAGACTTGATTCATACCTTATTACCAGTGGCTTTGATTGTTAATCCGATGGTGATTGGTTTTTTGGCTAGGGTTTTTGAAGGAAACGAGGATTTTTTAAAGGGAAACACTAAGGAGACATCGAAAGTCTCCGACAGATGTCAAAGCCATCGGTAATTGGTTTTATGGCTAGGGTTTATGAAGGAAACAAGGATTTTCTAAAGGGAAATGCCAAGGAGACATTGAAACCCTCTGACGGACGTCTCCGATTTTTGTACTCGTCTCTCGTAATAGAGACATGTCCCAGTACCTGAGACACATCGCAAGGGGTGGGGGGTGCATCGTAGGGGGTGGGGGATGTGTCTCAGGGGGTGGGGGACGCGTCTCCCAACAACACTGAAAAATGTCCATTGACCATCTGACTATGGGTTTGACGGAGAGAAATACCTTTAACCAAACCTCTAGAGGTGCAGTCAGCGAGAAGATAGTTGAAACCTACAACATTAAGAACATAAGAGGGAGGAAGCCAAGGGTCAACCTTGCTTGATGGATCTACAAATCCCAAATTGGTCTAACTGAACCCCATAAATGGTAATGCAAGCACAGGCATTTTGATAGAGCACATTGACTGTCTACACAAATCTAGTTCCAAACCCAAGTGCCTTCAACATAGCAAGTATGAAGGGCCACTCAATTCTGTTGTGGGCTTTCTCAAAATTAATTTTGATGAAAAGAGCTTTTTTTTGAGAGGAGCGAGACCATTCCATCCCTTCCCAAACAACAATGGCATTACCTAAAATGTATCTATTGCGAATGAACCTGGTTTGCTCTAGTTTGATGATGAGAGCTAATAAATACCACATACACAACGAAAGAGCTTTGAGAATAATCTTGTAAGAAAAATTTAAGAGTGTGATAGGGCATCAGTTACAAATGAGTTTTGGGTACCCAGTCTTGGGAATGAATTTGATATTGCCCTAGATGATAAATTATCCAAGAGAGTTGGTTTGAACTGCCTCCAGATTAAGGTCTCCCTGTATCCCAAAGAATTTGGTAAAATTCACAAGGGAAACCATTAATCTTAGGGGCCTTGTTAGTGGCCATTTGGGATGCTGCATCATGGTCTTTGACCCTCAGATGGTTTGTAGGGCACCACACGAAGGCATTTTTTGAGGTCATCCTCATGAGTTGGGGAGGTTGGTTGTGCGGAAAATACCATGATAGTGAGTACAAAATCTTGAAGAATATCATGCAACTTTGTGAGACACCTATTGGCATCACAAATGGCCTTCACTATGTTGACCGCTTGTATGGACCTAATGAGAGAAAAACTCTTTGGAAACTCGGTCCCCAATTTTAAACCAACGTATATGGGCATGTATTTGAGCATCACAAACTTAGTCTGCCTCGTCAATCTTGATCTTGTGTCTCCACTTGGCAGTCTCTATTTGTAAGACTTTGTTGAAAGGGTAAAGCTCCAACTTTTATGAGGAATGAAGAAACTCACGGTATGAAGCCTCATGGGCCTTTTGACTAAACACTGCTGCTTGTTTGGTGTAGACACGAAGGAATGCCGTGGTTTGGGAGATGGCATCCCCCCACCAAACAATCCAACCAAGTTCCCTAGATGTGCATGGGACGAGGTTCCAAATTTGCTTGATATGAAGATGAGTTTGTTCATGAGTAAGATGAGTAGTGTTGAGGTAAAATTGAGACTTAATTTTTTTTACTTGGGGCGACAACCATTCAATACAAAACTAGATGGGGAGATGATCAAACAACACAACTCCCAAAACCGCACTCACATGATGATCCAGATTGTTAGCAAAAGAAAAAAGGTTTTGTTTTGTGAACAATGCTCTATCTAGTCTTTTCAAAACCTTGTCATTTCCTTGTTTTTGGTTGGACTAAGTAAACCAAGGTAAATTGGGGGAGCAACGCTGGTGGTGGTTATGATCAATTTGTTGCACATGTAAAACCACGCCTCTTTTTCACTAGCGCACCACCACATCGAGAGGAGAACCTCTTTATCTTCCATGGAGTCAACCGTTGTAAAATCATTACATGGAATCCAATTTGAGTTTGGAAGCATGTCAGATGGCCACTGCCAAAACGCTATGCTTTCAACAACATTGGAGGCGTAAATATTGGAAATACCAAGGGAATGGCCACCAAAATCGAAAAGGGTCCACACAACCCAATGAGTGGGATCACCCAACAAACAATGCGAGGAGTCAGGCACAAGAAGCGTGACCACTCTACGATGCCCATTATCATGATTAAACACATGGTATAATGTTTTCGACCAAATAGTTTTGGTGGTGGAATGACGTAAAAATCTAGAGATTTTAACTTCTTGCAAATTCAACTTCATATTAACAAAAAACTAACAATTGTTCGTAACCATAAACTTACAGAACGAGTCAATAAGGCCATGTACATTCCAAGACTAAACTATCATTGTGAAACATCAAGGTTCATGTTCCTCCCATTATCCATGTCATCTGAAGCTGAAAAGCTATTAGAGAATTATATTTGTTTATTGCCACACATATAGTCACGAAGATGGAAAGTAAGTTGCTTTTCTTGTGCATAGTTTCCATCCTTGTGGGGTAGTGATGGATTGCGAGAGTGGCACATTACCATTTTGCATTCAAGAATCATTGGATTATTAGTTAAGCCCGATTCTTTTGCCTCGAAAGGAGGTTGTGATAGTTGAAAAACACAAATTTTGTTAGGAATAAGTGATTAATTATGCAATAAAATGCAACACGGAATTCATTCTTCAAAATCACAGCAACAAAGACATATGGAAGAAAATTCAGATCTAAGCAAATACACATAACACCGATATAACGTGGTTCACTCAATGTGGACTATGTCCACCAAGAGGCTTTGTATAATATTATAGATAAGAGTACAAAACAACTCTCAACAAAAAACCTCCTATAGAGATAACTTTCTCCAACCTGAATTCACACCAGAATTCCTGATATGCTAAGCTACACCTCAAACCCGATCACACCGATCGAAGAGAGAATTACAGAGCTTAAATTGAGATGCAAAATGCAATGAATAATGTGTTACCCCTCACCCCTATTTATACTTTTCAAAAGTCCTTAAAAAATGCGCCATAACCATAGAGATAACCATATCCCCACAAAATAAGGCAAAAATTAAGGGAGGTTTCAACCACACAATCCCCTGATTCTCTCAACACCTTAGATCACACCCACTTCTCCACAAAATGTGCCACAAATGGGGGAAGTGGTTGACACACTCAAAAAATGCGTCCCACCATTTGTGAAAGTAAATATTTAATGTTAAAATTGTCCCAGTAATTTTATTTTTACCTTAGGGGTGAAACGGGCTCCATATTTAACAATCTCCCACTTGGAGTTCATTTCTACTTGAACAAAATTTAACACTCCTCCATGATCTTCATGAAGACCAACCAAAGGTGAACATAACCTCAACTTCTCCAATGTGAGTACCTTGGTCATCAGATCTGCAGGATTCTGGCTCGTATGTATCTTTTCTAGCTTCACCATGTTTTCCTCCAAAGCTGCCCTGATGAAATGATACCGCAACTATATGTGCTTCGTCGTCGAGTGGAAAGCGGAGTTCTTGGCTAAATGTATAGCACTTTGACTATCACTATGTAATCCCCCAACTTCCTGCTTATGCCCCAACTCATTAACTGTTGTAACCAAATCATCTCCTTGCTAGCCTCTGTAGCAACAACATACTTAGCGTTTGTGATTGATAAAGCCACAACCTTTTGTATACGGGAAATCCAACTAACCGCTGTATCCCCGATAGTAAATACATAACCTTTCGTACTCCGGCTATCAACATCTCCAGCCATATCCGAGTCCACATAACCACTCAAAGTGGTATCCAATCCACCAAAACATAATGTTGTACCCATGGTTCCTCTCAAATATCGAAGAATCCACTTCACTGCTTGCCAGTGCTCATAACTTGGATTACTCATCTACCTACTTACTACTCCCACTGCATGGACAATATCTGGCCTAGTACAAACCATAGCATACATCAGGCTACCAACCGCCGATGAGTAAAGTACCTTGGACATCTTTAGCTTTTCTTCTTCTGCCTTGGGACACTGCTCCTTTGATAATCTAAAATGGCCTGCCAAAGGAGTCCCAACCGGCTTAACATCCTGCATACTAAACCTCTCCAAAACTTTCTTCACGTACTCTTCTTGGGATAAGATCAACTTCCTCTCCTTGTCCCGAGCTATCCTCATACCAAGGATTTGGTTCGCTGCACCCAAATCCTTCATAGAAAAGGAATCACCAAGCTGCTTCTTGAGTACTTGAATCTGTTGCATGTTCTTTCCTGCAACCAACATGTCATCTACATACAAGCATATGATAATATAATTACCATCCTCAAATCTCTTGACATACATGCAATAGGCAGAATGACACTTGGAGTAACCCTGTTCCAACATAAAACTGTCAAACTTCTTATACCATTGTCGTGGAGCTTGTTTCAGGCCATACAAGCTCTTCTTTAGTCTGCGCACCAATTTCTCCTTTCCTTTGATCTCATAACCCTGTGGCTACTCCATATATAATTCCTCCTCCAAATCACCATGAAGGAATGCAGTCTTCACATCTAACAGTTTTAAGTGCAAATCCTCTACTGCAACTATACCAAGCACATTTCTAATAGAAGTTATCTTAACAACAGGAGAAAAAATCTCATCAAAATCAATACCTTTCTTCTGTGCAAACCCTTTGACCACCAACTAGGCCTTGTACCTTTTCCTTCCTCCATCCTCTTCTTTGATTTTGTATACCCACTTGTTCTGCAATGCTCTCTTGCCATTGGGTAGCTTCACCAAATCCCACGTCTGGTTCTCCATGAGAGAACTATGTTCCTCATCCATGGCTTGCTCCCACTTCTTCCTAGCACTCGCCTACATTGCTTCCTCAAAACATTCTGGTTCTCCACTGTCAGTGAGTAACAAATAACTCAAAGATGGGGAAAAACGTTCATGAGCTCTTCTTACCCTAGAAGACCTTACCATAGGAGTTTGGGGTTCCTGTGTAGGAGGTTCCTGAACTGTCTCCTTGGACATCTTACCATTCGGAATATCATCCAACACTGTGTACTCTTTTTGTTCCTGTTCTTGCAACTGATCCTTATACATGACTTTTTCTTTAAAGACAACATCTCCAGACTGAAATATTTTCTTGTCTCTAAGACTCCAAACCTGGAAACCAAAGTCATCCTCACCATAACCAATAAAGGTGCATCTCTCAGACCTAGCTTCTAACTTGGTCCTATCTTTCTTGGCAACATAAACAAATGCCTCACATCCAAAGACCCTATAAAAAAAATAATTAACTTTTTTACTAGACCAAGCTTCCTTAGGTATGCCTCCATCCAAAGGCACTGAAGGTCCTCTGTTAATCAGATATACAGCTATGCTAACTGCTTCCGCCCAAAACATTAGGGGCAACCCTGCATGCAACCTCATGCTCCTAGCACACTCCATGATTGTCCTGTTCATCCTCTCTGACACTCCATTCTCCTGTGGTGTCCCTGGAACCGTCCTTTGCCTACGAATTCCATTCTGTGAACAATAATCATCAAATGCTTTTCTACAATACTCACCTCCATTATCCGACTTGAGACATTTCAACTTGAGACCTATTTCATTCTCAACCAAAACTTTCCATCTTTTGAATGTTTCAAATACATCAGATTTCTTCTTAATACAATAAACCCAAACTTTCCTAGTTGCATTGTCAATAAATGTAGCTTAATAATTTGAACCACCAATAGAAGATATTTGAGCTGGCCCCCATACATTTGAGTGAACCAACTCCAATTTTTTCTCTTTCGTAGATCCAACCCTCAGGAACTTAACACGCTTCTGCTTCCCGTACACACAATTGTCACAAAAGTCCAAATCAACTTGTTTCAATCCGGGCAACTTGTCTTTCAAGATCTCCATGCCCTTCCGGCTCATATGACCGAGCATGTAGTGCCACAAAGTTGCATCTCCATCTGCAACAACTAAATTACAGTGATCAACACTACTAGTCAAATACAAAGTGCCAATTTTTGTACCTCTCGCAACCACAAGAGCACCCTTGGTAACTTTCCAAGAGTCTGCTGTAAACAACACCGAACAATTCACACTGTCCAACTGCCCCGCTGATATTAAATTCCGTCTTAACTGTGGAACATGTCTGACATCTTTTAGTAGCCATGTGTTCCCATTTTGCATATTCCCTTGAACACAACCTTTCCTTACTATACTGCATGGTTCATCATCACCAAGATAAACATGTCCAAAATCTCTTTGAACATAATCAGTAAAATGATGCCTATGTGGGGTGGCATGAAAAGAAGCCCCTAAATCTAATACCCAAGATGCATAAACATTATCCAAGGAAAGAATTAAAGCATCCTGACTAACAGTCCCTGTTGTCATATTTACCTCCTTAGTCTCCTCATGTTTGGTCTTCTTGTTTCGAAGTTCCCAACATTCCTTCTTTGTGTGTCCACTATTTCCACAGTCCCAGCACACCATCTTGGCTCTAGATTTTGATCTTCCCTGACCCTTTGACTTTCCACGGTTTTCTTTGCTTCTATCCTTTTGTCTCCCTCTAGTCTCCACCTGCAAAGCATTCCTTGAAGATGATTCTTCGGTGCTCTTCCTTCGCATTTCCTCTCTAAGAATCACACCTATAACATCCTCAAACTTTAAACTTCCCTTAGTAGGGACGACATTACTCACAGCCATAACTAGGCTATCCCAACTATCAGGAAAGGAGCACAAAATCAATAAAGCTTGAACTTCATCTTCAAATTTAATACCAACAGAAGTTAGCATACTCACAACGTATTAAAATCATTTAAATGATCAGCTACAAAACCATTTTTATATTAAATAACCTTTTCATCAAAAATATTTTATTAGAGGCAGAGGGTTTTTCATATAACTCTCTTAATTTCTTCATCAGACCAAATGTGGTCTCCTCTAAAATATTGAAGGCAACCGAAGATGCAAGGCACAACCGTATGGCTCCCAGTGCTTTCCTATTGAGCAAATTCCAATCTGCCTGATCCATACCTGAAGGTTGGCCTATTTTCCCCATCAAAGGGAGATGGAGATCCTTCTGAAACAAGTAATCCTCGATCTGCATCTTCCACAATCCGAAATTTTGCCCATTGAATTTTTCAACTCTAGATCCTTGATTATTTGCCATAGCTCACACTCAAGCTAATATCTTTCCTTGCAATTCACCACTTTAGCAAAAGTACTAAAGCTAGCTTTAATACCAGTTGTTAGGAATAAGTGATTGATATTGCAATAAAATGTAACATGAAATTCATTCCTCAAAATCACAGCAACAGAGACATGGAAGAAAATTCAGATCTAAGCAAATACACACATAACACCGATATAATGTGGTTCACCCAATGTGGGCTACGTCCACCAAGAGACTCTCTATAATATTATAAACAAGGGTACAAAACAACTCTCAACAAAAAACCTCTTACAAAGAACTTTCTGCAACCCGAATTCACACCAGAATTTCCGAGATGCTAAGCTACACCTCAAACCCAATCACACCGACCGAAGAGAGAATTATAGAGCTCAAAATGAGATGCAAAATGCAATGAATAATGTGTTACCCCTCACCTCTATTTATACTTTTCAAAAGCCCTTGAAAAATGCGCCATAACCATAGAGATAACCATATCCCCACAAAATAAGGCAAAAAATAAGGGAGGTTTCAACCACATAATCCCTCGATTCTCTCAACACCTTAGATCACACCCACTTCTCCACAAAATGTGCCACAAATGGGGGAAGTGGTTGACACACTCAAAAAATGCGTCCCACCATTTGTGAAAGTAAATATTTCATGTTAAAATTGTCCCAGTAATTTTATTTTTACCTTAGGGGTGAAACGGGCTCCATATTTAACAAACTTGACATTGAGGGCCTGATAATTTTTTTGCCGCATGTGGGGTGCGAGATGTAGATGGCATTGCCTAAGAAGCGATGTGAACTAGTTGTTTGCCAAATGCATTTGAACCATGGATTTGTATATAGTAGACGGTGTTTTGCCCACTCCGCAAGCTTGGCAATTGAATTTTTTATTGGCTTTCTTATTGCCATTATCAAGATTTGAGTAGATTGAAAAATTCTTTAAAATAACTAATATTGATATTAGGGTTTCAATGAAAGACCATACAACTTCAATGGAGTCATGAAATACAGATGGAAACAATCAAAATGCAAACTGTATTCTGAATGGTGAAGATTTATTGTCACAGGGCTGAAAATACATCATCGAGGAAGCAAACATCTTTGAATGTCAAAATCATTTATATCAAAAAGCCCATTTAATTCTCACTTGGATTATCATACAATATTCCTCAAACTATGCAAAGCTTAAAGCTTTAACAAACACAACACTAAACGCTTCTCAGTTTGCATATCACCATCTAATCTCTTGAGTGAGCGAAGATCTTGTCTTATGTTCACAGCTTTATATCATAATTATAAATAGAAGAAAACTTGACAAACAATCATATTTACACATTACAAAGCTGGATGTGCATGCAAATAAGACTTTCAATACTGCTTATAACTTCCCTTGTTCGGATATTAAAGAGAATGAATGCACAAAAACTCTTCATAGTCAAGAGGCAATCTTTTCAACTATCTCTTCTAACAGTCACAAACCACCATTAGACTATCCTGATATTTTCTGCTTGAAGAAAGCCATACGGTTCAAAAGAAACTAGAACCATCTTCTAATATTGAATTGCACAACAACACTGGAATTATTTCAAATGACCCGGTTGAAAATGTTAACCTTTTGCCGTACCAAGAAATTGGTATTAGGGTTTTCAAATGCAATCTTGAAAGTTCCATGACAAAAGAACAAACTCTGAATCATTCATTTACTTTCAGAATGATCAAAATCAAGCATTTGAAAACCTTTGAAATATTTTATTGTGCAGTGGCAAATAAACAAATCAAGCAATCGTCCAAGTTCAAACTCATGATCTTTACAGCTGCTATCAAGAAGCCACAACATTTCTCCTTGTTTAAACTCAAAAATTACATTGTATTAATTGCATAAAACTGAAAATAAAATCCGTTATCATACCAAACAACAAGGCATTAGGCTTTTGTAAGGAAGGAGGAGTTTCACATATTGAAGGTAAAGCTTACTGGAAATCGACAAGATCAATATCATAAGCAATTCAAAACCCATAAACTACTTCATGCAATGACAAAATAACTTAGTCCGAATATTTTGCAACGATGTCTGAATTCCAAATCCAAATCTTTCACTGTGTTTATCAAAATAAGAAAATATAGCACTGTATCTTTTATATCAAAACCCTGAGGGAACTACAATGTCTTTAAAGTTTAAACCAATATGAATGCTTTTAAAGTTTTAAGCCATACCTGAAATGAACCTCTAGGGTTTAAAGGACGGCAAGTCTTTTTATTTCGAAACAAAAATAAACTGAACTTACAACGTCTATAATCTATTCATGGCTTGAAATAACTTCCATATTTCACAATGTTAAACTCCTTGCTCTTTTTCATACACAGCTCAACAAAACTCAGAGCATCTCTCTTCATATAATGGCAAACAACCACACAAAACTCAGAAAACCACTCATGTCTATAGCTTCAAAATATCTCTACCAGAAGTATAAGTCTCACTGCTTTTATTTATGGCCATCACAAACAAACTCGAAGCATATCTATTCATGCAGCTTATATGCAAATCTCAAAAAAATATCTTGTCTTATCCATGCAAAATGATTTTATCAAGCCACCATCAACTCAGACATCCTTTGCATAAGTTTTCTTTAACTGTAAGTAGGGAAATAATTCCATACTTAGAGAGAATGGGCTCGATTGAACAAGAAGTGCACCTCTGTGAAAATTTTAGCAGAGTTCTGCCACGCTCTCCGGCATGCTTCATCAAACAATACAATGAGAACAAACTATGAAAACCTCAAAAGCCAAGAAACAACGAAACCCAAGACTGCATTGAATGCACAGAAAAGGCGCATTTGGGGAAGGCATTATGCGTGCATGTACTCCGTGCTTTCCTCCTTAATGGCGGGTGAGCACCAAATTAATAAATATCACCTTTTAAAAACTATGCCATTTTGCAAATCAAAATATCAAACATACTCCAGTCCCGACCGCTCATGTTGTGGTCATCGTTTGTAAGGTGTTCAAAACATTTGCAAATGAGGCATATTCCAAAGCTTGAGGTATTCATTGTTTAGTGTTTACGTTATGGTTTGAAGCAAGGCAAGACTTATGTCAACATTAGAATGAAACATAATTTTATCTCCTACGGCATGGTCTCAAGTTGTAAAATAATCACCAGTTCATCTTATTAACAATGCCATGGACCTATCTCTTTCGTAGATATCTAAACTCTTTTCACCTTACAACTATGCCATGGGCTACTGTCTTCACAATTTATTTGTCATGGTGACTAAGTGCGAGAATAGTCAACGACTATGGTTCAAGTATTTTACTAGGTGAAAGAGCCTAGTTTTACTTTGCTTCTCAATCCTGTGTCAATCAAAACAAGGATCAGTTCTCTGTAAGACTACACATTTTTGTGAGCACTCACGTGCTGTATTGTGATTCAAAATATCTCTGCGGCCTTATTACACATTTATTCAAATTTGTGCCAATGATAGAATTGACATTTCATTTGCAACATAAAAAGATAAATACCTCTGTGCAACCACAGAATATTATCAAACTTTGACATCCAAAGTATTATTAGCCCAAGAAGTTATATCCTTATGTCAAAATTGAGCTGAATTGCAGACTGAACATTATTGCCAACCAGAGAAAACTCAAATGTGATAACTTGCTATCATTGTGGAAGTTGTTCAAAGAGAGCAATTCTGAGTTTGGAATGGTTTGTTTTCAAATTTGACAAAATCGACATGGTCAAAATATTACTGCATTGTTTCTCTTATTTATTAAAAGAAAATGCATGACTGGAGTCACAATCACCAACTCTTCACAACTTCAAATGTCTTATAACAAAATCAACTGTCATGTTTTATTGTTGTGTAAAATTATTAATCATCGATTGCAAGATATCAATCAAATGTGCAAGTATGGCAAACAATTAAAATGCACTCAGATCATAACAAGCATAAGTCAAATATGCAAGTTGTCCTCCGCCAAATAATGGTATCAGATCAGAAGGAACAAGAAAGTTCAAAGCTTTATTTGCTGAAGGTAAAGGTTTTGAGAGGGGTAGAAAATTTTGCCATAATAGATTGACACTACATTAAAACTAATTACTGTTCCTTGATTATCCACCTTTTTTAACTTTATGCAATCAGCGAAGGAATAAGAGTCTTTAATTTATGAAGAGGTTTTACCAACAAGAGCTTATAAATTCTTAGCAAGGAAGGTTGCAAGATGGTATTTAAGTGAATTTATCGTATTAACAATGGGTCTCACAGGTGCCACTTCTTTGTGTATTTTTGGTTGATCGTATATTCTAGGGATAATTTCTTTAGCTGGAATAAATCGAGATAATTTCTTTAGCTGGAATAAATCTCTTCTTAATGTTGTCTTCTAGTGAAGAGCCTTTAATTGCTTTGCTCGTAGTTTTCATTATCTTCTTAATGGGGTTTTTTGTCGACTTACGATATCTTCCACAACTAGGTTTTCTTTTTTGAGATATAATTATAATTTATCGCTATTCAAGACGACCACTGCATTTCACTAATAGGCCTTTACAACGATTATATATTTGTTTTTGATACATGATAATTGTGGGGTTGGCGGGTCCACACCCAATCTAGAACACAAGCGGGGATTCTAGTCTCTGTACCTCCACTATGCTAATCTGCCAATATGTCCCCTATTGTAGGTTGCCTAATCGCTGGTGGGATTTGAACTTGGGTCACCACTATGCCAATGCATCCGCTTGAACTGTTGCACCGCAACCTAGGGGGGACAACAATTATATTTTTGTTGTTATTAAGTTTCTTTAATGCAATGTATTCTGCTTTTCTTATGTTGCTCTTTGGTGGTTTTGCTTTTATTGATAGGACTGCACAGTCTTGCTGTATCTCTTCTGCAACTATTTCTCTGGTAATCCATATAAAGCTTGGTCAATGTTTACAATTATGCTTTTTACAGGAATATAATTTTGAGTGATGGCAAACTTGAGGCCCTTATTTAATAGTTTGATTTTCGTAGCATCAAGAGGAATACTAGAGAGATTAATTACATTATCAAATCTCTTCCCTTGAATGCTAGGTTTTAAAGAAGTGTTGAGTTCTGAGGTAGTTAGAGAGTCAATTTTAATAGGTTTATTCCCATTATTTGAACTCGAAGGATTAAGAAGAGATACACTTACAGCAAGAGAAGGGACAAAGTTATTATTAATGACGAGTTCATTGGGAGTTAATTTATTAGTTACACTACAATCTTGGTATAATTATATTATCATAATTAATAACCTTATCACTAATTAATTATATTATTATTAATTATTATGCCTGGCTCGATTGCTAAAGACTTATTATACCTGCTAATATTTTAATGGTTTGGTCTTTTCTACCCATTATATTAAAACTATAGAATTTAGATAACTTAACACTGACTATTGGGAAAATTATCCTCTACAATAAAAAAACAAAATTTAGTTCATCCTCTACAATACAATACAAAATCTAACAATACAGAAGCAGGTACTAACAGATGCTGTATAGTTGAGGGTGAGGCATCCGTGGCAAGATTAATCTTCAAACTGTTTGATGTGAAATCAGGTTCTTCTAGCTCCCACTGTCAACATTGAAGTGCACAAGTTGTTCACTAACCCACCTTTGAGAATGGAACAATATTTTCACTTATTTGGATCGGAACTGAAAGATGATGCTACTTGTGCACTTGCTACCATAGATCTAGGATTAGAATCTATGATTTGTTTACTTTTGTCTGGTGCTGATTCGATTGAACTACATGCTTGTATTTGTGAAAGCAATGTTTTCCAAGTGCAACATTCTTCATGAAAATGACTGCTACAGTTGTGTATGCAGCACCACTTGCTAGCCTTGGATTGCTTCCTTTGCTCTTCAACCGTTGTGTTTTTAATCTGGAGTGAAGCTTTTATTTTCAGATTAATCTGCAGTTTGTCATCTTACTTGGGGTTATCATTCTTGGATTTAATCTTGAGTTATGCTTCAAGTTTACATGCATAATGTAGGCATCTTCTAAAGACCTGATTTAAAGGAAATCCATCATGGTTTACGGTTTCAAGCCTGACCTATAATTAAAGATTTGGTTTTAGCTCAGTATCTTGGATATTTAGCTTGGTGGTTAGGTTCGTGAAAGAATTGGTACACAATTGTTAAATTTATTGAAAAGGTCCTCATAATTGGCAATGAGATGATAGATTTATTTCAATGCATCACCAAAACCAGACCAATCTTCTACAAGAATAGTATCATACTTATGTAATTTCAATAATTTCCCCACTAGTTTTCACCTACAAGGAAGCTTTGAAGAGAGCAAATGCATTTTTTTTCTGAATCAAAGAGATTAAACCGTGAAGTAGCAGTACATGTGATTTAGATAGTTATTTAAAGCATCTACATCTATCTTCCCTTCCAAGATTGGAATATCTATGCTTACCTGTACCTTGGATAGTGTTTGGCCTCTAAACTGTTTCTTGGTTGAGGCAAATGGTTGCTTGGAAGAAGATAGTACCCGCTGCAAGAGGTGTGCTAAGTTATCAATCATCTTAGTCTTTTACCTTTCAAAGCATTCAACCATTTCGCCTCTTTGTTGCTTCAAAGCATCTTCTATCATATTTCGGTACCATAATGGGTCTAGAATCTCAGATGTCGATTAGTTTGCCATTTTCTGGGGTCTTGGTAAATGACAATGAAGGTACCATGAAGGTTCATGGGTTTTGAGACCAAGCTTATTATAACTAGACCTTGTATAAACGGGCATACAAAAACAAAGTTACTAAGAATGATGAGACAAGAGGACTTCTTTATCTCATACCATTGATATGGACTTTTTGGTCCTAGGGATGATATGGAGGACAATGCCCCGAACAAGGGTTCGATGTGTTATTTGCAGAAACAATTTGTATTGCCTCTTATGAATAATAATTATAGTATCATGACAGAGAATAAATGAACACACTAAACAAGGAAACCACAAGAACATATTAGAGCTGTAATGATCCATTATTGACTTGGATATTCCACTGAATGATCCAACAACACGGATTCATATATATGTATGTGCTGATCCAATGCTCTAAGCTACTAAAACCAAATACATAAGGCTGCAAATTGACGTTTTTGACAGCTATTGCTGCCATCTATAGCTTATATTCAATATACAATTGTGTACATGCTATCATACATGCTTACGATGCTTATAAACCAGATTTCACACCCTTTTTACGTTACTACCAACATGCGACCCTTCCAATCCATAAGACAAATGCTGATTCTTTAGATTGTATGTTACTGAAATCTACTTTTATTTTCCATTATGAACAAGTTATATGCTTGTAATCAGCTGAACACATCATTCACATGCTTGCTTAAGTGTTAGAATATGTAAAGTAGTTGCATAGAATGATAGGAAAAGACAGATTAACACAAAAAGTAAAAGACTTACATACGGACACAATGGTTACTCATTCCAGAAAATGAATAGGGATAGAGATTCCAACATTTATTTTCTGTGTGGCCTTGCTTTCTAAAATGGAATCTTACACTTGCTTGTATAAGGTTGAAAGAGTGGTGATGCTTTGCCTTCTTCTGTTGGCTGTTTTCCTCTTTGGAGATTCTTCCAACTTTTCTCTGATGCCTTTGCTTTTATTTCAAGGTTTCCTCCTCCTGTATTCTTTGTTGGAGTCATGGACTGGTGATGTGCTTCCTCTTCCTTCATGGAGCTGCTGCCCTTTCTTCGGAGATTCTACCTTGGTCCTTTGAGGTGTTGCCGTGTTGTCTTCCTCTCTCCATTAGCAATTTGTCCCTTCTTCAAAGATTCTACCTTGGTCCTTTGAGGTGGTGCAATGTTGTCTTCCTCTCTCCATGATGCCTTTGCTTTTATTGCAAGGTTTCCTCCCCCTGTATTCTTTCTTGGAGTCATGGAATGGTGATGTGCTTCCTCTTCCTTCATGGAGCTGCTTCCCTTTCTTCGGAGATTCTACCTTGGTCCTTTGAGGTGTTGCCATGTTGTCTTCCTTTCTCCATTAGCCATTTGTCCCTTCTTCAGAGATTCTACCTTGGTCCTTTGAGGTGGTGCAATGTTCTCTTCCTCTCTCCATGATGCCTTTACTTTTATTGCAAGGTTTCCTCCCCCTGTATTCTTTCTTGGAGTCATGGAATGGTGATAAGCTTCCTCTTCCTTCATGGAGCTGCTGCCCTTTCTTCGGAGATTCTACCTTGGTCCTTTGAGGTAGTGCAATGTTGTCTTCCTCTCTCCATTAGCAATTTGTCCCTTCTTTGGAGATTCCCTATGTTATTATTGAGATTAGTGTCGCCATTACCTTATTTAGGATGTTTTGTTGAGATAGTGGCTTGGGATCATTGTCTTTACAAAGTTGCTTTGATTCAGCTGTTTCGGAGCATTCTCTATCTTTTTTGTCACCAAGGTATCCCAATCTTGCTTATTGAGGCCTTTTTGCAACATTTATTTATTTTTCATTCCTTGGCCATCCTTGCCAAGACCTTTTCCATAATAACCCAACTTGATCAACTTAAGCAAAGTCCCTTAGCATGCTTCTCAAAATTACTGATGATTTGTAAATATTAAGTTCAATTTGCTTAATGGAATTTTCAGAATCACAATATGCTGTCCAACTTGAATTCTATTCCAAATTGACATATTCAAATGCTTCAAAAATTAGAATTATTGTAATGTGTTGTTGGAAACATAAACGAAACTTGCAGTACTAAAATGTGAATGTAAACAACCATGAAAAACTTAAAGGAAAATCAAGAACAACAATGGACACCAAGACTTTTAACTTGGAAATACTAGGGTGGGGAAAGCCAATTGGAAGCGGCAATAGCTTGATTTCCTGATCTTCTTATGGCCAAAGACAATTTGCAAAGAGAATAATAGAACAAATACAACAAACACTAATGTTTGCTCACTTAGATCCTCTCTGCACCTTTCTACCTTATTTATCCAACTGAACACAAACTCTGTCTTTCACAGAGTCATGGTTACCATTGGATTCATGCCTCTCATTTTATCATGCTTTAGGAGTGACTTTTCATGCACTAAAGGTGTCTTAAACAACTCAGAATTGAAGAGACACCTTCATTCTAAAGTTAATCTGACTTCTCAATTCACTTTGGCTAAATCACCACTTTAGACAAACCAGCTCTTTCAAACCACTGATGTGGTTATATAGCTGCCCATAAGGGAACCATTTGTTACATAATTCCCCCTCCACATGCCAACGGTTTAGTCAACATACAAGAAATACTTATCTTGAGCCTTGTTTGCTGATTAAAGCGACTTGTTCTCTGGTTGGATGATGAAGAGGTCATATTTTCTTGATCCCTATAGATCATACCTTCCTTTTAGGAGGATTTTGGTCCTACAAAAGCTTAGTGGGTGAGTAGATGTGGGAAGAGCACCCCCACTTTCTCCTTGAAGTACCATTTCACTTGCCTTGGTGTCTTTGCGTTGATGCCGACTTGCCAAGATTCTTGTGGCCCTCTTCTAGTCTCTTTGACTTTTGATTACAACACCGCTTTCTCCTCCAACTCCCCTTGTGCATCCAAGACAAAGTCTTCTATAGAGTGTAGCAATTGGCCTTCTTCCTCATCCAACATGGATGGCTCATATAGTTGCAACTTTTCACAATTTACTTCTAAGTACATTCTCATGGATGGGGGTAGATAAATCTTGAAATAATTGTCTCCAATCTGCTCCAATATGGTGAATGGCCCATACCATATATTTTGAGCTTCCTAGCTTATCCTTGAAGCCTTTCCTTGCTCAAATATAACCATGCTCTATCTACTGCTTTGATCATGTGCTCCTTTCAGTGCTGATCATGTCTAGCCTTGTAATTAGCTTGAGACCTCTCTAATTGTTCCTTCACTTTGAGATGGATTTGCCTAATCGTCTCAATGAATCTTGCTGCTCTTGTCACCTATGAATCTAGTTCTTCTCCTTGACATTGTTGTTCCATTGCAACATCAAGCGGGTAAGTAGGAAAATAACCCAAACATGATTCAAAAGGTGACTTGGTTGTGGATGTATGTACTACCCTCTTGTACGAGTGTTGGTGATGCAAGAGCATTTGACTTCACAAGAAATCTTTCCTCAAAAAATAAAAAAATGATTAGAATGATAGTGATGAGTTGCATTGTAAGCCTTAGTTGTTTGAAAGGTTGCGGTATTATAGAATCACTTTTGGAGGTCTGCGTTATCTTCTAGATGATCAAACATTTGAAATAAGTTTCCGCACACTCTTATTTAGCGCAGCAAAATGACTGAAAACTTATGTACAAGTGGGGTTTGAACTGAAGCTGGAAAATACATCAAATCGTTCCGTGACATCTTGCAATATGTATAAAAGCATAAGAACAACTTCAGGAAATGACACAATGCATTAGATTATGGCGAATAGTGACGAATCTTCATCAAACAATAAAAACCAATTTAGAGCACTATAGCATTCCCTGCCAATTTTGCAATATTTGAATGATGTTGTCAAGTGGAGCAGATGTTGGGAGCATAATGCAAAGTATTGTTGGGAAGTTTCTTGAAACACTTGAGAGCACTTAGAAGGGTGGTTTGTAATATCCCCTTTACACACCAGCCAATCACCAATACTCAGCACTCCAATGCTAACCATCAGCGAATTGCCAATCAACAGCCTGCTGCATTATGAAATTGCAACATGGGTAGAGGAGTGCCACCCTTTACTTGGAATTCGCCATATGAGGAGTGCCAAAACACAACAATCACTAATTAAACAACAGTTATTCGTTATTAACAAGGAGGTCCCATGTAAACAACATCAATTAATAAAGCATTAATCAATACAACAATCATTAATTATTATTTAATTAACTAGTAATCAGCATTTATTTGACGAAAGGTCGCCACCTTTGGAGAAGACATGTTGTTTGATGGAATGCTATGAAGTATGAATAATCATTGGTATGGAAGGAATCATTCCATAATGTATTCAATTTATAACCATGTACAAACAGTAGCTTTACATTAATTTTAAGGACATAACCCCTTAATTATAGAATCGGATTTCAAGGACAAAAACCCTTGTCATCACAATAAATCAAGGACGAAACTCCTTGAGGATTCACATTATATTATTTGAGATCTGAAAACTCTGAATTAAATTTTATTTTATTATCTAAATTATTAATGCAAGTATAAAATTCATATTTATCTTAAACGGAATTCTAAGGAATCCAAATTAACATATAATATTCCGATTTGGGATATTATAGTGCTATTAGAGCCAAGATCTTGCCAGCTTGTGAGGGTTTGTGTTTGCAGATTTGAATGCATAGTCTATGAATCATGGAGTTAATGAGTGAAGATGAATTGAGAACAAAGCTCCGCAGATTGGGGAAAAAGCTTGAGCATCTACATCATTCAAAAAATGTTTTACTCAATATTTTGGAGGAAACGGTAAACTGTTTGTCCATGATAGGACAAACAGATTTTAAGTCTATGTTTTGAGCAATGAATCCTTTGGTAGTTTATTTGGCTAGGCCCAAGTTTTTGAGACATTCAGATTCGGATGTGACACTTGCAGTTATCACTTGTATTAGTGAAATTACAAGGATAACAACTCCGGAACAGCCATACAGTGACATCACAAGTTCTTTTGAAGGTCTTGGTGACATCACAAGTTCTTTTGCTAAAAGGGTCACTATTTTGGAAACTACGGCAAAAATCAGATCTTGTGTGCTAATGTTGGGTCTGAAATCTGATCATCTTATTCTCCGCATGTTTGGATGTTTATTTGTTGCTGTTTATAAAAATCATACATAAAATGTAGTAGTTTCAATGAAAACTATTATGACTTTGGTCCTGAATGAGAATGATGATATTTCCCATCAATTATTATCCATACTAATGGCGGGTTTTGAGCAGGTAGTCTCACTAGTTGCACGTACACTAGCTAAAAATGTTGTTGCTCAGTGTTCAGAAAAGCGAAAGCCATATGTGACAATTGAAGGACATGAAGATGTGTTGCTAAATAAAGACCCAGAAAAAGTGTTAGATATAGCAGAATCTCCAAGGGAAGAAGAAGAAATCAATGAGCATGAACTAAAGGAAGTGCAAGGTAAAGATTTTTTATTGGTAGATGTCTATCTTTAAATGATTGTAAGCATGACAATGAAGTCACAAAAGGTGAAAACAAGGAGCTTAAGCCAAAAAAGGATGAAATTGAAGTAAAAAGGGCATCATTTGTTGTATACAAAGGGTTCAAGATTAAAGAACTTGCAGCAACCTACCAACCTTCGAATATCCATTGACTTATTTTCAGAACAGCCCTACAAACAGTCATGTGATTGAGGAAAATATTGGAAATCTTGAGGATATAAGGGTTGGAGGTATCTCCGCAAACCCCAATTCATCAAGGGAGAATAAGTTTTTCATCACCCCAAGGTATGGGAAGGTTGGTAACACTTAAGATTTGTTGCTTCATGCTATGCGATTTCAGTTCTGTTGTCTTCATAGGAAGCATGCAAGAAAATGTGATAAAATGAAGGTTATGGTTTGCAATATGAGGCATGAGGGCTTCTTGATTCAAGTTCACAATTATTGGTACCAAGAGGTATGGGATCCCGGTCATTTTCTGAGTTTTACAAAAGTTTTCAATTCTAATTTTAAATTTTTTATGACTGATTTTATGGGAATAAAGAAAGAATTAGATTTGTGTGGGGTTTGGAGGAATATAGGCATGCACAAGTTGACATTGGAAGGTTGGCATACAAAACGAAGCTTCTTATTTGAAAACCATGGTATTCACAAGGTTGGGGGTTTGGAAGTCATCTCAACCCATGTCTATTCAACAAAGAAATATGAGCCTATTTGCTCTCATACAAGTGGGCGTACAGGTACTTTCAATCATAGAAAATAACTCTTTTTTGTGTGGGATTGCTAACATGGTATTTTCAGTCCTTGCATGGTTGTTTTCATTGGCCATCTTGTTGAATGTTACAAGGAGATGTTGGGTTGGTACCAGCTGCATCATTTTCATGTTGTTAGCCATGAAAATGATAGGCATAAGGCTGCTGTTATCACTTGTGAACAGCAGCATGTTTGCACAAAATAAGAGGAAAACTTTAATGGAAATGGGTGGAGGAAGGGTTCAACTGAAAGGTATCTTTAGGGCAGCCACCAAGGCACCTAGTTGGATGAATTTCTGAATGTTGTATGGCTGTTGTGACTCATTTTCAGCCCACCCACAATCTGATTCACATCATATATTGAGTGGGACACCCTGCCAAGCCATGAGAGGATTTATGAGAACTCAAGAGTTGGGTATTCCAAAACTTTCATTGCATGAGAATAGCCCAATGGGACTGTTACAACACAATGATTGGGGATTCCATCATTTGAATGGAATTCATGAGATGATTGTAAGCAATGGAAGAAAGCTAGCTGTCATGTCTATGAAGCATGATGAAGGTGTGATCACAAAAGTGTTGGTAAATACTACTTTTTTCTCTAACTTGTTTGTTCCATGTGTAGGTGTGAGAGGTGAGACTTCTGATTTCATTTGGGATTCATTCTCAATCCACATAGAGCCTCATTCGTATCCTGTTTTGGAAGGTACAGCCCTTCTTTCTATTGAATATATCAACTTACCTGGGTTGTGGATTGAAGACAACAGTGCCACTTTGGTAAGGGTTGATTGGATTTGTTCCATGCCAAAGATCGGAATTCAAGCATACGAAAGTTGGCTAAGTGGGAAGATACAGGGCAACTGAGTTTGCAATTGCTTGAGGACAAGCAATTTTGGGAAGGGAGGACTGTAATATCCCCTTGACCCACCAGCCAATCGCCAATACTCAGTAGTCCGATGCCAACCATCAGCCAATTGCCAATCAACAGCCAAGATTATGAAATTGTAACATTGGAAGAGGAGCGCCACCATTTACTTGGAAATTGCCATATGAGGAGTGCCAAAACACAACAATTATTAATTAAACAATGGTTATTTGTTATTAACAAGGAGCGCCCATGTAAACATCAATTAATAAAGCATTAATCAATACAACAATAATTAATTATTATTTAATTAATTAGTAATCAGCATTTATTTGACAAAAGGTCGCCACCTTTGGAGACATGTCATTTGATGGAAGGCTATGAAGTATTAATAATCAATCGTTGGTATGGAAGGAATCATTCAATAATGTATTCAATTTTATAACCATGTACAAGCAACATTTTTATAGTAGTTTTAAGGATGAAACCCCTTAATTGTAGAATCGGATTTCAAAGATGAAAACCCTTGTCATCACAATAAATCAAAGATGAAACCCCTCTAAAATTCACATTATATTATTTGAGATCTGGAAACTCTGATAATATTCCAATTTGGGATATTACATGGTTGTTGGGTTGCAACAGGTTTGTGGTTAATTTGTAGATCACGATATAACAAGGGATTTTCTAGAGGTTCGAGTATCTATCAAATGAGGTTGCATGGTCAGGGGTTGCCTAACAGTTGGAAGAAGGATCAGTTTCAACTACCTAATCGTTTCTTGTTAGTATGGACGAGATTGGAAATAGTAGAGTTGGTATTACATCACATGGCGATGTGTTATAGGTCATTGGGAATGTATTGTGCATTTAATGATGGTGGTGGATAGTAGTGTGTTATGAACATTAAATGATTGTGGCATCAGTGGGTAGTTGAGAGCGTCAATGTGAGTAGGTGGATCATGCATCTATACAAACACACCCCTACCTTTGAGAGATGAAGAGTTAGATCACCCAAGCTATAAGTAGTTGACAAGAGAGGTTTTTTAGGAAGGGCAATCAAATTCAGAAAGGTTTTAACGCATCTCACTTTGAGATTGTGGTAGCATTGTAATGTTTGTAATTAGATTGTAGTGAATGCAAGTTGTGATTCCTTCATTGAAATCAATAAGTCATTGTTGTTTTATTCTATTTCTGTGTGCTAGGGTGCAATTAGTCTGTTGTTGTGTTGATTTTGTGAGCTGTGCGATCTAAGGCCGTCCTTCATTGGACCCCCTAACTGCGACTGTATCAGCTGGTTATATGCCAACCATTAATCCCAAGATCTTGGATACTTCTTGTTGTAGCCCCTTATCAATTGTACCAAAGTCCTTTTTACAAGTTTTGTTTGTCCATCGATTTGAGGATGGAAAAACAAGCAAAGGCATCCTTGTACTCCTCAAGATATTAATGACTTTCAATAAATTTTTTCTTCATTTCAATCCAAGGATATTATTTTGTGGTTCTTTCTCTGTTTGCCAAATTTACTAATTGCAACTTTGATTCTTCAAATTTCTTTCGTTTATCAAATTGGAGAGTTGTTTTTATCCAACTTTGCCTTTCTCATTGGGAACATAGTAAAATACCTTGGGTATGCTTCTTTGCATTACTCTAAAGGCTTATTTGACTCTATATTATCAGAGCCCTTCAATATTTCATAATCATCCAATTGCCAATGTAAAAGCTTTGTGTCTGACAAGAGTTTACTTTCTAAGCATTCTTCTAATCTCATGACACCATTTGTGTCATAGTCCCCTTGTGACAATAGTGCTTTCCCAATGATGGCAAACTGTTGTTACATTTCAACATTGTCTCCCAAGGATTGCATTACGAGGTTTAATTTCATCCTAAAGCTCCATTACAACAAAATCTATTTGGAATGGTTTTCCTGCTATCAGGTCAAAACTTCCTTGTCAAAATTCCCACTGATTGTATTCTCAAATGGTTTTCTATCCTCAACTTGAAAGTAGAGGAATCTAGAGTAGGCTTATCCAATGTTAGACACGTTTCTTACGTTTAGGATATTCACTCTTGTTCTCGCATCAATATGAACATTATCAAAGACTAATGCTTTGACATCCATACTTATAACTGGGGTCGTTCATCATAGATAGATTAGATAAGATAAGATAAATATATTAATGTCCAACTAATGACCACAAAAGTAGGTCAAAGGCGCTGTTGATTACAAAAATGTGTCAGGAAAAAGCAGGAAACCAAAAAGGTCTCCGAAAACAAGAAAAACAATGCTGAAAGAAATAGTATAAAAACATGGCAAAGAGTGACCATGCTCAAAGCCAAACCACCAAAGGACCTAACCACACTCAGGTCCAAAGAAGGGAGCAAAAGAAATGAGCAATCTCCAAGAATCTATAAACATTGGGAGCACGAGGATGATCCTTAAGATAGAAGAACCAGGTTGGAACCCATCAAGAGTTCGATCCAACTCTCGTAGCATCCAAGGCCGACGAGAAGAAGCTCCGAATAGAAGTCTGACTCGAAGAAGGGGAGGTATAATGCTTGGTCTATCCTCCAATCCTCTGCCTAGAAGGAAAAGTCCTATGTGAAGGTCTGGTGGATCTAGTCTGCCACCTGATGCCGGGTCTAAGGTGCATATGCTGATGAAAACTCGGAGAACTGTGAATAGTGTCTCTGGGCCTCATTGATTTGGAATGTAGGGCTGTACTGATGTCAATCTGTTGCTTAGTGCCTCTCCTCGAAGGTAGCTCCATGAAAAAGGAAGTAATCTGCTGAGTGGAAACTGGTCTAGTGGGTCTTTGAATAAAATGATCACGAAGCTTAAGAGCTTCCTGTATATATAAAGCCAAGCATCTTTGGTCCTCATATCTAGAGAAGTCAAAAAGAGTATGCGTCCTCCTAAATAGGCAGTAAAACCTCCCTTTGATCTCATAGTAAATGGGACAACGAAAGATGAAATTCTCCTCAGACTCCGTCCCCTGGATGCTGCATAACTGACAAACCCTGTCTGCTCGATCTATCTGGGGATCTATCTCAATCCTAAACTTGTGAGACCCCACTTGAAACTATCCTAATGGGATGTGAAGAGAGTGCATCCTGTGGACGAATGAAAAGCCCATCACTCAGCTCCAAGAAGTGCTCTGCATAAAATGCCATCTTAGGGCGTAACCAATGGGAAGGTTTACCCAAGCAGTATGGATAAATTGTCTATAGATATCATCCCTAATAATCCAGTTCAACTCCTGTCTAGTGGGTAGAAGATGAGCTGGTGCATCCAAGGAGTACATAAATGGAGGAAGTCGGTCCATCCTGATTCCCACAGACTCCAGTAGATCAGAAACTCTTGTATACCAACAATGTCCATGGGTCGAAGGAGCTGAGAGAGCAAGATTCTCTTAAGAACAATATGCTAAGTATGGGTATTTGTCACGTCCACTCACAGAATCAACAAACCTTTGTATGCGATGTATGAAAGTGATCAGATCAAATATAGTCTCCAGTTGGAAGGGTCAGGCTCCAAACTCTGCAAGAATAATGTGTTGGGGAATTGTCTGCTTACATCTGATCATGCGGCGAAGAAGTGTTTGGACCCTCTCGACAGTAGCCCAATCAGCCTCATGTAGAGAGGGCCCCCAAACTATAGATCCATAGAGAATTGTGGATCTGATAAGTGTATCCATGAGTGACGTCTTGGAAGAGATATCCCGAAAGTGATGCTGAAAACATTGTCTTTCAAGGAGAGCTAAAGAACCATAACCTTTGCTTAATCTAGGCTGGAGTGCCTGCCTCAAGCTGAAACGTGGACCAGAAAATTGTAGTCCCAGATAAGTATAGGAATTGGTAATCTCAACCTCCTTTCCTCTGAAAAAGAAATGGAGGTGGGAGGTCTTCAAGCCATTAAATACCATGACCTTGGTTTTCCCCAAATTAACGGTCAATTGTCGGAGATCACAAAAGAGAGCCAAAGCATCCAATTGCCGCTGTAAGCCCTCAAGAGAAGAGGCTAGGAGAACCACATCGTCCGCAAACAAGAGGATAGAAATCAGAACTTGGTGAAGAAGACACCCATCACTAGCCTGAATAAGTTCATGAAGAAAGGTCTCTAACTCATCAATGTATATCCCAAATAAGGTTGGGGACAAAGGGCATCCTTTTTTGACCCCAATGGTACTCCTAATAAAGTTTGAAATCCCATGAACCGTGCGGAGACAACCAAGAACATTCTCATATAATCTCATAATGGCTGCCAAGAGGGTCTCAAAAATGCCAATATTCCTAAATCTTTGGAAAAGTGCCTATCTAGGAACAGAATCAAACGCTTTCCTAAAGTCTACAAAACAACAATAGACTTTGGATGAGTGATGACGTGCCTCCTCAATAATGGCCCGGAGTGTGAAAATATGATCAATGGTCTGATGGGCTGGTCTAAACCCTGCCTTTCCCCTAGCTCAGAGGTGTCTCTGCTCTAGCTAAGAAACCTCTATTACATGGAAACCTCCAACGTCTTGAATTGTATTTTATCATAAGTTTCAGGTAAGATTTTTGTGATACCCTGATGGATATAGTTATGGTACTTGTCATCAAATGAGAAGGCAATTGCTGATGTGTCATTTCTTTCATCCCTTTCTTCAGTCAGGTCTAAGTTGCTTGCTTTTCCCATTGATGTTGACTGACCTGAACAGCTGATTCACACCATCGTTTGACATTAAATCCGTCTTCTCTTAGCTTGACATAACCTCATTATGCGATTTCTCTATTCTCACATTGGAAAATGTGTCCTCTTATCTTTTTATTATTAGTCAGTGCTGACTTTTTTTTTCCATCAGCCCACGTCAACTTTTCTGTAATTTTCAGATGCCTCATTGGACCTTGCTTAACTAGTTACTTATTTTCAGCTACATTACCAGGTTCACCCCTCCTTGGGCCTGGGTATCAAAACAAGATGTTCTTGTTCCCAGTCTGGGTCCAGGTCTGATTTGGCCCCATGTATGCTCAGGCTGGCTTGGGTACGCCTGAATCCTTCTAGTTCGCCCCTCCTTGGGCCGGGTACCAATCCAGGATGCACCCAATCTAGGTTTGGGACGTACCTGGTTTGACCCTGAGTACACCCAAGCCAACCTGAGTATCCCTGAGTCCTTATGCTCAAAGACTTAGGCGTACCTGAGACGAATCCAGGGTGAGTCCATTTTTCCAATTTCTTTTCACATCATTCTTATAATATTTTTGCATGGCATAGTTACTAGAAACACACTGCAACTTGTTGCATATCACTTTGTGTAATAAAAAAATTACACGAAATAGTTTTGAGTACAACGTAAGACAATACACGTGGGATTTGCTGAAAATGACGATTGTGTAGGTGTAGTTAATGTTCTATTCTTAAACCTTTTTCTTTTGTTTTCACTTACAATCACACTTTGAAAACTAAATAAATCAGTCTCGACAGGGAACAGTACATTCATTTTGATCTCATTACCTTTTTCAAAACCTACTTATAAATAATATTCAGATAACAATGTGTTTATGTGTGTAAGGAAGGAGAGTGGTGTTAGTTCCTGAAAGTGTTAGATGTTTTATAATATTAAGGGACTTCACCTTTATATGGTAGAATATTATTTTAATAGTTGGAATTGTGATAGCTTCAAAAGTAAATTTTAAATTTTTTTTACTTCAAGCCTGTTAAAAGAGTCGGGTAATATTTTCTCATAAGCGAGACAGTCAAAGTATGAATAGTTTATTTAATGGTCATGTTCAAGCTTATTTATATTTTTAAAATTAGTTTTTAATATATGTTATTGAGGATTTTGTGCACATTGTTTAATATTTTAAGGTTATGGTGAGATAAAGTAATAATATTTAATTCCTGTAATATTAATGCTATATAAAGTAATTATAAAGTATTACTATTGATATTTATTATTCTTGTTTATTAGGTCACAGCATTTATGTTTATTATTTTATATATTGTTTGTACGGCCGTACCAAAGTTGTATTTGGGGAAAATTTTTCCATACCAGTGTGCCTATATCCAACGGAACCAGCAACTTAGCTTGTCAGTTGTCGTAGCTCTTAACATTTTATACACTTCAAGTGTTGTTTGTCTCTGATTGCCTAAGTTGGGTGTTATTTTTCACTTTGTCTTATTGGCATCATATATTCTTGCTAGGTCGAGATCATATCCACCTGGGATTTTGGGCTTTGATTGCCCTCGTGTTCGGCAAGTTTCCACCACTAGTATAATTTTGTTGTTCCTTTCTTTGGACAAATTTTGGCAAAATGCTGCCACATTTCACAATTTTGATTTTGTACCATTGGCTGTCCTTTACTGTCATTTTCATTAGTGGCTACTTTTTTATTCTTCTATTATAGTTACTGTTGTTGTATGAATTTTCTTAATGCACTGTATGGCTATCCTTGCGGGGTTGCAAACATATCTTTTCTTTTTTTAATTCTTCGCATTATTTCTAGAGTCTTTGTATCATGGAATTTATATTTTTGCAATATAAGACAGTGCATTCATCGTTAGAATGCTGTTCCATCTCACTCTTTGTGCACCTTACTCTGTTCTTGGTCTTCATTAGTTTCATTTCTTTAGAAGTTGCACCAAGCCTTGTTGGAAAATTAGATTTGCTAATAATTTTATGACAGATTCTTAGATTTTATGACCGATTTTTAGGGTTTAGTATGGCATTCTAGATCTTCCAATTTTTTCTGGTTCATGATGTGGTAACTCATATCTTTAGGGTGACCTGTCACATTAGAAACCCTATTTCTTGCTAACCCCTCGCTCTTGGATGGACTTGAACAATTCGATCCGAATTCTCTCAATGGCCCATCTTCCTTGTGGCCCTTGTCCTTATTTGTCACTGAAAATTTTGAATCAAATGGATTTTCAAACCGCATTAGATCAATCAACTTCCTTCTCACTTTCTACAGGCGTACAACCTGCTTTCTCTGTCTTTTCCCAATAATCTCTTTGATCTCCTAACACAAGGTGTGTGCCTATGCTCTATTGTATGCACTTTTCTATTTGATAGATTAGACCATTTCTACTTTGCTATGCAATTGCCATGAACTCATTCGTCAATGGGGCTGATACCCAATGTAGACATATTCTTTCCACAAGATCTATCTGGCAAGAGATGGTGAATGTCTGTTCTTGCTTAACACTAGATCCACGGGTATTGGCCTAGTGGTATGAAGGTTGTCTATGATAGAGATGGTCAAGGTTCAAATCCCGTGGGCTATGCTGCACAAAAGTCAAAGTGAAAAAGGATCAAGTATCCTCCATGAATAAAAAAGTTGTAAATTACTCCAAGGGTGTGGGAAGATTGGCAAGGCTTGGTTTACTCAAACAAGCCTGAAAAACCTTTGCTTGAGAGAGACTACAATAAATAAAAAATTTGGAAGTGCCTTGCCAAGCACCCCGGTTTGGTGTTTTGATGTGGACTTACATTTACAAGCTAATTGATCTGAGTTCAAATCCCACTAATGGGTAAATGGCATGTCCATGCCAAGCAAGCTTAAAAAACCTCCGCTTGATAGAGGCTACAATAAATACTTTTTTTCCAAGTGCCTTACCAAGCACCCTGATTTGGTGTTTTGGTGTGGACTTACTTTTACAAGTTAATTGATTTGAGTTCAAATCCCACTAATGGGCAAATGGCATGTCTATGCCAGGCAAGCTTAAAAAACCTTTGCTTGAGAGAGGCTACAATAAATAATTTTTTTGTAAGTGCCTTGCCAAGCACCCCGGTTTGGTGTTTTGGTGTGGACTTACATTTACAAGTTAATTGATCCAAATTCAAATCCTGCTAGTGGGCAAATGACATGTCTCTGCTAAGCAAGCTTAAAAAACCTCCACTTGAGAGAGGCTACAATTAATTAAAAATTTGTTAGTACCTTGCCGAGCACCCCAGTTTGTTGTTTTGGTGTGGGTTTACATTTACAAGTTAATTGATCCGAGTTCAGTTCTTTTACACAAGAATAAAATCCCAGGAGGTAAGAACCTGAAACAATACTTAAGGTAAAGTGATAAAGTCCTTTTGCACAAGGGGGGTCTCATATGCCAAATTGACATGCTATCTAGGTTGGGAGCTAAAAAATCAGCCATATAACTGTAGCAATACAGTCTTCATTTTTAATGGTTATTCAATTTGAGAAAGTAGTGAGTCTTTAAACAAATTAGCAACCTTTCAGAAACACCTTGGTAATTAACAAAGTTTAATAATTAATGACAATCAGCTACCCCTAACCACCTAGAAATGTAAAAAGATCATCACGAGTTCTGTTTACCCAATTAGTCAAGCCTAATAACTGGCCAAGCCTAAGGTAACCTAATTTCCTATTTTTGTTTTCAAAAACCAAAATCATTCATTTCAAAGCTGGAGATTAACTGTTCACAACAGCTTGGGCTTAAAGATGCTTCCCATATCTCAAATTTATGTGCTATGGAAGTCCACCTGTACGACAAATTGTCGAAAAGCAACCTCCTTGCTTGACTGTTTGAATGGTCTTCATGATTTTGTGGTGTGCAATATACAGGTATCATAGTCAAGGAATTGATAGACTGTTACTGAAGAAAAATGCATTAAAAGTGAACATAAAAAGAATACCTTGTGCCATGGTGTTGAAGATGGGACAACAACAAAGGGGTTATCTAATTACCATGAAATAACTTAAGACAGAATCACACCAAAGTCGTTTTCTGAAACTGGTCTTTTTATGTTATTTCAAATCTCACGAAAGACTCACGAGCCTTACCGTTGTCAATCATCCTCTAGAAAAAAAAGCTTCTTTGTAACATGCTGAGAGTTGTTCAGAATTTGGGTAGTATCGAAAAAAATGACATCTTTCTAAAACAATGATCATAACTTATAGGCAAGAGAGGGAGCAAGGTGAGGATGCCTAAAGGAAAAGTTCTATCAACCACAACTTAACTAGGAAAAACTTGCCACAATTATAAACATACTTAATGCAAGGTGAACATGCATTTAATTCATGATATAGTTCACCACAAGTAACCTACTAAGAAGTTATAAAATTATACAAGTGCTACTGAACCAACTCACTAAATGCCAGTACGGTTTAATACATACTACATGAGAAGCACCCAACGTGTTCATCATTTCCTTATTTCTTCGGAGGAAATTGTCCCCAGTTTCCTTCACTTTAGATGGGGCAAGAGTGGCTTAAATTTTTTATCTAGTCTTGGTTCAATTTATTAGTAGTTTTTGTTTTGGCAGGGGTTGTTGAAAGTCTTGGATGTTGTGTATGGAAGGATATATTCTTGTGGAGTGATACAACAAGAGAAGAAATATATTCCTTTATCCCAGTCAAAGACCCTGACTCTACTATTATAGAGTAAGATTGAAACTAAGATCACCACAACTGGTAAGATTGAAAAATTAGAAGACATGAGTATAAGTTTGTTGCATACTACATGAGTAGCCCTCAATGTGTTTATTTTTTTGTTGTTTCCTCCTTTCTTAGGAGGAAGTTGAACCCAGTGTCCTTGACTTTAGATAGGGAGCGAGTGGCTCAAGTCTTTTATTGGTCTTGGTCCAATTTTTTAATTATTTATCTTTTGGTAAGGGCTGTGGGAAGTCTTGGAAGATGTATGTGGAATGATGTATTTTTGTTGAACAATACTACAATATAATAAAATATTGCTGTATCTCAATCAAGAACACTGACTCTATGTTGTTATTGACCAACGTCGAAAACTAAAATCATCACAACATCTACAAACCAAATACTTTAACATATGCAAGAAGTGTGCCATGTGATTCAAAACAAAGGCCAACTGTTATATATAAATTTTGTTTTTACAACGATGTGACATGTGAAATTCATGAGATATTAATTTTTTAATGTATGAAATACAAGAACACTTCTTTTTCTCCTAGTATGTGACATATCTTGATGGCTTTATTAATGCTGCTTTTGATATTTAGTGCAGGCATGTTTTTTTTCCGCAACTCTGAATGGAGCAAGAAATTTTTGGATTTGTGGTGGAATCAAAGTAGCTTTATTCGTCCGTTTGGGGAAAGTAAAAGTGGAGACAATGATGCCTTGAAACACTTAATCAAAAACATGCCCATTGATGAATTGAAACAGAATGTTTACATACCTGAAATGCAATGTATTTTCAATTCTTACCTATGGACGCCTTCATGGAAAAGTAGCCACCGGTTAATGACATTGACAAGAACTGTTTGGCAAGGTAAGATGGTTTATGCAATTACACTTCTATGGGTTTCAAATCTTGCCTTCGTTGTCATTTCTATTGAGTTGGAATCATGGGTTTGAATATCATATAGGTTGTTTTCATTTGGTCTACCTATTGAGCATTTTCTTATTGGAAGACATGTCTCCACTTTGGTCTTGAGTTATCCGGTCTCCACATTATTTCTCTGTTGATCACGCTTGCCATGCTAGAATGTTTTTGGGCTCAAATGTGTTTTAATAGGAACAAATGGCAATTATATTAATATATAGAAACTGCACAAAATTGCAGACCTTTTCAGAGCCTGCCAAAACTCCAGCCAAAAAGAAGGCATTACACAAAAAGTTCCTCTTTGGATAGATACTATGTTGAATCTTAAGTCTATAGGTAAATAAACATAACCGATGTTGAACATTAACAAAACTTGACAAAAACATTGGCAGCAGTAGTCCAATATCCTGAGTTTGATCATATGCTATACTTAGAACCGGAATAAGAGACAATTAACAAAATAGGGGACAAAACCAAATGTTTTCACCTAGCCATTAGTTTTGATTAAAGCTACGTTACTGGATACGCCCCCCCAGGCCTAGGGAGCGTGGGGGAAACACTCCCGGATACGGGAGTGTGGGGGATATGCCTAGGAAGTGTTTCTAGGCTGCGCATACACCCGGGTACGTCTGGGTGACGTATCCGGACATATCCGCAGCCTAGGGACACTCCCTGGGTGTATCCCTGCACTCCTAGATGTTAAAACATTTTTTTTTTCAATTTTGCCCAATGAAAGGTCAAACATGGACTTCAAAATACAATTAAAAACAAACTAAAGTGGATTCCCAACCCTAAAAACAGCATTCACACTCATTTTATCAAAAGATAACAACACATTTACCTTTCATTGCATTTTTAACTCTCAAATGAACCACATGATGATGAAGCCATCGCAGCCGAAGATGAAAATGAATATAGTGAATCATGAAAATGCTGATTTGTCTTTATTTTTGTCCATACATTGTAAGATTTGCACCATGCACCTGTTATAAAACTAATATAATTTTGACCATTGAATATTATGATATTTGGCATTGAATTATGAGTATATTTTGTGGTTATTTAACTTATTTTGTTTCCTCTATGCATATTATGTGGTTAATTTTGCTTATATGATTATATTTTTATATTTTTAATTTTATTATAAATATTTTTGTATGGCCATATCCAAATGTATCCAACCCCCCCAAAAAAAATCCACGTATCTCTGTATCTGATTCTCGTACCCGTATCCATATCGGCAACCTAGTATTAAAGGGAATGTTGTCTTGAAGAAATTGTAGAACAGCAGTCTTTTCTACACATGGCTCTTTCTTCAGCTGTTCACTTATGTTGGATTTGAGAGCTGAGAACTATGTGAAGTTATCTACAACAATCTCAATGGAAACATTTGAGGAAGCCATATGAAATAGTAGTTTCTACAAGGTAGGCAATTTGAAAATTGGCAGAGGTGCCTGTAAACTAGGTGTTAACTTGAGAAAGTGCTGCATTATGGCAGCCTCCAAGCCCTTAATATCAGTCATGGATGCCAAAGATAGCACGATCCAGAGCATATTTTGTTGCATATCGTGAATAAAATCACCTCCTTTAGCTGCATGTCCATTCTCTTTATTTCCTTCTCTATCTTCCAGAATTGTTATTCTATGGTGAAGTAAATCTCCTCAGATGCGTTTTACATGTTTATCCCACTCCCTGTAGACATGGCCGTAGTGAAAGACTGAGAAGAGAGCTGGGAGATAAAGGCTTCAACAAAAGGAGATATGTAGGCTCTAGGTATAGATGCAAGAGCACAAGGGCGAGATACAGGGCCAAAATTAAAGACAAAAAATTGACAGTTGACTTATTGGACCAGCGAGTAGAGAAATCAACATTATAGATGAAAAAATTGTCACTACTAGGTTGAGAGATGTTTGCCTGAGATATACCTTTCAGGAGTTAAGTGTGTGAAGGAGATGCACTGTTTTCCATGCTGGTTAGAATCTTTTAAAACTATTGTCGTTGGGTTGGCAAAGTTGCAGCAGACTTGAGCGTGGCTGTAGTTTTCCTAATAGCTAATTCATGTGTTAACTGCTCTTTAGATGCTGCCAATTTGTGCTCTACGTTGGCCTTTTTGGTCTGCGGTTTTTAACTACTATACTTTTCCAGGGATTAATTATGCACAAAGCAAATCTAATAAAGTACCTTGAATCTACTACCAAAATTCACATGAATTCAGTAGGAACACAAAATTCTGTGTCAAAGTCAAAATAGAACTGAGTGATTTGCAACTGAGCCTGTATTTGATTCTATTTCCTCTCCATAGATCAGGTCACAACATAGCCTAGCTATCCATGAAGGAAGTATAGAAATGTCAACCAGATTTTAAACACTGATACTCTAATGACCACAATGAATAGAGGCCTTAACTTCTCATTATACCTAGAATTTGTAATAAAAACATCTCATACTTTATCATAAAAAACGTGTCAATTGTACTTCAGCTGTAACCCCCAAAAAACAGAGTAAGGCACGAGTTGAAATAAGGAATTGAGCACCTTGGTCATTTTAGAATTATGTCCTCAAGAGTGCACATCGTGGCTTAGTTCAGGCAAACATATATTCTCAAATAGCATTGGTAAACAAACGGAAAAAATTATGTTAACATCCACAGGTAACCAAAAAATAGGTCAGTTTGACTCAAATACATCCAATTATAATAGACGAGTGTTAGGGACAAAAGTAACCTAACTTACACTCTTAACCCTAGATTAATACCAAAGCAAGAGGAGGTAACCCAAGGCAACTGAACCCAAACACAGATCACAAAGAACGTACAAATGAAAATAGATATACAAAGGTGAGAGAAACCTATCAGAATAATAAGGATCCAATGAAGACCAAAGCTAGAAACTGGTATTGTATATAGACCACAGTCAGTCATCTGAATCACCCTCGGAGCAGAAGAAAAACCATCATCCATCACCAAAAAGGGGCCAAAACTAGGTCCAATGATCTTTGTGGGATGATGCATTGGGCTTAGGGGGCAAGGCTAAAAATTCCTAGGGGAAGTAGGGTACCCCTCCCCAGGTCCTCACAAGTCATCCAAGGCTGACATATCCCTTGAAGACTGAAGTATAGAGGAAAACTAGAGATCTGAACTTGCCTCTTTTTGGCGTTGATGGCCTTCTAGTTCTTCAGACCAAGATCACGAAGACCAAGAACATTATACAAATAAACGTTGAGTAGTTTTCTTTACAGAAAAATGAAATGACATAATAGGATCTTGAGAACCTTTTCACTTCAGAATCCTGTTTTGCAACACCAACAAAAAAAATGTTTTGATTTTGGGCCAAACATTCAAACCCAAAACTTTGTTCCATAACTTGGAAACAATCACTTCACCTTTTTGTTGGAAAGAAAAATAAATGCTGCCTTTTATTATGCACTCTTTGTTATTGTACTACCCCAAATTAGCTTATGAACATCAATTTTACAGCCAAACCTACCGCATTGTCCCTTTGTTAATGGTTACTACCAGCGCCTTCAAAGATTAGCCCAATAGATGACATTCTCTTGCCTATGACTCATTATAGCACCAATCACAAGAATAATTTTTAACTCTTAGAGCTTTTGTTTTGGCCATTGCTCGACCGTTTGGATCTTTAGTGACATCAACCAACCATTATGGTCAAATGCTAGTCATGAAGAGTTAGTGCACCAAAAGAGATCCAATGTTTGGATATCTTTCCACATATAAACATGTAATTACCGCCTCTGTCATCTATACAAGATATGGGGACCTATCTCTAGCTACAATAGGTTTTAAACAAGCATAGTTGTATGCACCACTTTCAACCAATTAGGTGCCATGTTGGGATCTAGTGAAAGTAACAACTGTGCACAAATCTGTTGATCACAAAAGTCTTAAGTTATGTTTCTTAATGTGTTCAAAATGGCTCTTGGACTCATTTAATATAATAAAAGGACGGGATAAGACGAGATGAGCTGAGGAAAATGGGGATTTGTTTATATCATACTATGTACCATGTAGTGAATGTTGTCTGATAAATTTAAAGTCGCTCCTTCGGTCCATTATATTTTGTCACATGGTTATGTATCTATGAACATTCTCCCTTTTATAGGCTATCAAAAATCATTGATCAATACAAACTACCAATTATTAGTCATTAAAAGCAGAATGTAACAAAAGATACAAGACAATAATTTGAGGATTGTAAAGACAATCTTTACCATATAAATGTATTTGCAAGGAGGTACACAAACACTAAATTCGTCTTAGCACATCTCATGCTGCTTTCATCTCACAATATCTGCGCAGTTTGGTGAAGATTACAATGAGATGACCTGGTGTTAAATCAAACTTAAGAGTATGCCCTGTTCTCTTCTTTGAGCTTATTCACGAGTTGAGCTTTTGTATTATACCTGTGCAAATGATCTCACCAGATGTACTACACAGAAAGAGTCCTGGAGAACCATATTTTTGGGACATAAAGGATAAGCAAAACAGGACATAATTGATTTCAACCTCTCCCTCATCTTGATCATGTTACAGACATTTATTTACTTTGTTTTGACAAGGCTGAAATGCGATCCAATAGCTGGAAGACTTGCTGACTTGCTCTGGCAACCTTTACAGCTGCTGTATAAGTTAAATAACCACAAAACATACAAATAATTCAATGCCAAATATCATATTATTCAATTGTTGAACTTAGATTAGTCTTAGTAGTTATTACAAGTACATAGTGCAAATGTTACAATCTATGGACAAAAATACAGACAAGAAAATGCACTATCTGCAGTTTGGTGAAGATTACAATGAGATGCCCTGTTATTAGATCAACTTAAGACTATGGCCTGTTCTCTTCTTTGAGCTTATTCACCAGTTGAGCTTTCGTATTATTAATTATACCTGGGCAACTGATCTTACTGTATGTACTGCACAAAAAGAGTCCTGGAGAACCATATGTTTGGGACATAAAGGATAAGCAAAAAAAAGATATTATTGATTTCAACCTCTCCCTCATCTTGATCATGTTACAGACATTTATTTCCTTTATTTTGGCAAGGCTGAATCATGATCCAATAACTGGAAGACTTGCTGACTTGCTCTGGCAACCTTCATAGCTGTTGTATACAGCCCTAATAAAGAAGATACAGATGAATTGATTGAGGCTCACGTTTTGAAAACACAGCCAGCCATTGAAACTGCAGATAGGTTTTCATACTTTATTTTGTTTTTAATTGTTTTTTGAAGTTCGTGTTTCACTTTTTATTAGGTGAAATTGCAAAAAAATAAATAAAAACTGTTGGATACGCAAGGGATACGGGCAGGATACGTCCTGTCCCCTGCAGATACGTCCGGATACGTCCCAAAATGTATTCGGGCGTATCCGCAGGGGGCAGGACGTATCCTGCCCATATCCCCTTGCGTAACGAACCCGTATCTGTATCGTATCTGTATCCGGGACCCTATACAGCAGTATCTGGTAACGTAGCTATTTAGCTATGATTAGTTGGATCGACGATTGTGTTTACTTATGATTAGTGTAAATCATTACTTGACACTTCCAAAAATGCAACAAAAATTAAATTACGATTGCTTGTGGTCAACATAAAGCATTACTCGGCACTTCCAAAAAGACAACAAAAAGAAAATAAAGAAGGAAATAAATTATATTAATGTTCACAGATGACAACAAGTCCATAGGACTCAAGGATGCATCAATTAACAATAGAAAGTTCTAGGAAAAGAGAATCCTAGAAGCAAACTAAAGAAATAAAAGTACAAAAGACAAAATAAAGTAGTGTGCCACTAACACAAGTGGCAATGAAACCAATACACAACAAAGATGGGCAAACAAGAGCCCCCAAAAGCATGTGCCGACGAGCACTGTAAGGAAATCTTATTGAATGCCTTTGTTTGTGCTTGAAGTGGAGCAGTTGTATGAGCCATCATTTATCACTATGAAAGATCTGATAATGCTTGTTGGGGAGTACCCAGGGTCAGAGGAGCTAGGCTGGGGGATCCAAGGAGGAAGCAAAACACTTCCTGTAGAATCTTCCCTAACATCCAAGGCCGCTGTAACTCCTGTAGTAGAAAAGACACTTGTAATATCAATTTGTCCCTGTGGTTTTGGGGGAGGTTGGTGAGTAGTAGATCCATGCCATCGGAAAGGGGTTGAGCCATGCTAACGGGAAGGAGCAGAACTACAGTGCTGAGGGAGAGCAAGGTGGGGGATATGCATAACCTGAGTAGTAATGGTGAGTTGAGAAAAGCGCCGTCTAATTGATTTATCAACTTTGATGTGTGAATTTTTAGTGTCCAAAACGTGCTTAGTGCTACCAATCGCTTGGGTGGGTTGGAAGAAAGAGGTGGTCACCATGGGGGCTCTAGAGCCTCTAGGCCCCCATGTAGGGATTTGTGTTGAAGGGTGACGACCTTGTGAAGATAAAGAGCCAGACATCATTGGTTTGGGTATTTGAAGAAAGTAGATAGTGTTGTCTGAGTCCTTGTAGAGAGCATGACACTTCCCCAGATCTCATAGTAAAGGGGGATATTGATGGTGAGGATAAAAGGATCATTTACAATAATGCTAGAGTAAAAGAAACTGCCTTGTAATTGCGGCAGAAGGATTCTTGAATCCTTATCACTAGTGTTATTAGTCGCTGTTGTAAGATTAGTGTGCACCTTTTTCATTGGGGATTGCTCCATGTTCACTGTGCTAGACACAGTCCCAGAAGTACAAACAGGTGATTATGGCCTTCTCAAAACGGGAGAGAATCCTTGATCAGTTTCTACAACGTTTGGAGGATGCTTTGCAGACAACTAAGGTTCATTATTTGATCCAGGAAAAATCTGGTGGATAACACATTATATTGCTTAATCTAATGTGTTATATTATGAAATGGCTTCATGAAAATAATGGAGAGAGAAACAAAAGGGACAAGGAAACATATGTTCTAAGAAGATATGTATAGCTATAAGTTTATAACAATCCTTATAATTTTGCACTTTTAGGAAATGCAACTTTATACAATTATGTAGATAGAAAATGAGGCGGCACTCATGGAAGATGGAATGTTTCCCGTTCCAATTCTTCTTGTTCAATATACCTATTACTATTGCACCGCACTTTGCACATTTTGGGTATCCCCTGTTGTAGTTTGCTTGACCGCAAGTAGGATTTGACCCTGGGTTGCACATGTATAAATGTTTCACTTAAACCATTTCATTACAACTTGGGGGACTTCAGTGGTACTTGCAACCATTTGGGACACAAAAGTAGACCCAATCTTCAGGGGTGCTATTGCATGTGCTACCCAAGGGGAATTGAACTCATATCTTCTTGCTCACCAATTTCCTCATTTATCGTTACACCACAACCCCTTGGGTACATTGAAAGTAACAAATGGATTATTAATTATATTGTTGTTTCACTTTTTAGTGTATAATTTGCAGAGGAAAAAAGATTTATTTTGACACTTCCATACAAATTTCATCGTGTGTTTCTAAACATTTTTAGAATATATTTAGACTTCGAATCTCAAATTTCATTACATTTTAGACATTATTATTGTACACGGTATGGTTGTAAGTCTTAGTTAAGCTTTTTATTAGGCTTATTGTTTCATTGGAAGACTAAACATTTATTCTTCCTTGGCCCACTTGCTTACAACTCAAGTAATTTAATAATATTTTTTAGGTACCTACTCGAAAGGGGACTTTATGATTCATTTAGCAGGTCTGGATGACAAGAAGAAGTGGATAAAGAAAATTCTTGGTGATCTTGAGGATGAGAATGACTCAATCAAGGACAAAACGTAGGTATATGTAATTGTTTTTTTAATTAGTTAAGCATATTTTTTGATTGGATTTTAATCCAACATTCACTAATCATTATTTGCTGTTGTTGCTGAGGGAAGCATTATGCAATAAGCTTCCATATCAAGATGTATTGTTAGTCATTTGGATGAAGGTTCTTTAGTATTAATCAAGCACAAACATGCATGCTAATGCAATTTGTTAATAGTTAGGGAAGTAACCACGATTTAGGAAATAAAAAAACTAGGGCTTTTCTTAACCATTATGATTATCTTTATATGCTTAGAAGTTTGAACATCATTTCCCAACGATTTTCCTACTTGATTAGAGTCCCATATTTTGTTGTAGAAACTTGATGTTTTAGATAGATTAAATAATATTTTACAAGCACTTTTTGGGTTCCTTAAAAATGGATGAATATTTGACAATTAAGTTACATTTAGTGGATATTTTGTTGTAAATATTTGTCTTAGACTTAATTATATTTTATAAGCCCTTTTTGGGTTCCTTAGAAATTGTTAAATGTTTGAATCTCAAGCTATGTTTAGTGGACATTTTGTTGTCAATACTTGAATTCTTAGGTTAAATTAATATTTACAAGCTCTCCTTGGGTTAGAAATTGTTTAATAATTCATGTTCAAGTTCATGGCAATTGTCAATTGTATAACTTTATTCCCTCATTTTCTACAACCTATTTCATCATTATTAAGTATGAAAATTCGTCTTCATTAATAAATGTAATTGACTATTTAAAATTGCTAAACAATCCACATGCTTTAAGATATTTTGGTTGAGAGCAATTTCAGCTGTTAAAAAACAGATTTTTGTAGTTAAGACACTTGGTACACTATTCAAATTGATTAAGGCAATAAAAGTCAATCATACATCATTTCTTTTGTTCAATACATTATAAAGTCAAGCAAGAGGTTAGAGGTTCAATATATATTGTTCAATATTTCAAGTTCAAGTTCAAGGTGATTTTTAATCATATAACTTTATTCCTTTGCTTTCTATAACCTAATTCATCATTATTATGAATGAAAATTCATCCTCATTAATAAAATTAACTGGAGAGTTAAAATTGGTCAGACAATCTACATGCTTTAAAATATTTTGGTTGACATCAATTTTGACTATTCAACAACAAAATTTTGGCTATTCAACAACAAAATTTTGTAGTCCAAGGTACTTGATACACTAATCAAATTGATTATGACAATAAAAGTCAATCAAAGCCCATTTATTTTGTTTAATGGAGTAGAAAGTCAAGTAAGAGGTTCGAAGTTAAATAGATATTGGTCAATATTTAAGTTCTAACTGATGTTAGCACTAATTTTATATGTATTGTTTGTCTTCAAAGTTCTTGTTTGTTGTACCTATATTAGGTACACATAAAAGGGGATAAGAAAACTTGATTATTTTTTCATTTAATTAAGTGGTATTTAAAGGCTTTTCAATTGTTGTTTGACGCAACTTATGTAACTATATCAATGATTTAATAATGAAGCTAGATACTATAAGATTAAATTATGGTCCATGTAGATTACATTGCAATAGCCTATTTATATAACCAGGCAAACAAAATACAATGATATTCTTATAATATAAAAAGATCATATATTAGGCACACGTAAAAGGGGAGAGAAAAACTTGATGAATTTTTCATTTAATCAAGTGGTATTTAAAGGTTTTCCAATCATTGTTTGATAATAATAATTATTTTTAACTTAGCCTATGTAACCCTATCAATGATTTAATAATGAAACTAGATACTATAAGATTAAATTATGGTCCATGTAGATTACAATGCAATAGCCTATTTATATAACTAGACAAACAAAATACAATGAGATTCTTGTAATTTAAAAATAACACTTATTAAAATAACCCAGTAGTTCTAACAAACATGATAACTACATGCCCCATATTAACAAGCTCTATATGGCATGTTTTAACAATATATTAACAATATACTAACAATATTTGATCATGTTAAACTAATATCTAATGTTTTCTTTTGAATGTCTTATTCGTCACATCTTTATTGTTAAAGAGTGATCAATTTTAACAAAAAACTATATTATCATATTATATCTAAGACTAAACAATAATATAATGACATTATATCCTCTAAGGAATATTTTTCCATTGATCACCTAAATGTCTGACACCTAATGCTCTCTAACCTTGAATTATATTAGGGCATATATGACACACAAAACTATGGTTTGTTATCTACATGCCCTTAACACCCACTCCAACCTTGAAATCTTTTAAGTATCTTGGGACATCTGCCCCACGCCATAATTATTGTGTACCTCCAACATTCAAGGTTAAAGTATGTGGTAGGGGCTAATACGTCCCCAGTGGTTCTATCATCCCCCCTTTGTGGCATGATCAACCTCCAACACATTTCTTGTGATGGAAGTTTCATCACTAATGCCTTGACAAGTACCACTTTTTCAAGTACTTATTATTTGTCATATCTTTGACATGCTTCAGATCTACACCCGACTTTGAGCATCACTAGCCTCCATTGATTATAGAGAACTACCACATCAGAACACCTCGTCTCTTGAACACTTCGTTTGATGCACCTTAGCCTTAGAGCATTCTCCTTGGCTCATTGACTTTGGCTTGATGCTACCTATCTCAATGGATGAGATACATACCTTTTTTTGCTAAAGTTTAAATTACCTTTTTTCAAGCAAACTATTACTTGCTTGTGGAGACAAGACATTATTTGTCAAGAAAATCAATCAATCGCAATTGTTTATTACATAGACAACTTGATGTTGGTATGTTATTTTAGAGATCTTCAATATGACACAATCACATGGGATACTTTAGTTGACTCCCTTTTTGCCATTTCATTTATAAAACATAGCTTTACAAGCAAACAAATTATCCAACAATCAAATATATTCATATGCTCACATTTTTTGTTTTGAAATACTGCAAGTTCATCTGTACCAATGGCCACGCTAGGAACTTGTATCCTTTCAGTCTTGCCACCCTTCTTTCTTTCCTTGCTTAAGTCCTCAAATTCACCTATGGTAGCATCAAATACTTGCAACACAATAAAAGTACGAGCAAAATGTATCTGCTCACCACATTGCACCATTTGTTTCCTCTATCGTGTAGATCGATCTTCTATTTCAAGTAGAAATTCATCCTTTCATCAAATATCCTTCATTGTAGTCTAACACCACATTGGTTTTTGTTGTTGGCTCTCCAGATTTGGTTGTGAAGATTTGGGTATCACTTTGTTCTTCATTAGTGCCCTCCTGGAACTTGACTCCTCTGAATGTTTTGGCTCTGGGCCTTGTTTTATTTCAACACCATAACTTATTCCATAAAGATCAACAATAATTACTCGTAAAATATTATCTGTTGACTTACCAAAAAAATATATTCTCATTAACCACCACATCTATACTAGCTACAAATTTGCTTAACCACAAATTTTCTCATAGAGACATCTGCTAACTTGTATGCTTTTGATTGCTCATTATAACCAACAATCATATATGTTTTGTATCTATCTTCTCCATAGAAATTAATGCAAAAAATGGAACTAAAAACATGAATGATCACTTAACGAATGGTCACCTAGCTAACCATACTTATTTAGGAATAACCTCTAGCAATGTTGCGCAATCGTGTCCTAGGGGCACATAAAATCTTGTTATGAAAATCAACACCATTTCATAACCCCCATCGTTCTCTCACACATTGCCTTCATGCAATACTTTGTTGATGTTGTCTTCCTCGACAGGGCTCAACCACACATCCTCAAATGTAGTTGTGTCCACCTTTTTATGCCAAACATGTAGGGTGGCACAAACGATTCTATTGAAATAATTATTCTCGTATATCACACTATAAAGTTGAGATGGTACTTATGGGTATATCTCTCTAGTAGGGCAACACAAATATAGTCATCCTCTCAAATTGTGCACATGTTCGACAAACATGCATTGAAAGCCATTGTATTACCTCACCTTTAAGCATTATGAAGGGAAAATAACAAAGTGTTCATGATGGAATATATTTCTCCAAGAAACCAATGAATACATTAAAATAACTGGCTAAACTATAACAGGGTAGCATTTCTAGTATATCCTGCTATCACCAACCATGTTGTCAAGCCCAACATCTCTCATCCTCCATTGATTGCCTCAATTTTATGTTGCCTTTTAATCTTTTACTCGACCTACAATTGCTCCATCTGAATTACAATAAACTGCCTAACCTCCAAAGGGTCAACCATAATCACTTGCTTTGGATTTCTTGCCATGACTTCTCTGATCTATCCACACTTATTCTTGACTTTTCCAGCTAGGAAATACTTTACCTTGATGGATCAAAATGATCAACGCTCCTCCTTTTCTCCTTCTAACATGAGCACAATTGCCCCCATCAAAGAATTGTGTTGGGCATTTTCTGGTATGCACATATATTGTCCTTCTATAATTCAACAACATCATATGACCATTGTTGTCCATGTGAGGTGCCAAGTTAACTAAAACACTAGCAACTTGCTCTTGGACACCCTCATTTTCCTCTTGCGAAGCCTCATCAACTTCTACCTCAGATCTATTTCACCAACAACAACGTATGGCAATAAAATATACCATCCGCTGACATTTTTACATTTAATGGCATTTGAAACTAATCCTTTTTCCTATCGTTGGCTTGCAAATGAACATGAAATGGGCGGCGTTCTCTTAAAGTGAAATTCGCTCCATAACCTTACAAAGCAACTTCTGTTTGAAATTTATAGATTATGATTCCCGACAATGACAACATGCTTTGATGATATTCATATATTATACGATGCCCCATACCCACAATTATAGGCCGCTGAGGTATGAAAGCTTGTAATATTGCTCTAATACCCCATAAGATTAAATCATGGGACATGTAGATTATATTGCACCACCTTATTTATATAGCTGGAAAATAAACTATAATGCTATTTTTGTCTAATTTTTTTGAGAACATTCTTCTTCTTCCTAAAATAACTTAGTTGTTCTAACGACATAATAAAAACATGCCCATATTAACAAGCTATATATGACATTTTCTTAAAATATACTAAAAATATCTAACCGTATTAAACTAATATCTACTCTAACAAACATATACCAAGTTAGCCTTATTAATAGATTAACTAGTAAAATATAGAAAATTTTTAGTTTTAAGGTTTGAATGAGTATAATTGTGTTATATACCATTGAAAAGTTCTATCTTATACTTTCACATAGAATATGTTTAATTCTTAAATTTTAACTAGAATTTAGTTATTCATTTTTCCTTCCTTTATATTGATGTTTTTTGTGACATTTGATTGGTGAGGTATTTTATCATTGTAAAGTCCTTATTGATGATATCATAATTTTTTTGTTGGTGTTTATTTTTAATTATTAACGAGATTCATTTTACATGTAGTTTTAATCATGGTCATGATAGAGAGACTTATATTTTTAACTCTAACCACTTCTTCTTAAAAGGGACTCCAAAAATGTTTTGCAATGACTGTGGTACGTAGAAATATAGGGCTATGTTAAAATAAATATGGTATCGATATACAAGTAGATTTTATAGGGTCATGACAGAGAGGCTTATACTCTTAATTATAACCACAACTATTAAAAAATATTTCAAAAATGTTTTGCAATGAAATTAATATATATGGTATTGATATATGTATACATCTAAATTTGCTCACTTCTCTGTCATTACTAGTTTCATCTAATTCGTCCATAGTCTAATCATCCTAGTCCCATTCTAATATTTCTAACATCAACCTTATATCATCGCATGACAATTAATTCTCCAACTAACACTCCCACTTATCACTAATCCTCACTTATCCATTATATTAGATCTTTTAATCCCTTTTCCACCTAATTCCAACTACCCCCACTTTATCCTACAAATCCTATTACTAATGTCCTTTCTAATCAACACCTGATAATCATTAATCACTCTCTAATGAATTCCAAAATCATCCACCTTTTCTAGAATTCTATACATCCCTCATTCTCTAGAATTCTCTAATGAAATTTAAGTTCCTTAGAAATTCCCCATCATTCTCTATATAAACAACAATCCTTCATGCAAAATCTAACTTATGAACTTATGGGATGAGCTATCTTTGAATATCCTTAGACTAATGTTTCCAACTTGCCTTCTTGTCCATTGTCAAGTCAATCCATGTCCACATGTTGTCCAAGTCTTGAGCTAATCAAGCAATCCAACATTCCTATCAACTATATTTGGAGGTAAATTGGTTGCAAGACTGATGTATATTTAACTTATTTCAATTTTTGTTTTGCATTCAATTTACTTATTGTTATCTATCTAATTTGCACCTCTAAAAAGGTTGTTCAAGCCTTCCTAACTAGATGATAGCATGGAATCATTCTTAGGTTGTGGGTGGCCTAATTAGTGAAGTGAATTTATAGGTTGGACTAGCTCCCTTGATGCTTCACCCAAAACTACAACTAACCTACCACATTTGCAAGGGAAAGGGATATAAAAGAGCTAAAACTAGTAAGAAAACATGGAGGTGATGCACCAAATATAGTATCCTCTACTTGTCAATGTTTGCACTATGAAATGACAAGTTTACAATATTATTTTTACAGCTTCAAAATAGCTCCAACCACATAAGTGCTTATATATGAAGGCTATGGATATTACAATAGCTAAGCTGACCAGTGAAGAGGCCTAAGAACAAATACTAATGACATTTCAACACTTAAATTTAGCAAACTATGTACTACACTTCATATGACCTACGTAAAGAAGACTAACTCACATAGAGGCATGAAAGAGAAGGACAAATACAAGGAAGTAACATCGCTATCACTAAACATTCATCAAAACTTCATTCAAAATCATTGTATGTAAGATGAAGATAGTAAAATTTAGCTTGAATTAATTTCAAAGGCAATTACAAGTTTTAAAATTGATAGGGCTTCGCCATAACTAGTTTGAGGATACATCAAATGCCTTTCAAGGCCTCATTTATAGATGAATTGAAAGAAGAGAGAAGGATAGGACAAGAAGAGAACTCATGAACTATCTCTCATAATCAGATCAATTAAAAAATAGAAATAAAGTGACACCAAGCTTGCAAAGAGTGTGTTGCCATCTTAACTCTTAACCTTCTAGGACATGTGTTAATGGAACTCCTCATGAAGTGTGGTGTTGGAGGCCATCTTGGCAGTTTTGATGCCTTCTTGAGTGTAACTCCTCATGGAGTTACCTATCTGCTTCTTTGGGGAAGTTACAAGTTATTCAATTGACATTTGGCACACTTGAAGATCATCTACCCAACCCTTATCTCTTGCAATGTTTCTTCTTCCTTGTGAGATTTGCACTTGAACTTCATGACTTCTTATACTCTTTGCTATCAAGGTGTGTCTTCTCAAGGAATATTTGGTTTTGTGCCACGAAAGGTCTCCACCATATCTTGTTGCTTCAAGGAAGATACTATACCAAGTCATGGAGCTTTTGTTCAATCAATGGAAGCCATCTTGCAATTTTAGTCTTCACAATTGTCAATAGAGTAGGGAGATATCTTCATTATCATGGAGGTTTCAAGTAGCTTTGAGGATTAAGAATGATCTTTGTCCTTACTCCATGAATCCAAGTCCTGTTTAGATGATGTTTAGAGGTTCTCCAAGGTGTTTTGAAACTTATTTTATCTCTAGAACCTTGCAGCCAGTCTGTACCCTTACCTTCTTGAAGCCATATTGTTCATGATTCTTCATTAAGGCCTAGTTGACCATTTGAAACATATACTATGACTATGAAAACTTCTTAAATGACTTGAATAAGGTGACAACACCTCTATCTTGGCTCAAAGATCCTCTACAATTGCTTAGGAGGGTTTGTCTAGCTCAAAACCTTTAAAACAAGCTCAAGAAGGAGTTTCCCAGGCCATTTTTCGTACAACTTCAACTCACACGTGCCAACACTTTGATCTATTAGATGCCTAGGAGAGACATATAGGCCATATTTCAATCCATTTTGGGTGCTTAGAAAGCCAATCTTTTCCATTGGGTCTTGCTCAGGGTTTAACAAGGGTTTTAAAATCACCTAGCATCTTAATGATAGTTCATAAAGCTGTGGGATTTGATGAATGAACTAACACCAAGAATATTATGTAGACAACCCCTTCTTCCTTCCAAAATGTGATCAGGATTCCATGCACTTCTTTGTACAAGTTCACATGTATTAAAAGTCACCCTTTTGAGTAATACAACCCTGACTATGCATTCGAAAGAAGTCATTTGGTAGAAAAAGGGATAAAATTGCTTGGTTTTATCTTAGAAACACTCTTTGGAGGTCTATGAAACATCATATGAGGTGTTCAAGTGGTCTTATGAAAGAATTGACCCTTTCAATCCATTGGAACTTGCCTTAGGCCTTCGTAAGGGTTTGTGGACGATCACATTGAAATGACCCTAGCAAACCTCCTTGAGCATTTTATTTCTTTCTTAGTGAGATCAAACTTCATGGGATATTCTTCTAATATCCCATTCACGTCCCATTCACGTCTTAGGACTCTTCAATCTTTGAAACACCCCAAAACTTGCCAGCTTTCTTCACTTCTCACACACAATCCTGTAGATGATTGCTTGGGCTTCTTGACTGCACCTTTTGAGAATGAGTCCTCTTGGATTGGTTTTGGCATTCTAGTTAATCCTAAAAAGGATGGAGGGTTTTTTCATACTATTTCCTACCTCTGCAAACTTCTTAGCACCTTCCATCCATCACAAGTATGCACTTCTTCTCATCTGCCTTCAACCAACCTATAGGTAGACATTAGGTCTCTTGATTGTAATTTTGAGAGTGGATCTTCTTCAATTGACTAATTTGACACTTTGGTGTTCTTGAAAAGTATTAGAGTGCTCCTTCATATTCTTCTTATCCCTCTAAAAACCTCCTAACACTCCATTTGACAACATAAGTGTACTTTCTCTAATTCTGCCCTTTGACAGGGTTGTAGGTGGTCATTAGGCCTAAAGATTTCTTTTCCTCCTATTGCCTTAGAAACCTAATTGGTCAACAATGGTATTGTAGACAAAGTGAACTCTTGTTTTAATATCCTGTCTATGTCTCCAATGGATTCAAAATACCTTGGATGTTCTAAAACCTTCACAGTCTTCTTCTTAGTCTCACATAGTCCTTTACCTCCATTTGAATGCATGCAAATACATACATCTTCCTCTTCAATGGAATATACTAATGAATATGTGAGCTCAATTTTGATATAAGGCACATTGTTGAGTCATCTATATGGATGAGAAACCAATCCCATATCAATTTCTCTAAGATGACACTCAAGATTCTCATGATTCTCTTAGGTCTTCAATGGACCTAGGTCATTCTTCGATCAATAAAATTGGTACGTTATGATCTCTTGCCAAGAAAGATTCCTTGAAAACTCTTACCACCTATTCCATGCCTTCTGCACTTTCTTGAACCCTCACAACTCAAGTCTCATGCACACACCAACCCTTTTCTAGTTCATTTCTTATACACAGCCCTGCAACCATATGGTGTATCACATGAGGGTAGGTAAGTTGAGGTTTGAGCCTTCATATATGTTTAGAATGCTTTGATAACCCCTATAGATCCTTGAGAGAGTGACATTGAAGTTGACCAAGACACTATGGGTGTTGCTTTCCTATAGAAGCACATACTATGCTTGCTTGCATGCTTTGTATGCACCCAGACTCCATCCCTTCACCGTTGGTCTGAGAAGTTTGCATCTCAAGGTTTCTAGATATTTTTTGAAAGGAACGAGAACATTATATCATGTCTTCAAGAGGCCATATATACTTCCATTACAACCATTTAGGTGTCAATGTTGACCTATAGGTCTATAGACCTGTAGGTTCACAAAACTTCTTTTGGACTTGGCTTAAATGAGAAACACTAAAAACCATTAACTCGTAGGGTTTTCCACTTGGAATACCTTCCTGAGAATGATCTTCAAGACAATGTGTAGATAGTACTTTCCATTCAAGAGTCTTTGACAATGAATACACACCCATACTTAACAAGGGTAATCTCAACCATGTCTACTGGTTCACACAATCCACCTGTGCATGCATAAGTATATGCTTTTCTTGAATTTCATTCATTCAATGATGATTTAAAGAGGTTTGAGGGGTCCTAAGGAAGTTTGATCAACTGTTAACAACTAATTTTCATTCATTCCATGCACCAAAACACTTCACAGCTCCTTTAAACCGTGACTGTCAGGTCTATTCTGGCAAATCAAGACTATTTGGTGTTAATCTAAACATGAACATGAAGAACCTTGAGGAAATATGCTTTGCAAAGGTCAAAGTGTTCTCAAAAGACACTTTACAATCATTATCATGCATTCATTAAACATCAAAATTCTGTAACATGAGAAAATTGACCCTATGGGGTTTGGAGTCATCTTTATGCATCCTTAACTTCTTAATGATTGTTCATAAACTTAAGGAGCTTAACCAGACAGATAATGCCATAAAATGGAAGGGCATTAGGGTCCCCTCCTTTGAAAAAGAGCTTGGGATCCATCTCTCTCTTTCCTCTGACTACCATCCACAAACCGGTTGGCCTCTTGAGGCTACTAAGAAATCTGATAGAGAAAAGAAGGGTTTTTTTGTCTTGTTTGGTTCTGTAATTCCATTTTTTGCATGTATTTGGGTCTAAAGATATTAGGAGGAGCCTTGGAAGAGTTCAGACATTTACCTTCAATAGAAAACCTCTGCAAAAGACCTCCACGACCTTGTTTTCTTCAATAATCTGCCTGTTCTACCTTCTAAAACTACTAGAGATGATGAACTAGATGATCATGCAACTTTCCCTGACCTGTATGGAGGTGGAGGAGTATTCCAAAATGTTTCTCACCTCTCTTTCCTTGCAACTCATTCAATATCTCTCATTTGGACATTAGAAAATGATGAATGGGTAGTTATGAAGAGATTTCAACGTTGGAAAGCAGTTGTTAAGACATTCAAATAATATGTACAGATAAGTACAAACATCATGACATTAAACGAATGTTATATGACTTAAAAGACTCCTATCCAACAATATAACCTTCACATTTGCTCCTTCTTAGCAAGTATCATCTCAACATTGGGTTATACAACAAGACTAAAGAAAATGAAATACCTTAATCTTGTCAAAACTACCTTAACTTCTCTAAAATATTCAAAGTACAATGTTGTCAACTTACTAGTTCTGCTTCTTGGCCATCTTAGTCATCTTATATCATATTTATTCTTGGAAATATCACCATGTTGCCTCCTTGGCCATGATTCAATATTGACTTGACTCCACACTTAACCTTAACTTTGTCAAACTTACCTTAATCTATGCTAAACACATGAATAAGAATACATTGAATGACCAATACAAGACCTTTATGATGGCTATCAGCAAAGTTAAGATCATGTACTTCAAAGTTTTGAATGATATTCATCAATGGTGGCTAATTTTGGCTAACACTTACCTTGCCTAATCATGAGTATTTAGGGGAGTTTGAAATTGATGTTGCATTCATTATTATTACTTGCATTTGAATTCTTATTCCAAAATTTACCTAATACATAATGGCAACCACAATGAGAGCCCTCCTTTAATTAAATGTGTTTAAGGTTTTGGGGTGAGTGATTAAGCTTGCAAGACTAGTTTGAAGGCTAATTTGAGATTGAAGCTCTAAAAGTTTTGTGTTTTGACATTTCCAGCAACCAGTGTGACATTGCTCTTTGGATACGTGAGTTTGTAGCATATTGCCACGACATCATCATCAACCATCCAATATGCTTGTCATGGTCTACATGACTGTTTTGTTTCGATTGCCTGACTATGGAAAATTCACATTTTGTGATTCACAATTTCATTAACTTTTTCTACAAATTTGTATATATGTGTTCTCTATTTTGTCAGGTGCAATATTGCAACTATAGAAGCGTGACATTGAATTCGAAAAATGTGGCATTGCAAAACTTAACAACAATTTCTTCAACTTGTTTTTTCTACTTGTTCTATTTTGTTTGTGTTCTTGCAAGTGCAAACTCGTGGGTATAGAGATGCAACGTTGATAATGAAAATCAAGATAATTCACAAATAACTTGTGACATTGATCTCTCTACTTTTTCTAATAAGATTGAAATAACTTCTAATCTCTTGCATAATGTTTGAGGCTCTTATTTGATGATTTTATCCCTTAATAGAACATCCAGATTTGACTTATGCGATCAAAATAGCTGTTTTGCATTATGATTAGACATTCTAATGAGTTGATATTCTCTATTTTTTGGCCATATTTTGTACAAATCTGTTAAATAACCATTTAACTAGACATTAGATATTTTGACAAGGCTCCTTTTCAACTGATTTGACTATTTTACCTCTCTATTCTATTGTCTGTTAAACTTACATGAAATTGCATCTTTCGATTCATGACTTTGCTAATGCTACTCACAAATTTGATACTAGACTCATGATTTTGATTTGTCCTACTTTTTTTTATCTACAAGCGTGAACTCACATTTTTGTGAAACATGATTTTGATTTATTAAAGTATGACTTCGTTAACTCAAGTGCACCATTGATTACTCAATCATGACTTCATGTATATTTTTTTTCTAATTTCAGATTTTACGTTAGTTTCAATATCATGTTTATGATGCTATGAGTTTGATTTATTAAGATGCGACAATGACTCTCTATTCCATGATTTTGTGTTCTATTCATTTTTGGCTAACTTGGTCTTTTGAAAATATTTATGTTTGTGCAGTTGTGACTATAAACTATGGAAGTGCAACATTGACTCTCTAATATGCGGATCTACTATTTAACTGTGTTTTTTACAAATTCAAACTTTTTTTGAAAAATCCAAAATTTAACTTTTTTTTGCAAAATCGGTGTAAGTATCAAATTTGGATTGCATAAAATCAGTTTTGTTTTCTAACCCTTTTTGTAGGTTTACCCTCGAATAAAGTCAATCTAAAACTATTAACCACTTATTTTGCAAGTCACTTGTCAAAGAATTGGCTTTTTGAAACCACTTTTGATATTTTTCTTATTACATATTAATTGAGTTTAATTGCTTAACTTGCTTTTTTGAGTGAATTTCAATTAATCTAGCTTAAATTTTAGCTTGCTTGTTTGTCACCTGGGGTTAAGACTACATATGCTCTTCCTTTGCACCCATAGGGCAATTCCTGGGGATAAAAAACTTTCGATAAACCTCCACATTTTTATTGTATAAGGGAAACATGATTTGGAATTCATCCCCACACACTTTTCATAGTCATTAGGAGGATTGTGATGTGAATTTTATCACCACACACTAGACCACACTTTGTGTTCAGGTGGAGTATAAATATCAAGGACAATTATCACTAAGCTAAACAAAACTCCCCATATAGGATTCTGTGAAGTAACAAGGTAACACTCCAAGACGTAGGTGTCAAACAACACCTTATAGGAACGCGAGACCCACGTATCACAAGGTGTTTAGGGTAGGGTTTTTTTAGTGGAAAATCTTTGTTAATCTACAAATATTCCATTTTTTAAAGCTGACATTTGGTGATTTTTATGGAGTGGCCTACAGGGTGGGATCGCCTAAATTTTTGGGGTCAAAGTTAATTTCGCGGAGAGGTTCGCCTACATTTTGAATATAAATTTCCTCATATAAATGTAATTCGCTAGTACCTCGAAAGCCAATCTTAAGGAATTCATCATATACCGTCGGGTGACTTTAGGAATGTTTTTGGTGGTTTGTATTTCAGGTCCTAGGAGGGCTTCAAGAATCAATAATTTTTAGCAAGGTATGCAATGATTTTTTTACAATATAATTTCTTAGTATTTTTTAATTATAATTCCATTAGCCGATCTTTAAGTGCCATTGTGGTAATTAAACATGAGGGTGTTTGACGGCAGCCTGTGGGTGCCTGATGGCATCCTGTGAGTGCGGGTGCCTAATGACAGCGTGCAAGAATTTGACTACAGTTTGTCAGTGCTCGATGACAACATGCAGGTGGACAATAAAAGGCTATGGGTGGATGATGATAGGCTACATATGGGTGGATGTCGATAGTCTGTGAGTGAACATCAAGAGTCTGTGGGTGGATGTTGATAGTCTACAAGCAAACACTAACAGTCTATGGGTAGACATTGACAGTCTGCAAGGGGCCACTGGTTATCTATTTTCAAATGGTGGTACATAACCAACATCAGTTTTAGTACTTGGGAGTTTTATATTATTATTTTTAAATACTAAAAGCATCCAATACCCAAAATGTAACAAGCCAGATTATGCATGAACATAACATAATTTCTTGTGATCCTAGTGCTCCCTCACCTCTGCTACGCTTCTCCTCCCTGTTTCAAATGACATTTTTTATTTTATTTCACTTAGTACCATATTATACACTACTGGAAGCATGCAGGCAGAGGTGAGTCAGTCCTTGAAATAGAATGAGTATAACATAGGGCGAAGCAAAATTGGATAGGGAATAGTAGCAAATGCGCCATATAACACAATTCCCAACTTTAAAATTGTGGAAAGAGGACCCTGAACCAAAGACTAAATTTACTTCTTGTTTAATCACACACCTAATCCCTTGTGATTGACATAATACAGATAAGGCTGAGATAAATAAGAGTTGTTATACAAGCTTTAATGAATTGGGGCCAGGGTTATTGATTGTCACAATGAATTCATTGTAAGTGTTTCTTGTACTGGTAGACCTATAATAAGTTATGGTAGCGGCTCTTGGAATGCAGCTAAGAATTACGAAATGTGTTTAGTAGGCAATATCTTTGGTCACGTCTTGTTGGGAAAGCTCGAAAGCATAAAATCTTGGAATGTGGTGAGAGTGTGGATCAAACATGTGATCTTAAGATGTTATGGTTTTTATTTTCAACTGGATCTAGCTCTTGTTGTTGGCAAACTCCTATTACATTGCTTTCAATTGAGCAGCATAGACTCCCACATACATAGAAGTATGGTAAATAATAATCCCACATGCATGTCTAGGCACCTTCTCATTAGTGAGAGACACTATAAATACTCTCACCTTAACCTTTAATATTCATGAAGTTGCATGGTGAACACATATCATTGATGTCCATCTGCATAGTGTTGGCATCCTCCCATACCATGCTGGCATTCATCGACATGATGTGGATGAACACTAACACCATGCAAACAAATGCCGATGCCATGCATACGAGTGTCAGTTCATTGCAGATGATTTGATGTCCATCGACATGCCGTAGGCATCCATCTGCATTACATAGACATTCATCTACATGGTGCCAACATCTACCCACACCATCTTGGAATTTATCTAAATGATGTTGATGTTAGCCCACACTATCTTGGCATTCATCTATATTATGCAAAAATCTATCTGCGTAGTAGTGTCCACACACACCATGCCAGCATTCATATACATTACATAGGCATCCATCTACATGGTGTTGATTTCCACCTACATCATGCTGACGTTCATCTACACTATGTCATCACTCACCTGAATAACATAGACGTTCACCTATGTGACACTGATATTTGTCTACATGTTGATGTTCATTTGCATTATGCCAGCATCTGCCTATGATATGATGGTGTTCGTCTGTGCCATGCCATTGTTCGTCTGTAACTTGCCAACATTTGCTTATAGACTTACATGTCAGTGTTTGTCTTACCTCAACATTTGTGTGAGGATCAGAGAAACCTAGGAGGCCTTTTATGATTCATCGCGTGGCGTCACATGATTCACCTATACAATGATATGCCTTCTAAACTGATTTGCCACCATTGCAAATTCGATTCACCTTGAGACCTCCACGGATTTTTTTATATGGTCCACTAAAATGAACCTTGATTTAGGAGATTCCCTTAGAGAGCATGTTTAACCTAGAATAAGACCCCTTGACTGCAACATGTATCTAAGGTAGGGGAAACATCATCCCCAGAGATCACTCACCAGGTATGGATAGTAAGAGAGGGTTATGAGACCAATCTTGTCACCTCTCCTCATGAGTCATTAGATGGTTTGGGTGTTGAGTTGCACTCCCATGTTAGTCACTAATTATATGTTTGTGGGTTGCTTGCTCTTGTTTGTGTGTTGTCAATGCCAATACTATTTGTAAACCTTACTCAACTCTAGGTCAAATCTAATTATTGGTCCAATCTTCATGAATCCACCATTATCATCTCATCACATCTTGTCTTAGTCATAAACTTATCACTCTTCTTCATCTTGTCCTATCTCTCCTTAGTATAAACATCATCATCTCTTCTCATCCTAGTCAAATCCTATCACACATCCTATTATCTAAGCTTACCTTAACCATCATTCCATCTTGTCTTAGTTGTACTCTACCACTTGTCTTAACCATATCTAAACTTGCCTAGTCCAACCCCATCATCCATCATCTTTTCCTGAATCCCCCTTTGTCAAACCTATCATCCTTCACCATATCTGAAAACTCGTCGTAAATCATCACCCTAGATTCTTGTTCAAACCTACCTAAAATCAACTCATTCCCCTCTTAGTCGAACCCACCTAAGATTTAGTCATCCCTATTGACATAGTCTAAACCTATTTACATCCTAGATACCCTTGTCCATTAGCCAAAAAACATTTGTCCACCTTAAGCAAACTTATCCGAGCCATCACCTTGAGCTAGTCCTTGTTAAAATTTACCTTGATTAGGGACCCCTTCCATGGGTCAAATCTCATTATCTTGTCACTCTGCTGATTTGAACTTGGAACTCATCATCCTCTTGCTAGCAGCCATCATTCTGTTGGTTTGAATTCAACACTTTCCATTACCCTTTCATTCTACTAGTTGGAACCTAACAACCATCATCATTTTTCTCTCAACAAGTCATTCTGCTACTTTAAATCTAGCACCTGTTGATAACATACCCCATAAGTGTCCCAACCCAATCATAGTAGCTCAAATCCTATAGACCTCTTTGCTCAAAGTCATACCCCATCTAAGACCTAGCCATCTTTCATGTTGAATTAATTAACTTAAAGCCAAGCCCAATCTATCATTCATCTATACAACACATCAATCGACATAACATCCCTAAACCTAGACATTCCCAAACAAGTCATAAGTCCACCTCAATTGTAGTCCATATGTCTAATCCACCTAACTTCCCCTAATATTAACATCTATTTGTGTCCGTAAGGTCTATAATCCAACCCTCAAGTCAAAATACTAAACCAAGTTTAATCCCATCATTACCCCGCCAAACAACATTACTTATAGTCTAGACTTGTCCATATCCATAATCTCTAACCAATCATCCCTACTACCATCAATTATGCAATTATCCCTGAACACCAATCATATCCAATCCCATCAAGTCTACAATATACTTACCTTGGTCCACATTGGCAATATCCCCTTTTCACATGTCATAACCACCATCATAAGATTGCTTGCATTTTAAACTTATTCAAGTTTGAATCATACACCCCATAAAATATTATCATCCACTTAGTCTAATCTCATCATCCAATTCATTCAAATCTAACTTAAGCACATCGTTTAATCAGTTGAGCTTGTTTAAATCAAGTATAGTCGACCCCGTTGAAGGTCATTTACAACCTAACCACATCTCTTTGGCTAGTCAAACCCAGCCCCTATCTTAGTCAAATCATAGAGCTTGTCTTAGCTCACCATTGAAACATTAATCAAGTCCAATCGTCAAAAGTTTAGCTAGCTCATGTTCTAATCAAATTTGCTCAAGTTCATCCACTTGACACATATGACATGTCCTGATACATCTCATAATCACAAAGTCAAACTTAAAACCAAACTAGAAGTAAGCCTTTATCAAATAGTCCAAGATCCAAATTTTAATTCAAACCCCCCACAATCATGTCATCCATGCTTTCTCCCATCTTAATCCATGGCCTCCAAAATAGATTTCGATTTCTCCTAAATTGAAAAACACATCTTTGTCAATAAAGAGGCGGTCCTTTTATGGTTCCTAGAAATGGGTACCAACTTATTGCAGACTTAGACTCCATAAAACGTAAATTGCCTTAAAGGTAAGAGTTCCCCATCTTTCCCCATCAACATCAGTCTACTCCTAGTCTTCGTGCCATCTTGTCACAATCAAACCTTTTGTCCATCAGTCATAGTCTTGATCATGGCATTCTCCATCATACTAGTAAATGTAATTCTATCTTTTCAACCTCATCCAATATCAATTCATCCCTTAAATTGTGGAAAATATTCCAAACCTACTATATTATAGAACTAATATACCCTAATCAATTATATGATCTAGAGTCAAATGCTTCCATGTCTATAAAAATCTGTGAAGAGAGACAATATACTCCTCTCGATATCATTGGTAGCTATCTTTCATCAACTAGTCACCACATACATGATCATATACCCACATATGAAGCATATTGATCTAACTAAACCTAAGCCCTCATGGTATAAAGAAGACCAATACTTTTAAAACCATTTGACCCATGGGCATTCTATTAATAAATGCCACAATTTGAAAATTCTTGTCCAAGACCTCATTGACCACAATGACATAGAAATAGATAACGAATTAGATGAATCCTCATTTGATAGTGAACAAAAGGGGATATACCAATATTCATTTCCAAATCACGATCAAGCCCCTCCACTTACAAACCAAGGACAAGACAACAAACCTGTCTTTACCAAGCCCATCTTCAATAGCAAACCCATCACTCACCAACCATCTACCTTATGTCCTTACATCAGATCCCTCATTTCTAAAAGTCACTTCGTCCTAAAGCCTCCATCACCAAACTAAAAGTGAAAAGGATACATGCAATGCCAATATCCAACATGCCGTCCTTGTGGCCATAATAAAAAATCATTTACCAACAACATCACATCATCAATAACATCTACATCAATGTTAGGGTTAGTGTCAAAGCTAATGTCAAAATTATATGCATCAAGATAAAATTTGTCATCAACATCAGAATCATCACCCCTTACTTATGTCAAAGATCATGCCAACACCCACCTTTTTTGGGACATCTCTATTTTTAACTAGCAACAAGGCATGTCTCTGGATCCATGTAAGGGCAATAAGATCATAACAGTCACTATGGGACTTCAAGATGAGATCTCAACTGATGATTATCAGATTGATTTAATCCAGATTTGGATGCATGTTTTGTGAAGAACCTCAATGACCCTTTTACAAACCTTGAAGGGGTTTTCTCTAGCATTGAAGCCAAGTCTCTTAGTACCCTTTACGAGGATCATGTTGTCCATTCTCCACTCATTGATATCACCAATCCATTCCCTTCATATTCATCCATTGTCAATCCCTTCCTTCCCATAGATAATCACTTCATCACATCCATCAACAGGGACAAACAAGAGCATGCATCATTGGACCCTTTTTAGAGCATTGTATCATGTGCCAAAGCTATCAGGATCCATGATAATAATAAAAAAATCAGGGATAATACTCAAGTCAACTTTGATACCACCATAAATCAAAATCAAAATAAGTAAAAAACTTGGCCAAGTCTAAAAACATCTTCCCCAAGTGAAAACCTCTTTGAGGTGTTAGGGGACCATCAAAGTCAAAATAATCATCAATCAAGTAAAAACTTAATTTCCTCTGGCAAAACCTTCTTTAAGGTGCTACAGGGAGTCAAATTCAAATCAATTTAGTAAATAAAAAAGACTCCACGACACCAATTGCTAAACAAATCAACATTAGAAGTAATATGGCCAATAATCTTCCAAATATTCAGATCAAAGAATAGAAAAAATCAAAATTCTTGGATCCCTTAAAAGCTCTCGTCATATGGCATAAATAAAAAACAACACAACAAACATCTCCAATGACATGTGCAACTGCTAATCCCAACTCCCAATCACTCATCACAACTTCATATCACAAACCATACCCTAATATCCAAAACTTCTTTGGTAACACCATATCTCGTAGGGACTATGAAGATTCCTGTCTAAAATATTTGGAGGAATCATAATCAAGAGTCAAGAAAGGTCATGACGGTTCTCTATGACCAACTTTGCTTGTAGATCAACATCATAAACATCACACATATCTCACATTTCCAATATGAAGAAATGACATCAAACAACCCCATCCTTTTATAATATTGTACATAGTCTTATTTTGTACAAAGTAAAAAATAATTTGTTCAATGGTGAAAACCAATTTTTTGGTGCCTTGGGTAAGTACCATAATGAAAACCATTTTTGACGTCATGTGTAAATAATTTTTTGTCCACAAGTACCTTGATACTTGGGGGAAAAATCCACTTCATCCCTACATTCACATCTTAACGTCCCTCTTTGATCCCATTTGTGTCACATTCCTCAACTTCCAACCATCTTTATGTATCATATCCCTCCTCTCACCATCCTTGCGCAAAAATTCATCTTCCATCCTATTTTACAATCTATCATACCCATCCTTTCTTCCTATCTTAAACTTAGTAAATAAGTGGAAGAAGTCTCGAGACATGTTTTGGAAGCATCTTGGCATATCCTCCAAGTGCCACTCAGGCGACTAGACATTTGGTTCCCACACGACCTAGTCATTGGAGATCCATAGTCCATCCTCATTCTCCCTCATCCCCATTGAGTATCATCCAAGTCCTTTTGACATACCATTCACCATCATTCCCCATCCTGGTTGTTAGGCTTAGATTTCCCTTTACCAATAACCCCCTATTTTTACATACATATTCTAAAAAGACCAAAAAATTAAAAGAGCCCAAAAAATTAAAAGAACCCAAAAATCCAAAAAAATCATAAAATCCAAAAAATACAAAAATATCCCAGTCATCTTGTCCTATGTCCTATGAAAAATCCATATTCTTATCTAGATCCTAGTCTAAATTCACATCATAATTATGGCTTTGTCATTAACGTCCCATTTCAATCTCTTCAAACTTAGCCCAACTCATTTCCTATCACTCGTCACAATCCTATAAACTTGCTCAATGGTCAAATCATAATCACCCTTCACATAAGTCAACCTCACTATTAGATCACATTAGCAACCCTATCTTGTCAACCCATCCAAACTCGAGAAAATCTTGTCTAATCGCATAACTAAGATAGTCTTATCAGTTCAAACTTTGGCCAACCATGACTTAGTCAAATCACATCTTTGTTAGTTTAAAAACCTAACACGCATCAAATTATGATATTTAAGCTCCCCGTCCAACTCAAAAAATTCAAACTTAGGGTTACATTACCCCACCTTGTATTAATGAAACTAGATTGTTCTTGTACTTAAGTCAAATTTGATCAAGAACACCTTATCTAGATCTCATTACCCCTCACATTTCAAGTCAAAACTTTGATCAAAGCAAGCTTATCAATACTTATCCAACAAATCATTGCAATCATCCATCAAATTTAATCTCATGGCTCATATCATTTCCAAGGGGAAAACATAGTCATATTGAATCATAACCTGACCACTCATCTTGTAGGCATTGTTCAAGACAATAGACATGACACTTATCACATAACAATAATGCATCATATAATCTACTTGTAGATAAGTGTATCTTTTACTTGTATGATATTTGATGATGTTTGACTCATTTGAATGTCTTTTATCATGTTTAATTGTCTATGTTTATCTGCTTGACTCTATTTGTGTCTTTGATTAGGTATTTTATGAATATCTTTGTACATCTTTTATATTATTATATTGTATTTATTAATAATATATGAAAAGCATGTCATCTTGGTTCCTTATACAAATGGTGCATTATGCTACATGATACATGTACACTTTATTTTTAATCTTTGTATCTTTTGCATCAATCTAATATGAATTTTGTTAAAACATCATCATGGTCATATACATATATCATGGTGCATATTACCTAGTGCTACATTAAAAAGGATTGCAGAACACAAATGGCTCAATACCACATAAGCAAATCCTCATCAAATCTAGATCCATCAGAAAAAAATCTGTCATTATTAAGATTTAAGTCAAATCATCCATCAACCATAGTCAATCATTTCTCCAAATCCTCTATCATCTATCTAATCGTCGACATCCTATCACTTATATCAAGATTTTAACAAGAACAATTGATTACTTTTGCAAGCAACTAAAACACGAAATTAACTAGAATTGAAAGTAACTAGAAATCAGAATCAGCAAAGAATAAGAGATACAAGAAACAATGAAAATTTGTATTAAACTCTTGGAAATACAATTGAAGAAATCTCTCTTTCTTCCACACCTCTCTCAGATGTACAGATCTCTTTCCCTCAAGAGTTCTCTCTTCACAATTAAAAACACAATTCAGCTACTTGAATTGCCTATCTTACATCTTACCACTTACAAGCTATGAAGGTCTATCCCTATATATAGAATTAGGGATCATGAGCTATACAATATCAACCATTAGATACACCTAATCTAAGGCTTAAAACAGTCCTACTAAAGATAGAGATGCGGACTTAAGACTAACACTTAATTTTATCATGCAAACAATCTGTTCGTCCCACGAAAATAGAATTTTGAAACGCATAGGTGACCGATGTCGGTCCCTGTTTGCATGCATATGATCGACGTCGACCGATCCATAATCGACGTCGGCAGCCTCCAGTCAATCCCTGGCCGATGTTGGCGACTGTGTAAATCCTGCAACTTTGCATTTGCTCATCCGTGAAGCTTTTAGCTCCACACTTTAACAATCACTCACTTGGAGATAAACAACTGCACCTGTACCTGTACAACATTTTCTAGCTTCTCCATCTTCAAGCTCAATCTTGAAGACCAACAAAAGTTGAATGAAGATTCAACTTTTCTTTTGTTATCGGCTTTGTTAACATATCAGCAGGGTTCTCATCTGTATGGATCTTTTTCAGCTTCAACTCACCATCTTCCAATACCTGTCTAATGAAGTGGTACCTAAGCTATATATGTTTGGTTCTTGAATGAAAGGCTGAATTCTTAGCCAAATGAATTGCACTCTGACTATCATTGTATAATCTACAACTCTCTTGCTTTTTTTCCAACTCTTCCATGAATCGTGTCATCCATATCATCTCTTTGCTAGCCTCTGTGACTGCAATGTATTCTGCCTCTGTAGTAGACAAGGCAACAACCTTCTGCAACTTTGAAATTCAGCTAATCGCCGTTCCACCAACAGTGAAAACATATCCTGTGGTGCTTCTCTTGCCATCCAAGTCACCTGCCATATCTGAATCTACATATCCATGTAGAGAAGTATTTGACCCTCCATAGCACAAATGTCTACTGTTGGTCCCTCTCGGATATCTGAAAATCCACTGAACTACTTTTCAGTGTTTCTTCCCTAGATTGCCCATGAACTTACTGACAACTCCCACTGCTTGGGCAATATCAAGTTTAATACATGCCATTGCATACATCAAACTCTCAACTGTGGAAGCATATGGAACTCTACTCATGTACTCTACCTCATCATGTGATTTAGGACACTGTTCTTTACTCAACTTGAAGTGTTCAGGCATAGGTGTACTTATCGATTTTGCATTTTGTATATTGAACCTCTCCAACACCTTATTTACATAATCTTCTTGAGACAAAATCAACTTGTGATTTTTTTTGTCTCTCTTAATACTCATGCCAAGGATTTTTTTGCTGCTCTCAAATTCTTCATGGCAAATGTGTGAGCTAATTTTACCTTAAGCTCAAAAATATCCTGCATGTGTGAACCTGCAACAAGCATATCATCTACATACAACAACATGATAATATATCTACTATTATCCAATCTCTTAAAATATACACAATGGTCAGATTGACATCTACTGTAGCTATGCTCAGTCATAAATTTGTCAAATTTTAAATACCATTGTCTAGGAGCTTGCTTAAGACCATATAAACTCTTCTTCAACCTGCACACAAGCTTCTCCTTACCTTTGACCTCAAACCCTTCCGACTGATCCATATATATTTCTTCATCTAAATCTCTATGAAAAAACGCTGTCTTAACATCAAGCTACTCAAGATGTAAATCCTCAATATCAACTAAAGACAATACAGTTCGAATAGAAGTCATTTTACTACAGGAGAAAAAATTTCATCAAAATCAATCCCTGGTTTCTATGCAAATCCCTTTACCACCAACCTGGCCTTGTGTCTCATTTGTCCATTCTCACCTTCCTTTAACCTGTAAACCCATTTGTTTTTTAGTGCTCTCTTCTCGCTGACAACTCAACCAAATCTCATGTTTGGTTTTTTTCTAAAGAATCAATCTCCTCATTCATGCCAAGCTCCCACTGTTTCTGGGTTTCTACCTACATTGCTTCATCAAAACTCTCTGGTTCTCCACTATCAGTGAGCAATAAGTAGAATAATGAAAGGGAATATCGAATTGAAGGTTTACTTACCCTTTCTGACCTCTTCAAGGGCGTTTGAGACTCATTCACTTCTTTATGTCTGTCCAAATTCTCTGTCAGTGACCGATCTCGGTCATCTCCAGCTCTATATCTGACCGACGTTAGTTCCACCTGACCGACGTTGATTCTTTTCTGATCGACATCGGTTCTTGCATGATCGACGTCGGTTATTGTCCGACCTATTTGATTGACGTCGGTTCCTTCTTAACCAACGTCGGTGTCTGTGTTTTTTTGGAAGTGATTTTTTGCGAGCTCATTTTGGATCACAATCTCGTCCAAATCTCTATTGCTCTTCTCAAAATCATTCAACCTCTTGAGCTGATCCCTGTACATCACTTTCTCATTGAAAACAACATCACGGCTTCTAATAATCTTGTTAGTTTTTAGATTCCACAATCGGAATCTGAAATCTTCAAAGCCATAACCAATAAAAGTGCACTTCATAGATTTAGCATCCAGCTTCTTTTTATTTTCTTTATCAACGTGCACAAAAGCTTCAAAACTAAAAACTCTGAAAAATGAAAGATTTACTTTTTTACTTGTTTAAGCCTCTTCTAAAATTCCACCATCCAGTGCAGTACAAGGTCCTCTGTTACTTAGATAAACTACATTGTCTACAGCTTCTACTCAAAACTGCAAGGGCAAACTAACATGCAACCTCATACTCTGTGCACGCTCCATTATTGTTCTATTCATCTTCTCAGAAACTCTATTTTGCTGAGGTGTCCTTGGAACCATCTTTTTCTTGCGTATTCCATTCATAGAACAGTACCTGTTGAACTTATAGCTGTAGTACTCACCACCATTGTCATATCTAAGACACTTCAATCTCAAACCTGTTTCATTCTCAACCAAAGCTTTCCATTTCATAAATGTGTCAAATACATCAAATTTTTTTTTTATGCAATAGACCCATACTTTTCTTGTAACATCATCAATGAAAGTAACATAATACTGTGATCCTCCAATAGAAGCTACCTGAGCTGGTCCCCACACGTCTGTGTGAACAAGCTCCAACTTGTGATTCCTCCTTGTTGACCCAGTTTTGAGAAACTTCACTCTTTTTTGCTTTTCAAAAATACAATGCTCATAGAAATCTAGATCTATGCTTTTCAAATCTGAAAGCTTACCTTTTGACTTAAGAACTTTCATTCCCTTCTCACTCATGTGGCTGAGCCTATAGTGCCACAACTTTGCATCTACATCTGAAGTAGATAATAAAAAAACAGAATAATCAGTAATACAATTACATAAATAGAGAGTACCTTCTCTCTTACCTTTGGCCAATACAAGTGCACCCTTGGTAACCTTCCAAGATTCAGCGGTGAGAGTTACTGTACAACCCTCATCCCCCAATTTTTTTGTAAAAATCAGATTTCTCTTCAGGATGGGTACATGCATGACATCTCTCAACACCCATGTGTTGTCATTCTGCAATTTCAGCTGCACTTTTCCTTTGCCAACAATTTTATAAGGCTCATCATCCCTTAAATAAATTTTTTCAAAATCTCCTTAGACATAATCACTGAAAAAATCTCTATTTGGGGTTGCATGAAAAGAGGCACCAAAATCTACAACCCAAAATTTTATTCTATTATCCAAAGAAAGTATAAGAGCATTTTGTGCAACAATACCTACAACTTTATGCTTCTTCTTTACCTTCATGCTGATTTTCTTCTTTAACTGGTAACCAGTAATCTTTCTTTGTATGCCCTATCTTTCCATAATTCCAGCAGGTTATTTTTCTTCTATTTCTAGATTTGGATCTTTTTTTCATCTTTTTAGACTTTGATCTCCCTTGCTTGCTCTTCTCTTTTTGCCTTCTCATGCTTTCAATACTTAAAGCATTACCTGATGATTTTCTTGTGCTTTTCCAGCGAGTCTCTTCATTAAAGATTACACTAACAACATCATCTACTTTCAAGATATTTGTAGCAGATGCAGTATTACTAACTGCCATTACTAAACTATGTTAACTTTCAGGCAAAGAGCATAATATTAAAAGAGTCTTAATTTTATCATCAAAAATTATTTTGACTGAATTTAATTGATTTACAATACCATGGAAATCATTTAGATGACTAGATACAGATCCACCTTCATGCATTTGCAAATTAAATAATTGCTTCATAAGATATACCTTATTTGAAGCTGAGGGTTTTTCATATAAATTTGCTAAAGTGTCCATCAACTCTACCGTTTTCTTTTCCTGTGACAAGTTGAAATTCACAGAAGATGCCAAGCTCAACCTTATGGATCCCAGAGCCTTTCTATCAAGAACATTCCATTCTTCATCTTTTATATCTATGGGCTTTCTTGAAACCCCACCCAACGGTAAGTATAGATCTTTCTGATATAGATAATCTTCTATCTGCATCCTCCATAATTGATAGTTATTGCCATTGAACTTCTCCATTTTCAGTTTACTTTCTTCTGCCATTGCTATGCTCCCACTCAAACAGAAACCCCTGTGAGTGCCTTGTAATCAATACACACTAAACAGATTTGAAACCACATGTTAGTGAACCCAAACTCTGATACCACTTGTCAAGATCTTAACAAGAACAATTGATTACTTTTGCAAGCAACTAAACACGAAATTAACCAGAATTGAAAGTAACTAGAAATCAGAATCAGTAAAGAATAAGAGATACAAGAAACAATAAAAACTTGTATTAAACTCTTAGAAATATAATTAAAAAAATATCTCTTTCTTCCACACCTCTCTTAGATGTACAAATCTCTTTCCCTCAAGAGTTCTCTCTTCACAATTACAAACACAATTTAGCTACTTGAATTGCCTATCTTACATCTTACCACTTACAAGCTATGAAGATCTATCCCTATATATAAAATTAGGGATCATGAGCTAGGCAATATCAACCATTAGATACACCTCCTAATCTAAGGCTTAAAACAATCCTACTAAAGATATAGACGCAGACTTAAGACTAACACTTAATCTTATCATACAAACAATTCATTCATCCCACGAAAATAAAATTTTGGAACGCACAGGTGACCGACGTCGGTCCCTGTTTGCCTGCATATGACCGACGTCGATAGCCTCCAGTTGATCCCTGACCGACGTCGGCGACTGTGTAAATCTTGCAACTTTGCATTTGCTCATCCGTGAAGCTTTTAGCTCTACACCTTAACAACTTATCCTCTCATGACCAATCACTCAAATCAATCATCTATCCCATTTATAATTATATCTAACAATCATATTCATCACTAATCTAACATTTCTACTAACATCCATCATCTTCATCAATCTTGATCAATCTCTTTGGGGCATCAATATCATCATTGTCTAATCTATCCAGTCATTTACCATCACACACTTCCTTCTAGGGAGAACTACATTGGCTTGAGGTCTTCTAAGACTATGTCAGCAATAATCGATCACTTTACGTGCTTGAGGACAACTTGAATACCCTATTCACTTTTTTCATTTTGTCCCCTGATCACTTAAATCTTCTATTTTCCATATCGACATGCCATTTTATCTTTTTTTATCATACACTTTGAGTCACAACCCATCAAATCTTTAATCAATCCCATAAAAAATCAGTCATCCATTTCGACCTTAACTCTCCTTGACATGCATCCTTGCTTGGGATACATATAAAGTTTAAAACCCATCATGATATTTTATCCACACCTCTCCCTAGCATGCATCCTTTCCTGAGATATGTCTACAACTTACGATCCATCATCTAATCTAATCTTGCAACTTTCCCAACATGTGTCCTTGCCTAGGATATGTCTAAATATAACAACCTTTTATCACCATATGATCATGGTTGCTTCCCATTTGGGGCACATCTAAGGCTGTGATACCATCAATTTTTCTCCCTTGCATATATATTTTCTAGGGGCATTGTCAATTTGTGTCTCATTTTTCAATGCCCTACTTATCCATCGATTTTATCCATCATCCCATTTATCACATGTCATCCCCTATGTTTCGTATCCATTCATGCATCCTATCCCTCATTTCCTTTTGAGTGGCCATCTGTCTCCTGCTTATCTGTATGACCCCTCGAGGGGGCATCATCTATCCTAATTTACTAACTTATATGACTATCTTTCTTCTTTGAAAGACCATTACTTCTTATCAACACCTAATAATCATTAGTCACTCTCTAATGAATTATAGAATCCACCGCCTTTTATAGAATTCTCTACGTCGCTCCTTCTCTAGAATTCTCTTAGGATTTTAAAATTCCTTTAAAATTCCCATCATTCTCTATATAAGCAACCATCATCCATTTAAAATCTAACTTATGACCTTATAGGATGAGCTATATTTAAATATCTTTAGACTAATGCCGCCAACTTGTTATCTTGTCCATTATCAATCCAATCCACGTCCACATGTTGTCCAAGTCTTGAGTTAATCAAACAATCCAACATTCCTATCAAGTATCAAAGCATCCAATTTGTCATTGGGGCACATCAATTATATTTGGAGGTAAATTGGTTGTAATATTGAGGTATATTTGACTTATTTCAATTGTTGTTTTATATTCAATTTACTTACCTTACCCAATCATGAGTATTTAGGGGAGTTTGGAATTGATATTACAGTCATTATAGTTGCTTGCATTTGAAATCTTATTCCAAAATTTACCTAATACAGTATATAAGTAAATTGTATACATATGAAATGATTATAATAAATTAGGTCATCATCATATCTATATGACAAAGGGGCATGTGTTGGGGACACATCTTTACAAGGATTAGTTATGATTATAAAAATCAAGTTTATTGCAAAAATTGAGTGCACCAATCATGATTTATATATTTTCAAAATTAAACTTTCTAAAAATCATTGGTGAGTACTAGTCAAATGAAGTTAATAAATGAAGTGCATAGACATATGCACACACCCACATACACTGATGACCCCAAACACACCACAGTCGATTGTGCTCACACTCTCACACATAGTGAAACCTTATCCACTCATGTTTTTAGTGTATTATGCATGCACATGCCCACACCAATGCACATACATACATGTAGTGAAACCTTAACCACCTTGTTTCAAATTATTAAATGAGCATTTAAAAAAGAATTATAATTTTAAAGTGAAATTTAAAAGGTGACATAAACTATAAACCCTTAATAATGTACAAGATATAAGATTTAATTTATTAAGCAAAACAAATAATTACAAGAGGAAAAAGACAACCATTGCAACTAGCTTTTTATATAAAAGTTAAGTTTTTAAAGTATACAAACCTCAAAATTTGTAATCACCAAACCACTGAGTGTGATGAAAATATAATGTAATATCCTCAAACACCAATAAGGATATTGCAACCCTTGAAATAAACAAACCCAACAATAAGGAAATTTCAGCAAAGGAAATCGCCACAAGGAATCGTCACAAGGAAATCACCCAAAAAGATGAGCATCACACTTTAAAAAACATTCATTAGACTTAAAATTAATTAATTAATTGATAACAACATTTATTAGATAGAAGGTCACTACCCCTGGAGGAGACATATCTTTTGATGGAAGGTTATGAAGGTATTAATATTCAACAAATGGTAGGAAGGGGATCATCAATCACACATTCAACTTTATAACCATGTAAAAACATCAACTGTACCATTACTTTTAAGGATGAAACCCTTTAATTGTATAACTAGATTTCAAGGATGGAAACCCTTGTCATGTCACTAATCCAAGGATGAAACCCCTTGAGGATTTACATTCTATTATTTACAATCTAAAACTCTAAATACAATTTCATTTTATTATTTAAAATTATAAATTCAAGTGCAAAGTCTATATTTATAAAATATTATCTTAAAAAGAATTTTAATAAATCCAAATTATCATATAATATTTTGATTACAAATATTACAGTGGTATTAGAGCTTTCATCCTGCCAACTTGTGGAATAAAAAATCATATGCAAGATAACAATAATAATATTCTATGCAAGATAACAATAATAATATTCTGTATTACGAAGGAGAAATAAAACTGAGGAAGGCCAACCAAAAGGATAAATGAAAGATTATAGATATATTGAGAGGGTAGATAAACTTATCCAAGGTCAAAAACAATTGGCAAATACAGTGGCACAAATGGCCCTTACCATGAAAATGATGATGAATTCCAATACACAAAAAGTAGAAACTAGTTTGTCCTTCTCTGAACTCAAATGTAAAACAAACATCACATCATCACATTGACATTGCCAACCATCATTCATTTCGAGAGAAGAACGAGATGAAGAAAGTCAAAAAATCATTTAATGATGAGCTTATAACTTGCTTCAAAACATATCAATCACTTTTGAAGAGAATCCAAATGGGAATTACCCTATAAATTTATATGGCAGTGAGAAAAAATGGAAGTGTATCTTGGTCAGAATATAAACGTCAAAATAGACAAAGGGATATGCAACATGTATTGGGCAAAATGTCACTATCACCTTTTGATGGTACAAAAAAATGTATGGCTAGGGTATGGATACAAAAGATAGACACGTGTCTTTTGTTACATCCAATGATGGAAGAGAAATTTATAAAATTTATGACTCTCCTTCTGGAAGGTATAGCCCATGAATGGTGGTTCCATGGATGGGTTACCCAAGGACATAGCCATATCAATTCATATGATGAATTTTCTAAATAATTATTCAAAATGTTTGATAGGGCAAATCCTGAGGTCTATTTTATGAAATTATCATTATTAAAACAAAAAAATCATGTGGATGAATACGTGGAAAATTTTCAAACACTAGTAATAATGGTTTCTGACATGTCTGAAAAGAAACTCATAGTATTATTCACAAAAAGATGAGTGGAACCTCTAAGAGGCTTGCTCAAATATTTTACTCCATCAACACTTCAAGAAATAATTAAGAAGGCCTTAGATTTGGAAGCTTCAACTTTAAAAAGCAAAAATATGTCACCCATCCAACCTAGGGCAATTGGAAGCGGTGCACTGAAAAATCAGTCCTATGAGCAAAGGAGACCAATACAAACAAACGGATCTCAGCCTTGTTAGACACTAAAGCCAAATAAAGAATTCAAAACAAGGAACAAATTAAGGAGGAAAAAATTATGTTTTATGACGAGTGTCGTTTAACTCTTCATTTAATCAATATTCAAGTATTGTCTTATCAACCAGAGTTGGTGTCTAAAGCTGTCTGCAGTAAGGTGTAGGATGTTAGATCTAAAAGTTTGCTTGTGGGGGTGTTTGATGGTCCTATTCTAACTTTGACTAATGAAAGAAATGTGTCTTAAACTACTTGATTCACTCTTTTGCTGAAAAGGAAAAGATGTAACTATTTAATCAAATGAATCCACTCTTTTGCTTGAAAGTAAAATCACACTCCTAATTACGCTTGCATGGAAATAAAAATGTTTAACTAGAAAAGGAAATTTGCTTCACACATTTGTTGTAAAATAAAACACACTTTGCTTAGAAAGTAAATGACTCTGGAATAAGGAAATGCCTTTTGAACTGTGAATTTGTTTTGATGTTTTATGAATGAATGCAAACATTAACAAGATTCTGATTAGTTATAACAAAAAGTTAATATAACATAACATAAATAATGTACATAATTCTTGGTTTCAAGGAGAGTGGACCCTTTCTCCTCTCAGACTCAGGAATAAAGATTAATCAATGCTGGAAACTGAAGTGATAATTCATAAAACTAAAATGATCACAATCTGTCTAAAACTTGTAATATGTTTGTATGTATCTTTCCTCTCCTTTTTTAATAACAAAAGTCTTACATTTTATGCTAATATAATTAAATCAAAATAGGATGCAAAGAGATAAGATTTCTTGGTCAATCCACTCATCCAAAGATAGGAGATTGGATTTCCAAGAGATCTAATTATTTTGATGAAATAGATATACTATCTTATAATAATCCTAAGATCCAAATATATACAACTTTATCAAAAACAAATCCTATAAAATAGTAGGTGGGTATTTTTCTCATTTGACTCCAGCTAGAATGATTATTTCTCATCTTATCTCGCCGTCAGCTTCCTATTTATAGCTGTCTTTACAGAATCCATGGAATTGACCTTGTAGAGTCGGTAGGAACGAGCCTATGAAGTTCGTAGAAACAAGCCTACAGAGTCTGTAGAGACAACCTTGCAGAGTCCGTAGAAATAACCCTGTTAAGTCTGTAGAAACAACCCTGCAGAGTCCATAAAAACATTCTGTGTGAGTTCATAGTTCTACTAAATGGAGATCAAAACTAAACTTTCACTATATATCATCTGTATCTTCTTCCTAAGCATTCTTCACAAAAAAATCACTAAAACATGCTATGTATTAGACATTAATGATAAAGTAAAGGTTTAGTCTTTGGTTCAATATAAACAAGACAAGTATCTATTTTCCATGTAATAACTATCTAAAAATCTATGGTTTTCATAAGATAATATCCTTAGAGAGATGAATTGAGGGAAATAACATGTCAATAATGAGTCATATTCTAAGCTCATCATCTCCTCTAGGCTTTACCTTTTGTAAGTTTCATTGCAAACATTCATTTGATTTCTTAGCTCTTGCATCTGCTTTCTAAACTCTGACTCAAATCATAGTCATCAAATTCATTTGTTATATGCTTGTCTAAATTGCTTGTAAATCCCTAATGTTCTTGAAACATTTTTTTTCCATATATTGAATTACTCTTCTGATTGTGGAGCCCAACTCTGCCATCCTGAAATAGGTATGATCAACAAAGGGGGTCTATATCTCATGCCAATCTATTTTTTTCTCTCCCAGAGTTTATTACCTCTATTAAGATTTCTAAAATTGAGGTAGCTCTCCTCATACTCTATCTTAAGTTATTTGGAGACATGACCTCTCATATTTTAAGAGGCACTGAAAGTTGGTCCCATAAACTTCTCCTACATGAAGGTTTATCAAGAACTTATTGTGCTCATGGTCTCCTATGATCAAATCATGCAAATAAAACTCATAAAGCAAACCCTGTTGATTAGGTTCAACGCTATAGAATTTTTTTATAAATGTTGTTGGCTGTAAAATCTTATAAGGAAGACGATAGGAGATCCTCAGAAGCTGCCATCTATAAAATTGTTCAAATAAAAACAAACCATATGTAGGAGAATGATTCCTACATGCCAAAAAATATTCTCCTAATTTGCATGCATCCTGTAAATTTTCTTCTAAATCTTGGACCTTAGCTTCTTATTCTTTATTTTTATTTTCTAATATTTTATTTTAATAAGTTACAACTTTGTTTTTCAATTTGAGTATGGAATATTCTTCTTCAATTTGATTTAGTATTTGCAAGCTAGGAATACCTGGATAACTTGTTTGATAACTTCGGTCAACAAATACCTTAGGAGAAGAAGGTGCAATATTAGAAGGTGTTTTGGAAGAGTTTACCAAACTCTGTAATTTCCTATTCTCATTCTTCATATTTTCTACATATACCTAGAGGTCTATTTGTTCACTTTCACTTTTTATTTTTATTTTTTCTAATCTATAAACTTATGCTGCATGATTGGTAGATGTTGTGTCCAATTTTTGTAACAACAATGAGTTGAAATGATCTTTATTTTGCAATTGACTGATCAAGTCAGCAATATCAGTTGTTTGTTGTTACTCTAGAGCTTGATCTTGAGAAAGCTTCAAAGTTAACTATATAACAAGATCATTTATATTAGATGACTCTCCTTTTTCATTTATGCATACAATTTTTCCTTTATTCATTGTAGTTTCAACTGAAACATGTGGCTGTCCCGCCATACTTGATTTCTCTATCATGTTTGGCTCTTCTTGTAGAATTGGCTCCTCCATTATGATCGAAGAGTTCCTTTGGAAAGGAGTTTCATCAACATCTACGTTTTTAGAGATACTTTGATGTATGGGGGAATGAGATATCATTTTAAGACTATCCAAAATGTCTACAGCTTCTTGTTCATCTTCATCTATCGAAATTAACCTTCTCCTTCTTTTGGTCACTCTCTGAGCTACACTCGGTTGTCTTTCTTTTTCAACCATCAAACCCTTAGTCTTCTCAAGTTCTGTAGCAACCTTTCATTTCAATTTCTTCTTCCTGATAAGGGAATTGGTTGCTTTATAGATTCTTGAAGTTCTTGTGGGGACCTTGAAACTACAGGGATTTGAGACCTTGTGATTCTTTTTGAAGAAGAAGAAGGAATTTATTTTGAGACTATAGTCTGTGATTTCTTCTTTGGAGTTGTTTTCTCAACTAATGCAGTAGGTGGAGATGAATGTTCCTATGGTAAATTTAAGGTTTCTTATACAGACAAATTTAGAATTTGTTGTGTTACACTATTCTAAAATTCCTCCCAGACTTCTTGTCCTTGCTGAAGGAAGTGATATTGGATAATTAGATGAATAAGGCCATGGTGCCTAAGAGCAACATTATGAGTTGTAGTCATAATTTGAAGGGCACCATATAAGAAGGATGGGAGGTTAATCTTGTAATGAGGGTTTTTCCTCCCATATTTAAGGTATATTAATATTTTCATGGCGTCTCCTTCTAAAATATTGTTTTGCCCCTCACAAATGTTATACTTGAGTACCCACTTGACTACAGATTTCTAAGGTTCATGAAGTGAATTTTTACTAATTACTTTTGATTTTTCCTTAGAATCTATTAGACATGAAGTTTCAGTCTGCTCATTACCATTAAACTGAATAATTAAATCACTAAATGGAATTCTACCTATCGCTCCAATGGAAGACTCAAATTTGGGTCATCTCCGTAGAATAAATCTTAATTAAATCAAAGATAATTGAGAATTTGTAGGCAACAATCACTGAAGATTTAAATAAACATAAATAAATAGAATATATGTCTCACTTACTTTTGACCTTAGATTTATCTTTTGCTCACCATTTATCTTGCATAAATAAGTTTGCATGGATTAGTCAAAAGTTGTTGAAAGAATAATTTTTATTGCATGGAGATAATTATTTAACTAAACATAAATAAAAGAGACCTTAGATTTATCTTTTGCTCACCAATCATAGTGACATGATGAGATTCTTTATATATATATATATATATATTATTTTTTTCCTTTGGCTAGCCATTGCTAGTTTTTTAGCCAAAGCCCTTTTTGTAATGCATAGCCAGCCAACAAGCTAGTTTTCTGGGCATGCATTATCAATAGTGTCCCTATAAATATTTTCACTATTGATATTTTTATTTTATTTTATTTTACAAGATCATCAAGGATCAGGTTCTCTAGAAGAAGCAGAGTCCTCCAAAATAGCTACTTGATTTGAAGCAATTTTCTTAGAAGAAGTAGAGTCCTTCAGAAAGGATACTTGATCTTTTAGCTTTTGAACAAATTTTTCTTTATTGAGAAGTTTCTGATAAAGCTTCAATCTATGTCCATTGACTAATAGAGATTTTTGGTTGTCATCAATAGGTATTAGCTTAACAAAACTATTTTTAAAGACCTCCTCAATTTGATAACGTCCCAACCACCTCGTTTGTAGTTTTCCTTTAAACTATTAAAATTTGGAATCAAACAACAGTGCCCAATCTCTTTTCTAAAATTTCTGTTACTTAGTCTATGAATCATGTCAAACTTTTTTTGATGTTGTACCAATTCAATTTTTTGTAGTGCTTTCATCCTCATCTCATCAAGTTGATTAAACTATAAGAGTCTTTCTTTCTATATTTCTTATAATTTAATCTCTACTTCTACATCTATTTTCAAAGTTTGTAATTCAAATTCAACAAAGAATAAAGGCTTCTTACCATAAACCAATTCATAAGGTGAAAACTAGTTATTATTTTTTAAGTAATATTATAGGCCCAAATAGCTTTTGGTACCTTATTTTTCCAATCCTTTCTACTAGAATTAATAACCTTGGTTAAAATAGTTTTCAATTATCTATTGGTGACTTCAACTTACCCAATAGCCTATGGATGGTATGAAGATGTTTTTCTGTGTTGAGTTTGATATACTTGCATGAAGTGCTTTATTATGTTTAACATGAACTGCAATCTTTGATCTGAGACTATCTCCCTTAGAGCACCAAATCTTTACATAATTTTGAAATATAAGAAATCAACTACCATCTCTTCTCTTACATGAGTTAATACTTTCACTTCTGCCCACTTGGTCACAAAGTCTGTACATACTAGGAGATATTCTTTTCTTTTAGAATGAGGATCCACATGACTTATAAAATCAATTCCCTATTTCTCAAATGGTTCTAAAACCAATTGAGGATGAGGGTGCAAAGGCATCTCTGTTGAAAGAGTAAGCTATCCAATTCTCTGACAAACATCACAGTGTCTGACATATATTTTTACTTGTTGATGAAGGTGAGGCCAATAGTATCTTGCTCCTAAGATTTTGTGTATGGTTCTTTGAACTGAGTAATGACCTCCTCCTGGTTCATCATGACAAGCTCTGATGATATCATAAACTTCAACATTTTTCACACACCTACGAAACACATGGTCAGGTCCAAGTTTGAATAACATTTCGTTAATCCATTTAAAATAACTTTCTTTGATTAAATGTTTCTTTTCTTTTTATGAAAATTGTAGAGAAAACTTCTCTATGGCGAGGTAATTAGCTATATCAGTAAACCATAGAGATTTTGATGAAACAACAAATAGTTGTTCATCTAGAAAGTCATCTTCCATCGGTTCTTCTTGACCTATAGTGTTCACTCTTGACAAGAAATCAACAACCACATTAGACATCCTTGATTTATCTATAATAGTAACATCAAATTTTTGTAAGAGCAACAACCATCTAATAATCCTACCTCTCATAATTGATTTGTTGGTAAGGTATCTAATAGCCGAATGGCCTGTATAGATAAATATCTTGTAGCTTGTTATGTAGTGTATAAATTTATTAATTGCATAAACTACAGCTAAAAATTTCTTCTCAATTGTGGTGTAGTTTCTTTCAGCAGGTGTCATGTTTTTGCTAATATAATATATAACATACATGTTATCCTCTTCATCCTTTTGTTTAAGGACTACTTCTATTGTTATATTGGAAGCATCTGTGTATATATGAAATGGCTGAGTCCAATCTGGTCCTCTCAATATTGAAGTAGTAACGAGTTTAGCTTTGATGGTCTCAAAGACCTGTTGGCAACTATCACTCCATGTGAATGTACTATCTTTTGTAAGCAAGGCAAACATAGGGGTAGCTATTTGAATAAAATTATCTATGAAGCATCTGTAGTAACCAACATGTCCCAAAAAACTCTTAATTTTAGTTTGTATTTATAGGATGATTAAGTTGAAGATTATTTCAACCTTCTTTGGATCTACTTGAATGCCTTTTGCAAAAATATGGTGTCCCAACACTATTCCTTCATCCATCATCAACAAATTTTTTTTATGGCTCAAAGATAATTGATATTCTTCACTTCTGATCAATACTCTTTCCAAGTTGGTAAGAGCCTCTTCATAAGTTCCACCATGAATGATGAAATCATCCATATATACTTCAACACAATCATTTGTAAGGTAAGAGAATATTACTAGAATTGCTCTTTAGAAGGTTGTTGGAGCATTACAGAGTCCAAATAGGAGTACTCAATAAGCAAAAGTTTCTCAAGGGCAGGTAAATGTGGTTTTATATTGATCTTCAGCTGCTACCATTATCTGGTTATACCCACTAAACCCATCCAGAAAAGAAAAATATCTTTTTTTTGCTAAGTTGTCAAGAATTTGATCAATGAAAGGTAGAGGAAAATAATTTCTTAGTGTTGATTTGTTTTTTCTCTATAATCTACACATACCCTTAATTTTACATTTTTTTTGGGCACAATTACCAAGGGTGAAACCCACTGGCTATCTGAGATGGGGTAAATAAACCCAACTTCCAGTAATTTTTAGATCTCTATTTTGACTATCTTCTTTAATACTAGATTTATTCTTCTTTGTAGTTGTCTGACTAGTTTGACAAATTTTGTGTAAATGTGATGAATGTATATGCTGGGATGAATTCCCTTCATGTCAGTATAATCTCAAGCAAAAGCCTTGGTATGTCTTTTTAGTACTTCAAAGAGTTGATATTTCTCTTCATTTGTTAACTAACTATTGATGTTCAAAATCATTTTAGGTAATACCATGATTGGTTTTATGTCTAGGTAGTTGGATTCTATTTGCTTGAATTCACTAATCAATGAGTTCAGAGGACATGGATGAGGAAGTATCTTATGAAACATGATTACATTATCAACAAACTCTTTTTCAGGAGGAATTAGTCTTGTTAAAGAATAATAGAATGCATCTAAAAAATGAGTTTACTGTTGTTCTATCAATTTATACATATTTTTTCAAATCAATCCATGATCATATGGTGAGAAAATAATAAAATAAGTAAAAGTGGAGGTTTCATAATATTCTATCTTACCCAAGAATCATAAACTGAGGTAGTCCGTAGCTTTTGGACTAGTAGAGTTCGTAGATTTTGGATTGGTAGAGTCCGTAGCTTTTGACCTAACAGAGTCCATAGATTCTAGGTATATGTCTCCATTCAATTATTTTAAGTGTTTTTTAACTGTGATCATAGCTAAAGAGGAAATGTTGTTTGATATGTTGTCTGATTCATCCACCTAAAGTTCTTGTATGTGATTTATTGATAGTTTTATAGGAGGATACAAAGAGATGCATTTAGATTTTAACTCATTAGAAATGGTCATGTCTCCTGACTGTAATCAATTAATGTTGCTACAATAGCCAACCATGGTCTACTTCGGATTATGGGATATCCTAGATTCTTTGTTTTAGGTTACAAGACCATGAAATCTACTAGATAGTCCTAAGACTCTATTAGTACTTCAATATTTTCTATAGTCCCTTCTAGTTTAGTTACAGATTGGTCTGTCATTTGAAGAATGGTAGTTATGGGTTACATTCTCATAAAAGAGAATGTATGGAGAGTATCAGTTGTCATAAAATTAATTATTGTTTTCAAATATACCAAGACATTAGGAATTTGTTTACTTTCGATTGTGATTGTGATCATTGAGCTTTTTGGATCTGCATTTTTTGGAATTAAAAGTTTTTTTGCTAATAAATCAACAATTTGTCTGTCAATATGAATGGTTCCTAGATATTTTGCTTTCCTCCCAAGTGTCTTGACACAAAGGTTTTTGATAATCTTGTTCAATTCAAGTATATCCCTAATAGCTTGTAGTAGGGGTACCTCAATATTGATCTTTTGCAACTCATGGACCAAGTTTAATTATGGTTTAATATCAATTTCTTTTAATCTTTCAAGAAAAATAACTACTGGTGTAGTAGTGTTTTTTTGTTTGCTTCAAGGCTCATTTTGATTTTGGCTTCTTTAGTGTTTAATTGAGATGATTCTATTTTTTTTTATTAGGTATCTCATAAATGAAAACTAAAGGTTTTTATATAATTTTCCCTGATCTTAAATGTATGTCTAAATAATCAATAGCTCCAAAATTTATTGTCTTTTCTTGTTCATTAATATAAATAGGTGCTGGTTGTTTATTTTTCAGATTTGCTATTGGTTGTGCAGGCATTGAGGGTTGATTGATTTGTCATTGTTGCTGAAGAACTGGGGGTGGCATTATAGTTTACTGTTGAAGTGGTCTTCTTAGTTGAGTAAATTATTTCTGTGGGTTCCACTATGGATTCTATTATTGATATTGCTATGGCATCCATTATTGTTGTGGTACCTATTGTTGCTATGGCTGTGGCACCATCCATGGGGGTGTTGGCATCCAATCTTATCCTTCCCATAGATTTTAGATTGATAGAATTTGGGGTTGATTCCAAAAAGGTGAAGGAACTGAAATATTCCATGGTGCCATCCATGGGTTAACTGGGTTTCTTGCATTAAATTGTCCTTGACCATAGTTTTATGGGGCAAAGTTTTGTCTCTAAATATAATTTAATTTTTTAGTGGACTAGACTTGTATTTTCATTTGATTTTTTAAAACAAGTAGAAGGGTGCAATGTTTGGTATCATGATCTGTTGCATCACAGATCTCACATGATGAAACATTGATTTTATCTAGGGGCTATCTCTAAGGGCATGTTTCTGTTTACACTTAGGACAGTAGATTGCTAAGGGTTCTATTGCATTTACCTTAGCTTGAAGGCCATCCAAAGTACTATTTAGTGTAACTAGAATATCTGTCTTTATATTGACAAATTCTTCCATTAGCTTACCCACTTCATTAGATTTTCCAAACCTTCCTCTCCTAATTTTGGGTTTTGTTCGAGAGTAGTTGGTACAAAGCTCAAAAATTTGATTGAAAGCCAACTTATTTATATCTCCACCTGTCATCAAATTTAAGGCATCTCTAGTATCTTCGTCCAACCCTTTTAAGAAAACTAATTTCTGAACTTCTTCAGTGAGTGGATAATTACTTATTTTATGAGTGAACATGATTCTATCCAAATAATCCTCTAAAGATTCATCCTTATTCTGTTTGATTTTGAAAAAATCTTCTTTTTTTTTGTCACATTCGGTAGTAATCTTGGTACTAATTTAAGAATTATGTCTCCATGTCATCCCATATTCTAATAAAATCACCAGGTAAACCCATGAACCATCTCATAGCTACATCTTTAAGTGTAGAGGGAAATAATTTTAATTTTTGGTTATCTGTTATGTAATCATAGGTTTGACATAGCATCATAAACTCAAACTGGAATTGATCAAGATCTTCCCTAGAAATTTGACAGATTAGCTGATGAAATATTTTTTATGGGGGTTTGATCATTAAGATTTGCAACAATAGAAAATAAAAAAGTCCTTCCTGGTTGTGCAAGTTGTTGATTTTGTTGGAGAGCCATATTTTCTTCTTTTGATGATGTTTCAAAGATGGGATGATCTTCCCATTGAATATTTGTGGTATCAATTATGAGTTATTCAAAGTTCTCAAAATTTTCTTCAGCTATAGATTTTTGAAATGCTTCTTCTAAGTCCTTGGAAATTTCTAAATAATGTCTTCTTGCAAGAGATTGATCTTGAGGAATTTGTCCTATGGGGCTTGCTTATGGCAATGGCCTAGTTTCTATCTAAGTTTTTGAAGATTCTTGTAGATAGGTTTCACTCATAACTACTGGTTCACTACTCAGAGATGTTTAAGTAGTTTCAACTTGTGTTCTTGGTGGGAATTTAGAGATGAATCATCTTTTAGAGTCTTTACGACGATACATCAATTTATTGAATTTTTTTTGGATTTTATGGTTTTTATAAATTTTTCTATTTTTCACTCTAGACCAATACTTATTACCTTACTAACACCTTGTTATCCCCAGCAACGACGTAAAAACTGACGAGTGTCATTCAACTCTTCATTTAATCAATATTCAATTGATGTCTTATCAACCAAAGCTGGTGTCCAAAGCTGTCTATAGTAAGGTGTAGGATGGTAGATCTAGAAGTCTACTAGTGGGGGTGTTTGATGGTTGGTCCTATTCTAACTTTGACTAATGAAAGACATGTGTCTTAAACTACTTGATTCACTCTTTCACTAAAAAATAAAAGATATATATATTTAATCAAATTAATCTACTCTTTTTCTTGAAAGTAAAATCACACTTCTATTTACACTTGCGTGGAAATGGAAATGTTTAACTAGAAAATGAAATTTGCTTCACACGTTTGCCATAAAAGAAAACACACTTTGCTTAGAAAAGAAATGACTTTAGAATAAGGAAATGCCTTTTGAACTGTGAATTTATTTTGATGTTTTATGAATGAATGCAAATATTAACAAGATTCTGATTAGTTATAACAAAGAGTTAATATAACATAACATAAATACCGTACACAATTCTTGGTTCTAAGGAGAGTGGAACCTTGCTCCTCTCGGACTCAGGAACAAAGATTAATCAATGCTGAAAATTGAAGTGATAACATAAAATTGAAATGATTACAATCTATCTAAAACTTTTAATATGCTTGTATGTATCTTTCCTCTCCCTTTTCAATAACAAAAGTCTTATATTTTATGCTAATATAATTAACTCAAAATAGGATGCAAGGAGATAGAATTCTTTGGTCGATCCACTCATCTAAAGATAGGAGATTGGATTTCCAAGAGATCCAATTATTCTGATGAAATAGATATACTATCCTATAATAGTTCTAAGATCTAAATATATACAACTTTATCAAAAATAAATCCTACAAAATAGTAGATAGGTATTTTCCTCATTTGACTCCAGCTAGAATGATTCTTTTTTATCCTATCTAGCGGCCAGCTTCCCATTTATAGCTTTGTCTTTACAAAATCTATGGAATTGATTTTGTAGAGTCAGTAAGAATGATCCTACAGAGTCCGTAGAAATAAGCCTGTGGAGTCCATAGAAACAAGCCTGCAGAGTCCATAGAAACAAGCCTACCGAGTCTGTAGAAACAAGTCTGCAGAGTCCGTAGAAAAATTCTGTGTGAGTTCATAGTTCTGATGGATGGAGATCAAAACTAAACTTTCACTATACGTCGCCTGTGTCTTCTTCCTGAGCATTCTTCACAACAAAAATTACTAAAACATGATATGTGTTAGATATTAATGACAAAGTAAATGTTTAGTCTTTTGTTCAATATAAACAAAACAAGTATCTACTTTCCATGTAATAGCTATCTAAAAATCTATGATTTGCATAAGATAATATCCTTGGAGAGATGAATTGAGGGAAATAACATGTCAATAATGAGCCATATTCTGAGCTCATCATTTTACTTGTAAATACCCATGGACTCCAGGCCACCATTGTTTGGGCAAAGGGCAAGTTCACTACATTAAGATTGGCCTAGAAAGTGTTACAGAAGAAGAAGAAATAAAGTTAAATAATGGAAATCAATCACAAATAATGGTGGAGGAGACCACATAATGAACATTTGCCACTCTCTCAGGAGCAATTCAATATCATCCATTATGAGTAAGAGGAACATTGCGAGGGTAAAGAATTACAGTGTTCATCAATAATGGGGCTACCCATAATTTTATTGATGCAAAATTGGCTAAGAAAATTGGTTTGAAAATGAAAGAATTCAAGGGATTTGTGGTAACGGTTGCTGATGGATTTACTCTTCCATGTACAAAGAGAATTCCATAATTAAATTTGACTTTGGAAGGACATGAAATAAATGATGACTTCTATGTCATTAATATTGGAAAAACATATTTGGTATTACGAGTTCAATGGTGCATTCATTGGGTGAGTTTACCTAAAACTATCAGACAATGGAAATTAAGTTCTAATTAGATGGAAGGGAAATAATTTTGAAAGGCATGGCCAATGGTAGCCCTCAGATAATAATGACAAAATAAATGGAAATAAAATTTAATAAGGGGTATGTAGCATGGGTGGTACAATGTTTGATCATCTCCATATAAGAAGAACATGAAACACATCATAATGATATTCAACCTATCATCGAGAGGCATGCCAAGGTATTTGAGAACCTACTACCCAAACTACCCCCAACAAGTGGCTTCCAACATATCATTGAGTTGGAACCTAGAGTGAAATCATTAATAACTAACCCTTACCGACATCCAAATATTTATAAGGATAAGATTGAAAAAACCATTAGAGGACTCTTAGAGATGTGGCATATTAGTCCAAGTGTTAGTCCATTTTTTTCTTCAATTATGCTGGCCAAAAAGAAGGATGAAACATTAAGAATGTGTACTTCTTATCATAAGTCAAATAAAAAGACCATAAAAAATAAATATCCAATACCCAACATCGATGAACTAATCGATGAACTTCATGGAGCCACTTTCTTCTCAAAAATTGATTTGAGATCAGGGTACCATCAAATACAAATGAGGGAGGAAGATGCTATAAAACATTTAGAGATTTTGCTACAATACTTTTCATCACATGTCTATTGGAATATCACCTTTCAAGGCATTGTATGGGTATGATTCTAAAACCTTTGTAGACCTAGTCATTCTAGATAATAGTGTTCCTGGAGCCAAGGATCTAATACAAAAACATCAAGACATCCTAATAACTCTCAAGGATAATCTTAAACACACCCAAAATCAACAACAATTGTATGCAGATCAACATAGAATATAAAGGACTTTTAAAGTTATAAATATGGTGTATTTAAGGTTACAACCTTATAGACAATCTCCCCTTAAACAAAGTGGTGATGAAAAACTCAAGCCTAGATTTTATAGGTCATATCATATTATAAGAAGAGTGGGAGAGGTATCATATGAATTGGATTTAGCAGGGCACAACCACATACATAATGTCTTCCATGTTTCTTGATTGAAATGAGCACTTGGAAAACATTTTATTCTTTCCATGGAATTACCCCCAATTGATGAGGAAGGTAAATTGATTCTAGTACCAAAGATTCTTCTTGATACTTGTGAAAGAGTTACGAAATATAAGTATCAAATAATATTTAGTTTGTTGGAAGAATTTTCCAATAGAAGATGCCATATGGGAAGGAGCATCAATTCTTAAACATCCAAATTTACAATTGCTCAAGGAAAATAAATTTGAGGAAGGGAGGTATGTAGTATCCTCAAATTCCAATAAGGATATCACAACCCTTGAAATAAAGAAACCCAAAAATAAGGAAATCAAAATAAATGAAATCACCACAAGGAAATCATCACAAGGAAATCTCCCATAAAGAGGAGTGTCACACTTAAAATAACATTCATTTTCCTTAATTAATTAATTTATAAACAACATTCATTAGACGAAAGGTCATGACCCTTTGAGGAGATATATCTTTTGATGGAAGGATATGAAGGTATTATTAATCAACAAATGGTAGGAAGGGGATCATTAATCATGCATTCAACTTTATAACCATGTACAAGCATCAACTTTACCATTGCTTTTAAAGATAAAACCCCTTAATTGTATAACTAGATTTTAAGGATGGAAACCCTTGTCATCTCAGTAACCCAAGGACAAAACCCCTTGAGGATTTACATTCTATTATTTAAAATTTGAAACTCTGAATACAATCATTTTATTATTTAAAATTATTAATTCAAGTGCAAAGTCTATATTTATAAAATATTATCTTAAAAAGAATTTTGGGAATCCAAATTATCGTATAATATTCTGATTAGGAATATTACAAATAAATTTTATTATAAGTTCGATAAAAAACATTGTTTATGAAAAAAATTCCATCTAAATAAAATTATTTCTTGAAGAATATTGAGAATATAATTCCTCCAATTTTTTTTCTGTGACATTTATATATTTCTTGGACCTGTTTCTTTTTGGTAGGGAATTAGTATTGGTTTGTGTGTTTGGTTATGTTTGTAGGTCAAATTTAAAAACTTTTGATTTAGGGGAAATTTATAATTTTCTTATGTACAAGGCAATCTAGAGAAAAAATAAAAAAAGGTATGGAATTGAGAGTTTTTCACCCTTGAACACTATGGATTCTTTTTTTTGAAGGCAATCACAACATTATAGGTCTTCGATAACCCTAAATATTGGTATATTTTTAGGTTTTCATATTTTTATATTTTTTTCACCCTTGAGAAATATACCAATCATTGGATTCATATTATAGAGGTGATCATAATAATATAGGTGTCTAATAGCCTTATTTTTGGCTTCTAATGAAGCCATAACATGGCAGGGTCATCTTTTAGAGTCAAGGGAAAGAATACAATCACACTAGGGAAAAATCCTAAACAAATTATAGATTAAAATATGACATTTGGGGGGGGATTACAAGGACTGTGCACATAATTTGGAGGTGAAAGTATCTATCTTGAAGCAATTTCATAAGAATTGGAAGGCAAGATGCCTTCATATAAGGATATCAAAGATATTAAAGAAATCGTCACTACAATGGATACTGAGAAGGAACTGAAAGAGATGACTAAGAGAGAGGATATATATTTGCTCGACATAACCATAAAAACCACCAGTGAAAATTCAACCGAACTCATAACTTCTATCAATAATTTGCTTGCATTACAAAATTCATTTCAACAACCCTAGGCTTTAGAAACAATTGATTATACTATTTCTAAGGGATTAAGGGTTAATAATATTTCTAATTTAAACAAAGGGACACATTTACCTATGACAAATGCTACTTATAGGTCTTGAAACTTTATGCTGAAGTTAGAAATGCATAAGTTTGATGGCAAGGACCCGTTCAATTGAATCATCCAAATAGATTATTCTTCCAATCTACACCAGGTTCCCTACTCACAGAAGGTTGTAATGGTATTCTTATATTTAGATGCAGATTAATACATTTGGTATCATTCATTCTTTTAATCTAAAATAAATAAAATAAATTTAATGTCACATTGTCTATTTTTATAGAGGTGTTGATTGCACAATATAGTAATAGTCTAGGGGATAACTACTTTAGCCAATTGGCCAAACTATGACTAACTTGTACATTCAAGAATTATATTAAATAATTTCAAACCCCATCCTTAACTATGGAACATGTTATAGATAACTTAAAGGACCTATTTATGGGTGGGCTAAAGGACCACATTCAACATAATGTCTATTTTTGGGCATGAAGAGTAGAGGAAAAGGTTTTGGCTACTAGGATATAGGTATTCACTAGCATAAAAAATTGTAACACCCAACATTGTCATTTCCTCAACCAACCAAATTAATGCCTCAATAAATTGATGAAAAAAAGGAATGATGGTTATGCTTTAGTTATGATAGTCAATACAATAGAGTACATACATGTGCAATTAAAAACTATTCTACATTGAAGGAACAATTGAAGAGGAAGAAAAAAAAAGAAATTGAAGTTGAAGGGGAACTAGAAGAAGCATAAGAGGATCCACATATGATAATATATTTACATGCACTATCAAGGGTTGGTACCCTCCAAATCCTCAAGGTTATGGGATTTTAGAAGAAGCAAATAGTGACAATGTTATTTGATTTAGGAATAAATTACAATTTCATCAACAAGTTGGTTGTGTAGTTTAATTTATTTATCTTTCCAAGTCCATAATTTCAAGTCATGATTATTGATGGTGATATAATTATTTTTTCAAGACAATGCCATAGTATCAAGATAGTAATTTTGGACTACCTTGAATAGTCTCATGTTTTATATTCCCATGGGTGGGGTGGATATAGTTTTGGAAGTCTTTGATTTGAGGTAAAGACATTTGAATTTTTGGGATTGAAAGTGAAAGGTCCACAAATGGTGATTTCTCATCAAATGTAGAATTTTATAAAAGAATGGGTTGGATTTGTGGCAAACGTATTTTTTCTAGAAGCTCAATAAACACATGAGGTAACACTACAAGATATTCAAGCTATCATTGAAAAACACTTAATAGTATTTAGAGATATGTTGAAATGACTTCCAACTAAAATCAATCATGAACATTCTATTCAACTTGTATCAGAGAGCCAATTGCCAAACATCATACCATACAAGAACATGTATGTGCAAAAGAGTGATATCCAAAAATTGTTTCATGAGATGTTGGAAGTGAAAATCATTAAACATAGTCAGAGTAATTATTATTATTATTTAATGGTGATGGTGTGTATGAAAGATGAAAATTGGTGCATGTGCCAAGACTACATAGAGTTAAACAAGTTCACCATCAAAGATAAGTTTCCTATTCCAATAATTGATAATTTTCTAGATGAGTTACATGGATATTTTTAAAAAAAATATGTCTTAGATCTGGGTATCATCAAATCAAAATTAGGGAGGAGGATATCCCCAAAAAAACATTTTAAACACATAAGGGCCATTGTGATTTTCTTGTCATGCCTTTTTCTCTTATAAATCCGCTTCCACATTTCAAAGTTTGGTGAATTCCATATTTAGTCCATTTTAGGAAGTTTGTATTAGTGTTATTTGATTATATATTAATTTAAAATAAAACATTGAAGACCATCTGTACCATGTTTATTGGGTTTCACAAAATCTCAAGCATAATGAACTTTATCCAAAGCCCTCTAAGTGTGCCTTTAGAGTAAAGGGGGTAGAGTACATTGGTCACATTCTCTCTCATGAATAATTAAAGGTAGATCCTAAAAATATCAAGGCCATGTGGAGTGTAAAGTGCTTAAATCTCTCAATAACCTATGAGGATTTTTAGGACTTAAATGATACTACCAAAAATTTGAAAAAAATTATGGTAGCATAATGGTATAACTCACAACTCTATCAAAAAAAGTTAATTCCATTGAATGAGGAAATAACCAGAACATTTGAGAAGCTTAAGGAGGTCATGTGCACCAATCTAGTTCTTGTCACTCAAAATTTCACCAAAATTGTGTTATGGAATGTGATACTTTAGGGCATGGTATGGGTGCAATACTAATGCAAAAAGGTAGGCCCATTACTTTTGAAAGTCTCAAATTCAAAGGTAAGAATTAAATTAAGCACATTCATGAGAAATAAATGTTGGCTATTCTTCACATGATCAAACTATGGATGTCTTATTTGATTGGAAGACATTCCAAAGTGAAGATGAATCATGACAATTTAAAATAATTATTGGAATAGAGGTTATCCTTAATAGAGCAGAAAAATGTGTCACTAAGATGTTGGGGTGTGACTTTGAGAGCATTTATAAGAAATAAAAAGAGAATGTAGTGGCATACAATCTTTCTAAGAGGGATGAAAACAAAGTGGCATTGTTGTGCCCCATGCCCATACTACAAGTGGATTGGGTGGATCAAGCCAAATTAGAATGGTATTAGGATGCAAATATGTGAAATTTCATCAAGTTCCAAACACATAAAATAAATTTATATGTAAGGTGACTCCTTTGGTATAAGTATAGGCTTTAATTATGAAAAAATTGAGTCTCAAGCATAATATTATAGAGTAGCTTCGTGCTTTATTGGCTGGGGGACATTAAAGATTCTTAAAGATGTATTAGAGGATCATGCAAGAATTTTTTGGGATGGGATCAAAAGATATGTACCAAAATTTATGGCTGAATGTTTGGAGTGTCATAAAAATAAAGGTGAGACTATTAATATTCATGGTATTTTTTATCCTTTATTTATTCATAGTTAGCAATTTGGAAGAGGTCTCCATGAATTTCCTCATGGGACCACCAAATAAGAAGGAAAAATTGTCATTATGTGGGTGGTAGATAGACGTACAAAATATGCCAAAATTTTCTCATTGTTTCAACCTTTTTTTTATCAATAATAGTGGTTGAAACATTTATGGATACAATTTAGTAGTTACATGGTACCCCAAAGATTATAATAAGTGAATGTGATCCCATATTTTATATTAATTTTTGGACTAATATATTCTCTTTTATGGGTACTCAACTGGTTCATAGCTCTTCATATCTCCCCAATCAGATGCAAAAATTGAGGTGTCAAATAGCATTTTTAAGATTATATATATTGTTTTACTTATGATAAGCTTGGACACAATGGTTTGACTAGCTTACACTAGCATAATGGTGGTATAACAGTTCTTTCCATAATTCTTCTAAAATTACCCAATCTATGACATTGTATATATACCACCTACCATAAATCACATCTTATTTGAGAGTGCAACCAAAAGTTTGGGACATAGAATAACACATTCAACACTAATAAAAGGTGCTTTCTAGTTTTAGATAAAAACCTAGCTATGACATAATACCAAATGAAACAACATGTTGAAGACTAGAGTGAAAGACATTATGAAGTTGGAAGTGTGGGTTTTCTCAAGTTGCAACCATATAAGTAAATGTCCTTGAATAAGCAAATGAAGGATAATAAAATTTAATCCTAAGTATTATGGTCCTTATTAGGTCTTGCAAATATTGGTAACATGGCATAAATTGGAGTTACCTTAGTTATAAAAAACACAAAGTATTTCATGTTTATTATTTGAAGAAAGTCATTGGCTAGAAGATTCCATCGTAGAAAGAGTTACTAAAGCTTGATAAATAGGGAATAATTTATCTTGGAACCTAAAGCAATTCTATAGATACACACAAAGAGGTTATAGACTCAGGTGATCATGAAGTATCTTGTGAAGTGAAATAACTTGGCTAGACAAACACACAATGTGGGAAGATTAACCTTTCATGTAGAGCATCCATAATTGGTCAACATTGGGGACAATGCCTATATTAAGTGGTGAGGTGGCTTGCTACAGCCTCAACCTATTTGGTCTAACAAGATATGTGTGATCGACCTATGGCACACATAAACTTTGACTTAGTCATTTTATAATATCTATATTTCATATTAGTAGGATTAGTTGGCCTGATTGGATTATGGAGATTCCATAGCCTAATTATGGTATATATAGGAGTTAGTATTGATATCGAGTCATCATATTATGGTTTTTTTTATTATAATGATTGTGGAGGTTTCCCCCTTGAAGTGGCTCAGTCATATATTTTAGTATTTTACTCTTCATTTAATTTATATTGCATGGATATACTCTATTATGATCTTATTTATGAGTTATTATTGTTAATTTATTCATTTGATTTGTTGAATTTCAACCTATTTTTATGAATATGCTCTTATGATATAGTCACATCATGAAGGAAAAAAAATAACACTTACAAATTTTGATGATATTAATAACATATCAATGTCTTTGGTTAAGAGATTAAAATTATTCAATTTATGTATAAATGATATTAAAGTCTAAGTTAGAAATGGAAATATACTCTATGTAAGCCTAAAATAGTCTCTACTACAAGGATCCTCTAAATTAGGAAACTTTAATGTTTTATATCCAACACATACACAAGGCATAGTCTACAAAGGCATTTGGGGATATAGACAAGGATCATGTGCAAAGGAGGTTGTAAGGGATATAAAAGGGTAATCCACACACATAGTATCTAAGGAGATATAGAGTGAATGACCTTAGTAGATCCAAGGTTTATTGAGATGCTGAAGAAAGAGCTATAGGTAATCAAGGTGTCATTAGAAACTGAAGCAAGATCTATAGGAAATCTAAAGGTTGTAAAGTAAATTAAAGGTGAAACTAAGCATAAGTAAGAGATATGAATATCAATATGTAAAAGAAACAATGAAGCAACAGAAGCATGTTAATCTATATTATCTAATAAATGCAACAAGAAATCTAATAACAAAAACATAATATAAAGGAAAAAGTCTATAGTTAAGCATGTTTACCTTTGGTTGACTTGTCTACATATTAATCTTACCCTTAGCTTATATCACTTTGTAAGATATATTTGTAGGTGAAGTCAAGGTATATATAAGTAGACCAAATTTTTAGAATCCAAAGCCCTGGTAGACCTTTTTGGGACAATGTATATCATTGGCATTTTCAAATAATATATGTTAACTTGTCTTCCATTGGTGTAAGCTCCTTTATCCCTAATTCCTCTTCTTCTTCCTAAGGTTGATTTGAGAGCATGAGTAGAGTCAATTGTATGTGTCTTCTTTGATAAATTAAAAATAGGATCCCTATAAATAAAAATCCAAACCCTAAAAATAAAAACTCAGTGTTAATTTCTATCATTGACCTGACTATTGGTGTATAAATAATTCCATAGAAAATGGTATGTCATTGGTAAATATCATTGACCAAGCTGATTATATAGAAAAAACACAAAAATGGAAAAAGAGGGGAACAAGATCCTAGGAGGACAATATAGGCTAATGCCATGATGATTTAAAGGTTGTACTAGGAAGGATAAATCATGACAAATTCTCTCACAAACTTCCATGAGCTAGTCCACCTAGAACCCAATGTATTCCTTATAACATACCCTCTTGGATAATATTTCACTTAAGAGTATTACAAAATATAGTGTTTGTAAGTAAAAATAAGGTGTATACATATACCCCCTAGAATTGCATTTCTCATCATAATAGTGAAATGAATGATGGTGCTTCGTAAAAAAACATAGTAACAAAACAAACATAAATGATTGCATTAAAATAATTGAGAAGATAAAAAATGAAATATACATACTTTGACTTACCTTTTGGATGAAATAGATACATGCATATAACTTAGGATTATTCATATCAGGCACAAACCCTATTAATTTTAACCCTTATCATGCAATACTACATGGACTAATATAAAGATAACATGTGTAGATGAGTCTAAATGTAATTATATGATGTATGATAACAATCAAGGAAGATGGTACTAGGGTGGGTCCAAGGCAGGAAGGTGGGATTCATAGAGCTCTTCATTAGGAATTATGATGTGGAGAAAGATGCATAATAAAGACAACTCCACTTTTAGTAGTAAGATGGATTCACCGTCATAGACTAGAGATATTGGAGTTTCCCCAATGGTCATCTGAATACTAGTTTGATACTTCCAAAGAGGGGTATACTTTGAGATTTCAAAATATTTGATAATATTCAATGGATTTTTTTAATAATTTATTAAGGATTTGGTTGGTTTGGCTTGGCTATTACACTGTTGATGGTAAGGAATGGAAAGTTTTCATAGTTTTGAATTTGATGCAAATTTACTTCATGTCTTTATGTTTTAAATTCCAACCATTTTCATAAATTATTGATGTAGGAATTTATGAAGTGACAGATAATTTGGTTAAGAATGAATTTGGAGATAGTGAATATGGTAATATTGATGAAGGGCATGACTTCGATCCACTTGGTGAAGTATTTAGTAGCTATAATTATAAAAATATGGCCATTTTATGAGCAAGGTAACTTACCAATGAGATATAATCTTCAATAGAGAAGGGCCATGGAGATTCAGGTGCTGCAAACTCAGCTAGAGGGGAGTGGATAAAATCATCATGCAATTGGCAAGGGTTACATTTTTTTAGCAAATGTGACAGAATATTTTTATAACGTTGGCCAATGATAATACATGTGTATGAATTTACAAGAACTAGTCTATCCATTATAGTGGACCCCTCAAATGCCCAATGTGTTTATTCAATAGGACGAATCACCTCATCTTCAATAACACATTTGATCAGGGTGACCTTGATGGTATGATAATAGAGGATATTATTCTTGAGAATGTAATTGAATGCTTATTTTTAGATTCAAGTCTTTTCATGGTAATTGACATATGGAGGGTAAGTTTATTTTTTGATATATTATATGTTATCTTTGTGTCAAGGGATTTATCTCTTGGTGATAACTTCGATGTGATAGATGGGTAATCATCCTTAAGAATTAAATTTCAAGGAGATTTTAAAATGTGGATAAGAATTTTATTGTCGTGTAATGCTTTGTTTGGATGGAAAGAGAAGTTGAAGAGGCACGAGAATCAAAAATATAATTTCATTCTCTTGGGACCACCTCAATAGTAAATGATATAAAATCTTTAGTGAGACTAGTGGAAAATTCATGATATGCTTTAAGGTTTTACTGTTTGCATTAGTACTCTCCATTGACTTGTTAACATGCTAGTTAGGAGCCACCTAAAATGGAGGCAGGGTTTAACCATGTCAAGGACAACTTGAATTATGATATTAAGGGATTTAAAATTGATCATGTTATTAGTGACATGAGAGTTAAGTCAAAAGGTGAGAGAGACAATTATTCTGAAAGGATCAAAGAGGAAAAAAAATTTCCTAGCTCCTTGCAAGTATTTGGCTCTATAAAATTTGAGTGTCCAAATGTCCTCATGTAATTCAAAAATAACCTATTGTTAGTCTTCATGTTTAGTTTGATTGTTTATTTTATTTTGTCTAGGTTAAATTTATCTTTCTTAGAGGGCTTGAGTCTTAATATCAATTGTGTAATTATGAAAATGATCTTTGAGTGATATGGATTGATCGACACCCTCGATGAAGATTACATCTTCATGAAGTAGGGCATCTAGAATTTCCTTTTGATGGGAGTAGGTGCATATGCTAGTTACTTGACCATAACTTGTTTGACTGATTTTTGTATGTGATGATCTTAATGTCAAACTCTAGAGTGCCATTATTTTCCAATTATATCACTAGATAAGAAGGCCTTAGATAATAGCTAACAAAGGGGGTCTGATGGACAATGATATAGGTGGTTTGATAAAGCATGTAATGTAGAAATTTGGCTTGATAAAACATGCTCAGCTTTGGTGTAATGGGGTTCATAGTTGATTAAAGCATGAATAATATAATATAGGCATATTATTTGTCAGATTTGTCTTTGAACACAATAATTATCTCAATTGAAATTGGGGTGGGGGATGTGGAGAGGATGAGAGGTCTTTTAAAATATTGTGGTTGCATTATAGGTGGTTTTAACAAATAAATTTTCATGAAGTCAAATGCAAGTTGGAATGTATCAATCCATTTGAGTTTGACATCTTTCTTGAGGAGGGAATTGGTTGCATGGGTGTGGTAATGAAATTCATGGACAAATCTTCAAATTTCTCCTAGTTTTTTGAGAAAGGTCAAAATTTGAAGAATTGCAATTGGTTTAGGCATGCTGATAATAACTTTGATTTTTGAGGGATCAACGCCAATATCTCACTTGGATGCCATGATCATAAAAACTTGTCGGGTGTGAATTTGAAGACTCACTTTTTAGGGTTGAGTTTGAATTTTTATTTGCATAGGTATTCAAAATAATGCTTAGGTCATAAGGATGATCCTTGCAAACCTTGGATTTTGGAAGGAAGTCATCAATGTAATATATTTATTTTATCTATAATGTCATGGTAAGCTGGTAAGTATCCCTATCATTTTTAAGGCCAAATGACATATTTACATAATAATACATGCCCCACTCAAAGTTAAATGTTGTATTATGTTGATATTTAAAAGCAATTTAAATTTTATTGTATATAGATAAATCTTCTATGAGGGATAACATATTATAGCCGATGATATAAACTATGATAACGTCAATGGAGGGTAATGGGAAGTTGTCTTTAGGGCATGCTAAGTTTATGTTACATAAGTCACTGCATTTGTGTATGATCATTGTGACTTGTGAATTGGGTGTATGTTGGATACCCATTAGTATACACGTTTAATGAACTTGGGATCTAAGAATTTTGTATTTTATTTATGGAAAAGCTTGGAGACCTCTTTGGTAAATTTTTTGTTATTTTTCATGGACAGGGGCCATGTCAGGGTAAGTGATAATGCTTTGAAAATAATTTCAAGATCAATGTTGGGCATGTAAGAATATTTACAAATTAAAATGTTTTTAAATTTAGTAAATAATGTGCGATAATTGTATTGACCTTAAAGTGTGAGAGAAAACCCTATTTTGACTGTGCAAGACTCTTCATTTGTTCATTGATTGATATAAATAGTTTCTTCAACTAAATTAGTCTTTTTATATTTAAAATTTTTATGGTGTAGGTGGTAGCTTAGAATTTTAACAGTTTAATAATTAATACTAGCTAAAAAATGTGAAAACATGAGGATGTGTTTGTAATATGCCAAACTTTATGTTTTATATAAGGGAGCTGATCTTCCCTTGCATGAAGAAGTTATAAGATGATGTCATCACTTCGGAATGTAAGTAATTTAAAAATGTTTTCTATGTCAATTTGTAAGTCAATTTATTTATTATCTTTGCTCTCATTTTTTTGTGAATATTTATAACATATAATACTTGGATGTCTAGGGTAATGTTTAGGGTTGTAGAAGGAATGCCAAAATTTGTTTGGATGTCACTAGCCCAATCAAATGCATTGAAGATGTCTAAACATTTTGAATGTCATTGACATGGATGATGGCATTAATATAGTCTGATATTTCATGAATATCATCAAATTGGATGATAACATTGGGATTTTATGTTTTGACTAAACATCACCTCTCAAAGTGATGACATTGGGCTTTTTAATTTTGTTTGAATGTCATTAACTAGGAATATGGCATTGTAATTGTTTGATTTTGTTGCTAGAATTTTATGAATTTTTCCTTATGGGATTCATTTGGTATAGTCTAAAATATGTTAAATGATCCATTTTGGGTCTTCCAAGGGAGGATTGATAGGATGGTTGTAAGGTGTATCATTGTTTTCATTATCACTAGAGTAAAAGTAAATATTCTTAGGTTCATATGAAATATGGGCCATGTTGACCTCATAGTCAAAGGCATGCCTTTTTGAAAGGGTATTTTGATAATGAAATACATCCAAGAATAGGGAATGATGTAATCTTCATCATATGATTATTTAATTATGCAATCTCATTTTTGTCTATGGTCCTGTTGATACTCATCATTGGATGTATCCTTGGAAGAGATGCCATTTTGGATAAATATTCAAAGACAAAGTAATATGAGGATTTGGAAAATATTGATAACCTTTTTTTCATCACTTTAGGATAAGTCATCATCATATGTGGCCTTGTTAGTTTTATAAGGGGGATCCTTATCACAATCTTCACGAAATGTGGCAAGGGATTTATCCCTTGGTAGGAGGGATAAAGGAAAGAAAGGAAACTAATCAGTAATATATTAAGGTAATTGGATGTGTTAAATTATTTTTTAAGTTGATTGGGATAATCATCATTAGACTTTACAATGGTGACATAGATATCAAGATGAATGCCGATACACTCAGATAATCATAAACTATTGATTGTTTTATTTTTGTGGGATTTATGAATTATTTTTTAGGATTCACAAATGGGATATCCCATGGGTTGGGATTGACTTAATGATTATAGTTAACATTATTGTGAATGAATTTTAAGAATTGGCTACCAAAATAGGAAATTGATCTTGTATGGTGCATCTAAGGTCAACCTAAAAGGAGATTATAGGAAAGTGAAAGGTCAAGGACCATAACCTTAGTTTGTACCATTTTAATTCCTACAGTTATAGGATGTAAAATACATCCAAGGGTATTTTGATTTTTTTCAAGTCCATGAAAATTAAGCCTTGGTTTATTGAGATCATATTGAGAATAAGCTAAGGTCTTGATTAACCATAGAGAAATGGAATTAATGCCTAAAACTTAAACTATGATCACTTTTTGAACTTAAGTGTCATTGATCATGACACTAATGAAAAAAGGAGGGTAATCAACTTGATCAAGGATTTCATCCTTGATCGTGTCATTGATGGGAAACTTTATGGAGAGATTATTGTTTAGTCATAGATGAGATATGGTTTCAATTGCATGTACTTCATTGGGTTATCAACCTTGTATAGGTTGAATAGGTTGTCATTCTCATGTTTTAGTGGAGACTCTTCAATTGATTGTGATTATTTCATAGAGGAATTTTCAATGATATAATGATGTTTTCATGAGTTCTATGAGAAGAATTTTTTAAGGCATAATGTTGAGATCTTCTAATAAATTCCATTGGTTAGAATTTTTGTAAGTAATGTAGTGGTATTTTGGTTGAGTATTTGAATAGTTTTTAGAAGCCTTTATGATAGGAGGAGATTTATCCTTAGGTTGAGATTCCATTGGTGGAATAGGTGATTCATTGGAAGTTGTGATTATTATGGTGTTTGAATTATCTTTGGGTGTCATGGATTCTTAATCAGATTTTTTTATTTTTATTATGAAGTCGTAATGTGTGGGATTTTGTTGACAGTGTACTTTTGCAACATTGACATATTGGGGGTTAATGTAGTTTTGGTCATAACTTCCTTTAACATTAACTATGAAATTATTGATGGGTGTGACCTTAGGGTTAGATGTTATGTTGGATTTTACGGGTTTTTGTTATTTTCACCCTTTAGAAGCTACAATATATTCTTGATAACACTCTTGTGTTATAACATCATGGTAAAACTTTTCTCCCAACATGAGTTCATATTCTAGTTTTCTAAATCTTGACAATTTTTATGAGAATGGCCCAATTTAAAATGCCACTAACAATTTTTTTCGATTTTTACCACTAGGGAAGAGGATTTAAAGGATCTTTATTAGAAGGTTGAGGAGTCAACATTATTTTTCTGAGATCTTGGAGACTCAGATATGGGTGGGTTAGGTTTTAACTACTTGAGTTTTGACTATTTAAGTGGTAATGATATTGGTTTTTTTTGAAAAGTTTTGTTCTTGCCAACGCACCCCATTTTCTATGAATGGGGGACCCCTCTAAAAATTTAATTAACCAGAGATTTAGAGTTCTTTCTTTTATTCTTGTTGGCGATGCCTACTCAAATCTTCAAAATATATGTTTCCTTGATTTATTCAAGTAGTAGCAAACCTCTTTTATGTCTCTAAAACAACTAAGTAGTGTTTGCTATCTTTTAGTATATCATGACACTTACATTACAAGTTGATTTTCACTTGGGTTCCCTGGATTCTAGTTCCCTTCCCTGAGTAACAAACTTATTATCCTTCATGGCAAATTGAGTTATTTATATTTGATAGCTAAATTTAATGTATCATTTTCCTTTTATTTTTCTTACTTGGTCATTTCATGGATCTAATATAGCCCAATCAAATGGTAAGTTACCATGTTATTTAGAGTTAGAGTGACTAGACCCCTAGACCTATCAAATATATTAGTGGCTAGGAGAGCCTAGTCGAATGGGAAGTTACCATGTCACTTGGAGTCAAAGTGGCTAGACCCCAAACTTGTTAGAGATGTCAATGCTTGGAAGAGCTCAATCAAATATAAATTTGCCACATCACTTGGAGTTAAAGTGACCAATCCTTTATACTTGTTAGAGATGTCAATGCTCAAGAAATCTAAATCAAATGGGAAGTTTCCATGTCACTTGGAGTTAGAGCGGTTAGTCCCCTGAACATGTCAAAGATGTTAGTACTTGGGAGAGCCTAGCCAAATGAGAAAATTTTCCATGTCACTTGGAGTCAGAGTAGCTAGTCCCATAGACCTGTTAGAGATGTTAGTGTTTGGGAGAGACTAACTAAATGGGAAGTTACCATGTCACTTGGATTCAGAGCAGCTAGTCCCTTAAACTTGTCAGAGATGTTAGAGCCTGAGAGAGCCCTATCGAATGGAAAATTACCATGTCACCTAGATTTAGCATGGCCAATCCCCCAAACCTATCAGATATGTCATCACTTAAGAGAGCTTAGATGAATGGGAAGTGGCTGCATCATTAGGAGTCATATTAACTAGTCCCTTGGACTTGTCAAAGATGTCAGAGCCTAGGAGAGTTCTATTGAATGGGAAGTTACCATGTCACTTGGAGTCAGAGTAGTAAATCCCCTAGACCTATCATATATGTCAGTGACTAAGAGAGCCATATTGAATGATAAATTTCCACATCACTTGGAGTCAAAGTAACCAGTCCCCTAGATCTATCAAGATGTCAGAGCCTAGGAGAGCCCAACTAAATGGGAAGTCACCATGTCATCTAGTGAAAAGATGAACTAGTTGCCACTTGTGACATAGGAAACTCAGAATGAAGTATGAATGAAACTCAAAGATATTTAAGATATGTGATGTGTCCCCAGGTAACACCTCACCCAGCCTAGGGGAGTGACATTGAGTATGGAACCATGCCTAGGTGTTGAATATTAATGGGAGGACCAATAAATGAATGACATGTGTTAAAAAGTAGGAGTTAGCTGAGGAGCCTCTAAGAGATATGAATGCATGCCTACCACATGTTGGGAAATAGTAGAAGAGGAAGATAGACTTGATTAGATAGTTTTGAAAACATCACATCACCATCACTATATTTAGATAGCGACATAGGATCATGGGATCCAAATTTAATTCTATATTTAGAATAAAGGGACAAAATCTAGCCACTAACTCAATTTCAAATTCACAAGTGAGCCACCAAATGCCATTAATATAGGGAGATCTATGCACATGCTTATAAATCCCAAGGGAGGTACATTAATGGTTACCATTGCTACCTTAGAATAAATCTCATTCTCCTCACTTTAAAAGTTACATATAACCCCAATATCCTTATTGGGGATCTAAATTGCACCCAAGTTGGGCAAGGGATTGTTTAGGTCCTTTACCCATATCTATCTCAACATGGGAATGACCCTAGGTTGTGGGTATCCTACAATAGTGTCAGACCTCTAGGGTTTTTAATGAGGCTAGCTCCTTAGATTTCACAAATTGGACCTCTATTTATAAAACCTAAAACTGATTGGGATGAAAGGAGTTAATAAAATGCATAAAGTAAACCTATCTAGCTTATGGTGATGCACCATAAATTTGTCATATCCACTCTCAAGTTTGGACTCTTTAACACACTAATGGACTATGAAAGGAGCTAATGTAGTGTCTACTATAATTTTTAAGCAACAATATTTCATATAGAGGTTAGTTTGATGCACTAAGACTAGAGAGAAATGAAAGTAAGGTCTGGTTGAAGACACATTCAACAGTCCACTATATCCTTAAGAGATCAATGCTACGACACACTATATGACATATAAAGAAAGTTGATAACATTTAGGCTAAGCTTAGAATTTACAAAGGGAGGATTAGAACACTTCAAATATCAAGCAAACACAAGAATGCGAACATAGATTGACAAAACACTTTAAAAGTGCCTTTCTCCTTACTCCAAGAGGTGCATAATACAATTTTTGGTAGAGTCTAGTCATACCAACCTGAGGGATGCTTAAAAATATCTCAAAGGCTATATTTATAGAAGAGAGGAAGAAAGAGAGAAGGATTTTTGGCACTTAAAGGGGAATCAAATGAGCTCAAATCCATTCAAATTGTAGTTATAATGATCTCTATAAATTATGCTCATTCAACCCATTTTGATTGATATAGGTTACTTCAAATGGTTACACAGTTACACTAATGTTCTTTCTTGTTGAAATGGTGGGGTCAAGTTGTTCTGAGCTAGGTTATACCATCTATGAATTTACAAAAACTAGGCTAGTCTGTTAGAATCTTGTCTTGTTAATTACTCTTAACTGGTTTGTCATGGTGTGTATAGTGTAAAGAAGGGGTCCTTTCATGCATTTGTTCCTAAAGATGAAACCATTGAGGTCTATGTGTATGCCTTCATCGAATAATTTAGAAATATATCTCTTGTCCAAGCTGGATCATGCTCGAACTCATTCTCATGCTCATAAGTCCACTATAGATGGAAAACCAATCTCAGACTATTGGTTTTCCTATAGTCATTATATTAATGATACTCTACTCAATGCCTGGTTCCTATTAAGTCCAAATAAATCCATTATGCCATTGTAGGAACTGAGGGTTCACCATGTTCATAGGTCCCTTTGAGAATGGCAAACATAGTCATAGAGTGAACCCTGCATGCCACACATCTATAAACCAAAGGTCTATATTAAGATTTGATGACATCCCTTTATGTTATTGATCACCTTGGCTTCATGGCTATGTCCACTCCTTGGTGTTTGATTGAGATCTAATGGTAAATTGATGACCCTGTAAGACCTTGTTTACTTCCTTCAAAAACTAGTCTTTAACTCGAATTTTCCTATCAAACATTTCTTGGGCTAATAAAAATGATCCAACCTATCTTTACTCTCATTGGCCTCAAAGATCCTCATTATCAGATCTTGACCTTTTGACCTTCTTCTTGCCATTGATCTCCTTGGTATGAACCAACGTGGTCTATTGATTTCCTACCATGAAGAACATGCTCATGCCACTTTTCAATCATAGATTGATCTTAGGATCCTGTTGTTAGTCTATTAGCTTTTGTGCTTGTGCCACATGGTGGTCTCTTGATTTTTATGACCTTTTGACTTGTATTGCACCATTGAATCAAGATATATGATGCAACATGGACCATCTAATTTTGATTGGACCCACCTCCTTATCAGTTGAGCTCACATCATTGGATCTCTACTCAGTTGATCCACACTATCATTTCTTATCCAACTTATAGCTCTTTAAAGGGACTTAACCCAGGGAGCTTTTGACTTGTTTGACCCCAACACGAGCTGTTAGATCTCAAGTGTCAGTTTGTGATCTCATGTAAACCATTAGATATTCATTAACTTTAAGCCTTTTAAGGATCTTTTGAACCCAAATGGTTACTTCATAGAGCTCAAACTTGACATTAGCATGAACATCTTATGCTATAGGTCCAACTTTGAAGCTCCATAACTCATCCTAGAGAACTCACATGTACATGAAACTTTCAGAGGATGATTCTAGTATGTAGAACTCCATGGTGATAAAATATTTGGCTAGAATGGCTTTCTGAGGTGTATTTATTAAATTATCAAACAAGCTAGTCATTTTTTTAGAAGATGTCCTGGTGATGGTCTGGTCTCCAAAGCTTGCATGATTCACCCTTTACTCAACACTTCAAAATTTTTATGATCTCTCAAGAATTTATCAATCTAGTCTATGCCCCTACATGCTCATGAGCACCATGAAATCCTACTTGGATCCCTCTAATTGCATTGTTGGACCCATTTTTAATCTATTGGGTTTTCTATATCATTAGGGCCCTGATAGGATTATCCTTCCAACTATAGGCAAATCCTGATATGTCGGCCAAAATGACCAACACTTTTGGTGACTCAGCTAGCTTGACCAACTTGCTAGTCATGGGACCTAGATTTTGATCAAGCTTTTTCAAGATGACTAAACAAACAAAATGCTACTTAAAAAAATACTCTTCTTGACTTCTAGAAATACTTTTTGGATTAATGGGGGGAAAACAACAATAAAGCAACAAAATAGACCAAGTAACAATAGACAAAGCAATGTGCAAAAGCACATGGAGGAAAAAAATAGACCTATCTACCTATGTACAAGGGGAAAGATATAAAATTAGTAACATAACTTGAGATGCCTTGTATTGATAGGGATGGGAAGGCTTTCTCCATTCAATTTGGCAAGCTAAAAGTCAATGCTCTCTTTGTAACTTGTGATGATATAGGGTCTACTCCAAAGGCTATCAAACTTGGAGTGTTTTCCTAGTTTTGCATGGTCCTCATCCCATTTGAAGACTATGTCACCTTGTTGAAATGTCCTTGAGTAAGACATTTTATCAAATGACTTCTTCATTTGGTGATAGATGTACTACATGGTATGCATGACATCATCTCTTATTTCCTCCAATTCTCTTAGTTCATTCATCCTAACCTCCATTGCATCACTTTTTAGAAGCTCTAGTTGGTGTGCAAGCTCCAAATCTAGAAGCTCTAATGAAATTAGAAGCCTTGATTCTCTTCCATATACTAAGATATAGGGTGAATGACTAGTGGATTGCTTGGGGGTGATCCTATTATCCCATAAGGCAGTATTTAACTTTGTATGCCAAAATCTCTGATTATCTTTCATTGTTTTTTTGATGTTTCGAATCATATTCTTATTAGTGGACTCAGCTAGTCCATTACCCTATAGCTAGTAATTTGATGAAGATGTTAGATAGATGCCTTGCTCAAGATACAACTCACATACCTTTGTACTCCTAAATTCTAAAGCATTGTCTGATATTAAAGTGGAAGGTACTCCAAAATGGGTGACTAGACTCTCATAGAACTCAAGCATAGAGTTTTCATTTGTTTCCTTCAAGGGAATGCTTCCACCCACTTGGTAAAGTAATATATAACTATCAAGACCCACTTACGACTAGAAATTTATGGAGGATGAATCATGCCAATGAAGTCTAAACCCCATTGCATGAAATGTTTTTCAACTTGAATAGGCTTAAGTGGCATAGAAACTAGTCCTTGTTTTCCTAAAAACATTGCACACTTTGCACACTTCCTAACCCATGCATTTGAATATATAAATAAATTAAGCCAAAATTAACCATCTCTAATGATTTTTTACAATTGTGGTATTGGTTGAAAAATGGCCTCTAGAAAGACTATCATAAAATTGCTTGAGAAGCTTATCAAATTGGCTAGTTTCAACACATCTTAAAAACACACCTTCAATGTCTTTTTTGAACAACACTCCATAAATAAAAATGCATGGAAATAATTGCATCCTAGAGTGTCTTATTTGTGATTCATTCAAACCCATTAGACACTCTCCTATTTGAATAAATCTAGCAATAATCCTATTTCCAACTTTTAGGAGTATTTTCAGGTCCATGCTGAGTGTCCTAAATTACCAAAATTGTCTCTTTTTATTCTCTCACATCTTATAAAAGAAGTACACACAATCCTTTACCTCAGAATAGATTTGTGACCTTGAATTCAATGTCATACTCCATGCACTTAGTGACCCATTCAAAACTCTTTTTGTTTGAGTCTTTGTTGAGGATAAAATCCTTCACACTTAGATGGGCTGCCATTAATATAATCTTATTTCTTGAAACTAGATGTCTGAATTTATTCAAACTTCTTAAAACAAGTACATGTTTTTTAAAAAATCTATATCTTTCCTCATAACCTTCCAAATCTTGACTGAAGAAAGTAATAGGTTGCTCCAGACCTTCATTATTCTACTGCATAAGCATGGATGAAATTGCATCTAATGAAGAGAAGACATACAAATAAAAGTCCTTATTGAAATATAGATTTAGAAGTGTGGGGGCATGAGATATGGCCTCCTTGATTCCCTCAAAGCTTATCGTACCTTCTCTTGTCCATGTAAACTCTTTTCCTTTTCTTAACATATGAGTGAGGGGATTGACCAACTCTATAAAGTCTAGAATGAACCTCTTGATGAAATTGATATTGACCAAGAAGCTTTACAATAATTTCTTGTGTTTAGGTAATAATAGAGCAAGGATTTATTCTATACTCTCTAGATCAATGGAAAGACCAGCTTTGGACACCACATGCCTAATAAGTCTTCCTTCATGCACTGAAAAAATGTATTTCTTTGGATTCAATGAAACTCCAAATTGTTTGCATCTATCAAAAATAACTCTTAAGTGTGTTAGATGATCATTAGGATTATTTGAAAATACTATTATATCATCAAGATAAACTAAAACCATATCATTCAAAAGACCATGAAAAACAACATCCATTACTCTTTGGAAGGTGGCTCTAGCATTAGAGAGTCCAAAGGGAATTTTAACATATGCATAGGTGCCCCATTTTGTAGTGTAGGTAGTCTTATGCCTATCTTCTTCTTTGACCATGATCTGATTATAGCCATAGGAGCCATCAAGCAATGAAAACCTTTGAGAACCTGCCACCTTTTACAAAATTTGATCCATGGAGAGTAGTGGGTAATGGTCCTTTAGGGACACCTTATTGAGGTCCCTGAAGTCAACACATAAATGAATCTTTCCATTATTTTTCATCACTGCACATAGGTTTTCCACCCATGAGGAATTCTTAATTGGAAATATTATTTTTGATTCAACCAATTTATAAAATTGTCTTCTCTTGAGGTCCTTCACTCTTGGATTGATAGGCCTTTGTTTTTGCCTGATTGGCTTGGCATTGATTTTTAGTTTAATGGTCTGTTGTGAAAGTTTGGGGTCAAAACCCTTCAAGTATTTTTACTCCCAAGAAAATATATCAAAAAAGTCTTGGCACAAAGCAAGAAATGCAACTCTTTCCTCTACTGTATTGACCTTTCCTAGATTTAGCAATTTATTCTTAAAGATATCTATCTTTTCGTAGTGTTCTTCCTTAGTTGAGATGTATAATTTAACTTATATTAATTTGTCATATTCATTGAATATGCTTTCTAATGTCATAATCCCTTTAGGCAACTTATTATATCTCAGGTGTACTATCTGATCATCATATTGATTTTGGAACTTGTCTTGATTTTTATGGTAGAATTTTGCCTCTTGGATTATTAAACATATGATTTGATCATCATTATTAGGTATAGCTAGTTTTACATAAATCCTTGATCTTATCTTGGCTTTGGTTGCCTTTGAATCCTAAAATCTCATATTGGGCACCAATGGCTTCAAGCCTATCTACAGGCTAGTTTGCTTCTCTTTGTATGGACTAGATATTAAATGCCAAGAAATCCTCCATGAGGTCCCATACCCGGTGATTATAAGATTTCAAATGGTGATTCTTGATTTCACTTAGGCCTCTCACTTGTTTCAATACAAGCTCACTGTCACCCTTGACTTTGATGAGCTTGACACCTCTCTTTCTTGATTCTTGCAAACCATGCAAAAGAGCTTCATATTTAGCTATATTTGAGGTGAAAATAAATTGGAATATTGCAGATAAATGGTATTTTTGACTTGAGGGTGAAATTATCATGGTTCCCACTACAATTCCATTCTTTGACCTTGAGCTATCAAATCATAAATTCCATATACCATCCTCTTCTTGAGTAGTGTTAGTTAAGCAAGGTATAGCATCACCTTCCTCATGCATGAAGTACACTCCTAAGTCTGCCTCTTTAACATTGCTATAAGAATAAAATACATGATTATCAACTACCCATTCATCTAAGTATAGATTTGGTATGCCTTCAAGATGATCATGGGGTTATTTTTCATTAACCTCTTCAACCTCTTCAAATATGACACAATTGGTATTTGCAAGATCATGCATATAGGGTTTTAGGTGGAACCTAAAAATAGCCTCATATATTATAGTGATCTTGGTTCTATATCTAGTTATAAAAACCATGTATGAACAATTAGATAAAAAATATCCTCCAATCTTCTCATTAAAGTCCCTAGACAAGCATAAGGCAAAATATGGAGGTAGGTCTACAACCATTACATCTTGAGTAATGACACAATTTGGATAGGCTATCAATGTGATCTAAAGATATTTCAAGATGCCTACTATCTTAGTGGGGGAGCCATCCAATTAAATAAACTTTTTCATTAGGCATATATTTGAGCTCAATCTTATCTATTATGGCTTTAGGCACCATTAAGGTTGAATCACCTAAATCTATCATACAATTGTGTACCAAATAGTCCCCTATGATGATTGATAGATAAAATTAGGGGAATTAACAACTTTAGAGGGATGAACAACATTTCGAAATTGAATTTTTCTTGGAATTTGATTAGGAACTTAGCTAGGGGCTTGGTTATGCTGACTATTATTGATGAAAATAATGTTCACCTATCAACTATCTTTTCCACGTGAGAAATTTTGGAGAACTCTTGCTAGAGAATCTCCTTTTGCCCTAGAATAGATAGAGAATTATACATGGACATAGTTACATTATCCTTTTCAAATGATACATAATATTAAAGGGAATATTAGTACCTTTAGACTACACCTTGAAAGTAGAAGCATCACTTGGCATTTCAGTAACATGAGGAACAAAGGGGGACTTCTGATGCTATCCATGAGGTTGGGGCACTTATTGATTTGTAGGATCTTTAACAGCTACATTTGAAGAATTAGGTTGCTAAATAACATATGGAGATGATGAATAATTCCTAGGTTGCCCTACGTTGTCCTCCAACATCCTCTTCTTAGCCCTTGTCTGAGCTGCAATTGGTTCATTTGTATTTTGTGAAGCTTGTCCCATATTAGCTGCTACATGCTTAAACACATGTTACCCTTCTTTAAAATTCATTCATGTGGTATCAATTGGTGCTTTACCCTTGTTCCCTTGTTTTTGGATTTGAGCTTTTGATAGTGACATGGCAGGCATGCTATCTTGACTCATTGAGGGGCCTTAGTATGGTCTATGTGAAGCCTGTTGTTGCCTTTATATAGACACTAGCTTGTCATTTTGTGCCTTTAACAAGCTTTCAATCTTGGAAAATTTTTCCACTTGACTATCATCAGTTTGATCTTGGTGATTTGGAGTAGGCAATGGAGCAATGGTAGGTACCTGGGGATATATGGGTTGATGAAGCTCATGGGCACACAAATTGGCATATTAGAGAGTTTTGGGTATTACATGGAGCTTACCCATCCTACTTAAAGTATCAAGCTATTGTAAGAGGATAAGGTTGTCCCCTGACATTTGGAGTTATTTCCCTTATAGTTTCCCTGGCATAAGGGTGTTTCTCATAGGATCTTCAGGTATAGAGTTGATTTCTCACCCAATTTTTTTACTAGATATGATATCAATCACATTAAAAAAATAGAATATTCTGTTATTTCTAATTCAGTTCGCTAATCTTCCTCTAAATTTTTATTGGAATAGTAAAGAAAAGCATTTTAGTTAGGGTAATTTGTTGCTATTTTATGGCAATTTTGATTTTGATGAACAATTTTTTTTGTGGATCATGGAGTTGCAAAAATTTTTAGGGGAAGATGATGTTGATGCTAGAGAATGGTGGATCAATTTTAAGGAGAAGAATACTAATTTTGAAACCTATGGAAAATAGAATTATGTTTTTTTTGTTGGGAAACCTATCAGGGATGACCTTCTCTTGATGGAAGGTAAGAAGAAGAAGAAATTCATCAGAAGAACAACAAGAAGAAGTCAATAAGAAGAAGAAGAAAATAAGAAGAAAAAGAAGAAGAAGAAGAAGAAGAAGAAGGAGAAGAAAATAAGGGTTCAAATAATTTGGCTCCAAAGAAATCCGAGTCAATTTTTAAATTTCATGGATACATTCAAAAGAAGAAGGTAGTTGTGTCCATAAACCCTACCATCAAGTATAACTTCATTAACATGAATGTGGCTAAGCATCTACATGTTCAAGCAAATAATATCAAGGAGGTTCAAGTAGATGGTAAGAATATTTCAATGTTTGAAGATCTGACGCTCATTATGGAAAAATATGTTTTGCATTCAGATTTTTATGCTTTGGATATGGATGATATGGATATAGTTCTTGGATATCCATGGTTAGATACTTTGGGAACAATGAATATTAATGCTCAAAAAAAGTTCATGAAGTTTTGGTATAAGAAAAAGAAGATCACTTTACAAGATATCATAGTGAAAAAGGCACCAATAACAATCCAGGTAGATCATAAGGATGATATTGAAACAGGTGATGAAGATCATGATGAAGATTCAGATGATATAGATAAAGACACACTACAAGTGAACAATTCATCTACTCAAGAGACAAAAAAGGAAAAGGTGGAAGAGGTAGAAGCAAAGGTGGATAAGGTCAACGTATTGGAAAAGGTTGAGGTTATAGACACCCACATCATCATGAGAGGAAACAATCATGTAACCCGGTGAGGAAGTGTCATAACAACAATCATTTTGTCTATATAGGAAATAAAATTTCCAATCATTATGGATATGCATGGAATCCAAAGAAAAAATACTATGGCACATGGAATGAATGGGAAAATCATTATGAATATAATGATGAATACCTACTATTGTCATGGTTGGAAACAAAGAAGCACAATGGAATATGGTACATGGAATAGAGGAATAATTATGCTTAGACACCAAAGCAGTATAATTATGATCATGAATGAAATCAGAGGAGCACAATGGATTTTAGACACAAGCTTGGAGAGATATCACCTGCCAAGATCACATATGGATGGTTAGTGATTGAGATTGGAGACAAGTGTGCAATGATTTGAAGCACACTCATTATTTGGTTTCTTCCTATGTTTCGAGGATGAAACAGTCAAAGAGGGAAGTAATGTTATGTACCTAGGGATATGATATATGGGTTGATGGAGATGCCGACATGTGGCACACATCCCCTTAGTTATAAGTACAATATATTAGGATAATAGAGTAACTTATGAAAGTAGTACATTGGGTAATGGTCGACCTACATTGGATTAAGAGGTTACCCATCCATGAGTTAGATAGAGTATATATATAGGGGATGAATATCTTACAAGTCATTGAGGCCTATTGTAAGAGGATATTGGAGGTTGTCCCCTCGAAGAGACATTGTGGACTTATTCCTTCCTAAAGGAGTATTATATTGTTTCCCTACTTAAGGGTATTTCTGCATATATTGAATATCAAGATCATTAGGGTGGGTTGAAGATCTAGGAAAAGTGGCATGAGAGGTCTTGGCATGAGCTTCCCTACTTGTATCAAGCAATGTTTTACCCTTATGGATATCTCATAGGCTTCAGGTAGAGTTGTCTCACCCATAGATTGAATCAATACTAGAATATCTAAATTCAAATCTCTCAAATAGTAAAGAAAAGCATAGTTAGGGGTGGGCTTGATGATAACAAGGATCCTATCCTAGGTATTTTGAAACCTATAGTTGAAATCAATCATACTCTTGGGATGATCTCTTGATGGAGGTAAGTTTCTCAATAAGGGACACATGGTCACTTCTATCCTTAAAATTCTTGCATAAGGATTCACCAAAATCATCCCAGGTGTTGATTGAAGTAGTATACCATTTCAAGGTTTTTCCTTTCAAGGAGGTGTCCAATAGCCTCATGGATACATTATCTTATGTGATATTATGCACTAAGAATTTTTTTGTAATGTCAACTATATATTTTATAGGAGTAGTAGGATTCTCTCCTATAAAGTATGGAAAATTCTTTAAGGAAGCATTAGGGATATCATCGTGATGCTGAAGGTTAAGAGGGATACAACCATTAAAGAGAACAAAATCTTATAGTCTAGGCCTTGCCATTTACACTTGACTTGGTGGAATATTAGTGGGTTGAGTATGAGAAGGATTTGTAGATCTTGGAGAGGTGGGAGAATTGGGGGGTGCTCAGTTGGCAGTTAAAATAGGTACCTTCCTCCTACTATCTAAAGATAATTCTACAAACTAGATTTCCTTACCTTTTTTAGAAGACTATTGGAGATTTAGTGCATAAATTGGTATTCAATATGTTGATGACTAATTTGAGACTTATTAGATGTTATTCCACACCATAAATATGTTCCAAGATGATGTCCAGATGTCCTTCCTTTTTGGGTCCCATCAGGCATCCTAGATTTATTAGGGATCTAGATTGCACCCTAGTTGGGCAAGGGATTGTTCAGGTCCTTTACCCAAATCTATCTCAACATGGAAATGACCATATGATATGGTTTCCTATAATAGGGTCAGACTTATAGGGTTTTTAATGAGGCTAGCTCCTTAGATTTCACAAATTGGACTTCTATTTCTAAAACCTAAAACTGGATGGGATGAAAAGAGTCAAGAAATCGCATAAAGTAAACCTATCTAGCTTGTGGTGATGCACCATGAATTTGTAATATCTAATCTTAGGATTGGACTATTTAACACACTAATGGACTATGAAAGGAGATAATGCAATGTCTACTATAATTTTTAAGTAGCAATATTTCATATATTTAATACACTAAGACTAGAGAGCAATGGAATTAAGGTCTGGTTGAAGACACTTACATTCAAAAATACACTATATCTTTGAGAGATCAACACTAAGACACACTATATGACCTACAAAGAAAGTTACTAGAATTTATGATGAGTTTAGAATTTGCAAAGGGAGGATTATACCACTTCAAATATCAAGTGAACACAAGAATACTAACATAGATTGATAAAACATTGAAAAAGTGCCTTTTTCATTTCTCCAAGAGGTGCAAAATATAATTTTTGGTAGAGTCTAGTCGTATCAACCTAAGGGATGATTAAAAATAGATAAAAGGCTATATTTATAGAAGAGAGGAAGCAAGAGAGAGGGAGTTTTGGTGCTCAAAGGGGAATCAAACAAGCTCAAATCCATTTGAATTGTAATTACAATTGCCTTCACAAATTATGCTCATTCAAACCCTTTTGATTGATCTAGGTTACTTCAATTGGTTACACAGTTAGAATGATGTTCCTTATTATTGTAATGGTGGGGTGAAGTTGTTCTTATCTAGGTTCCACCATCCATGTAGTTAAAACAACTAGGCTAGTCTGTTATAATCTTATCTTGTTTTTAATTGCTCCTGACTTGTTTGTTGTGGCATACATAGTGGAGAGAAGGGGTCCTTTCATGCAATTGGTCCTGGAGATGAAACCATTGAGGTTTATGTGTATGCCTTCAAGGCATCCTTTGGAAAACTAGCTATTTTCCAAGCTGGATCATGCTTGAACTTATCCTCATGCTCATTGGTCCATTATAGAGAAAAAACAAATCTTAGACTATTGGTTTTCTAATAGTCATTATATTAATGACACTTTGATCGATGCCTGGTTCCTATTAGGTCCACATAGATCTATTATGTCATTGTAGGAATTGAGGGTTCACCATGTTCATAGGTGTATTTTTGAATGTCGAACACATTTGTAGATCAAACCCTACATGTCACACATTTACAAACCAAAGGTCTATATTAAACTTTGATGGCATCCCTTTATGTTTTTTATCACTTTAGCTGCATGGCTATGTCTGATCTTTGGTGTATGATCAAGCTCTAATGAATAATTAATGAACCTAGAAGACCTTGTTTACTTCCATTGAAAACTGGTCCTTGGCTTGACTTTTCTCATCAAAAATTGCTTAGGCCAATCAAAATGCTCCAACTTGTCTTTACTCTCATTGGTCTTGTAGATCATCATTTTTAAACCTTGACCTTTTGCATGCTATTGATCTCCTTGGTATGAACCAATGCAGTCCATTGATTTCATCCCATGAATAATGTGCTCATGCCACTTGTCAATTGCACATTTATTTTAGAATATTATTGGTAGTCTATCAACTTCCACACTTGTTCCAAGTGGTAGTCTCTCGAGCTCTTTGACCTTTTGACTTATCTTGAACCATCAGATCAAGATGTACGATGCAACATGGACCATAAAATTTTACTTGGACCCACCTCATTTTTAGTTGAGCTTGCATTGTTGGATCTCTACTCAGTTGATTCAGACCATCAGATCTTGTCCAACTTGCATCTCTTTAAAGGGCCTTAACCCAGGGACCTTTTGACTTATTTAACCCTAGTGTGAACCATTAGATCTCAAGTTTTAGTTTATGAGATCATGAAAACCATTATATATTTATCAAATTAAAACCTTTTAAGGACCTTTTGAACCCAAATGGTTACTTTAAGAAGCTCAAACTTGATGTTAGCATGAACATCTTATGATACAGGTCCAACTTTGAAACTCCATAACTCAAGCTAGAGAACTCATACAGTCATGAAACTTTTAGAGGATGATCCTGGTATGTGAAACTCCATGGTGCTGAAATATTTTAGGTCACATGGATTTCTAAGGTGCATTTATTAAATGCTCAAATAGGCTGGTCCATTTGTTTCTAAAAGATGTCATGGTGATGGTCTAGTCTATAAAGCTTGCATAAATCACCCTTTGCTTGACCCTTCAGAGTTTTGATGATATCTCAAGACTTTGTCAATATAGTCTATGCCCTTTTATGCTCATGAGCACCATGATATCCTACTTGGATACCTTTATTTGTATTTCTAGACCCATTTTAAGCCATTGGGTTTTCTACTTCATTAGGACCCTGCTAGGCTTCTCCTTCCAACTATAGGCAAAGCCTAATATGTGGGCCAAAATGGCCAAAAATCCCATGATTCCAATGCCCAAAACCTCCTAATTACCCCTTTGTACTAATTCAATGGCTGCTACATCCTCTAACCCAAAGGCCAAGCCTAAGTATTGAGACACCACTTTCCTTGTTGGTTTAACCAAGTACAAATAGTAAAATTACATATTTAAAGTAATTGAGTAGGTCCCCAAGGATTTTAATGACATCAATGACCTACTAGCTGAGTACAAGGATGACCTTTGGTTCTATAAAATGTGTAAGCTCCATAGAGATGCAACTAAACCAGATGTATTTCCCTACATTAACCTATTGGGTGACATCCTCCATAAGGCTATCCACATACAAGACACTAAAAATTATTGGGTGTGCTCACCCACCTCTCAGTACCAAATTGTTGATATATCTCATAATGCCTTCAAGGTGTACTATTCACTCTTGGAATTCTCTTTCTTATATGATACAATGATTGTATCAGCCTAGATGGACACCTATCAAATCTATGATGTCATCCATGAGTGGGATAAAAACCTTGACTCTAAGTATGTTAAAAAGAAAAAGATCAATGCCACACAGTTTGCACCTTCTGGGAGGAGGTTCAAATAGGCATGATCCTACTGAATTGACTATTAAGAGATCCATATTTCCATCATGTTAATGAGCTATGGGTGCCCCTTATCCACATGATCATGAGTCACTTAGACATCCCAGACATTGGAGGCTTGATTAAGTTCAATTTGGTCCATTCCATTATAGATGCATAAAATGGGGGTGAATTCTACCTAATCATCTACCTATTCAACACAATCTATGGGATGCTCTCATTCAAGCCTTTATTATTTCTTGTGTGGGTTCTTAGGGGCCTAACCATCCACATGGTCTTCTACAAGTTATATGTCCACTAGTTCCACTAACATATATGGGATGCCTATGACCATTCTACCTAGTAATATACTTGGTGGTCAATGAAGCTCCAATGCCCTGGATCTTAAATATAATTTGGGACTCTATCATAGTCATCGAGAACTACTAGTTGTATAAGGATGACACAGTGATCTGAGTCATAGACTTTTTCTAAGACACCTTATGTTCTCCATATTATATACCTAACTAATTAATAAAATTGGAGATCACTTATCAAATGGTGAACCCCATCTTTAGATTCTACATACAACATCAATAAAAGGCATGCCCATAGCTCTCGATCACCATACAAGGCCACCTTTATAGGAACTCCTCTATACAAAAGATGGAAAATGAGTGAGACTCTTTCATCCTTGTAAAATGGAAGATTCAATAGTGTGATCCTAAAGGGGTAATTTGGGTCCATTTGGTGCAATACTCAACTTGTATTTATATTAACTATGACCATCAAGATAAAGATGATAAAGGCATCTATTTCACTACTATTGATGACTAGGAGGTGATATCCCAAATGGCAATGAAGGATAAGATGAAAAGGAATAAGGCTCATGTAGGACCTTTTGTAACTCCTCTATCTCCCATTTGGTCCATGGAGGACCTGACTCCAATAGCTTCAGCCATCTTCTAAAGAACCTTTCAGGGTGTTCTCTCACCTTCCCCTCCTCAAGATCTAACCTTAACTCCAGCTACAATTCCATCAACATCTCTAGATATTCAAGATCCACATTCACCTATTCTATTTATTCCTTACACTCTACCTCTACCTCCTTTAGTTACTCCTCGAGCTCCACCTCCACCTCCTCTGGCATTGCCAATAACTAGGCCTCTATAGAGCTAAGTCCAATTACATGATGCCAAGAAACCCAAGTGTAGCTTACTCAAACATCAGTGCCACAACCTTTGAAATTTTATGTGACTGGTAGCTCAAGAGCCTAGGATGAAGCACTCAGTAGGCACCCAACCATGTTACCCTTCTTACTTATTCATTTCCTCCTATTTCCCTTCCACCCCTTACTACTGCCACATTCCAACTCCCTATTCTGACACCCACTAGTTCACCTACATCTCCCCCTCTATTTCCATTTATTTTCCCTCCATCTTTTCTTGAGTACTCTTAGACTCAATATTTTCAAGCATCCTCACTTCCTCATTCCCTTCTGCTCCCCCATCTCACAACTTATAGTCCTCTTGGTGCCTCCCTTGGGCATGCCCTTAATAGTAAGCATGACTATAAGATTTGGAAGACTTCCACCTCTAGTAGGGACCCTCCTAATCCCCACTCTAGTTAGCCTAACACTCCCCTCTATGGATCCAAGTCCTTCGCCATCAGCCTTTACAATCCCCATCATCATGGTCAGATCATCCACAGTAGCACCTGAAGTGAATACCATAAAGATTTTAAAGAAGAAATAGAAGGTGACCCATACTTTGGATCCAACTTGAAGGCCTTCATTTATAATTCCACCTCTTCTGTAGGTTTCCATGACACCTATAACCCTAGTATTAGCAGTCTAGTGATTGGCTCCTCACCCCTCTCTCTCCCTTAGCCAAGGCTCAATTGGCCTCACCTTTAACTAGTCCATCATGTCACTATTATTCCACAACCCATTCTCAAGGGCAATCTTACCTCAGATGAAACTCACTCATGAATAATGCTAAGCTCAAATGTTCTCATGGGCCTCCCTTTTGGTTCTCCCTCATTTCACCCCTATACCCCATTTTCTTCCACTCCTTTCCTATTTCACTCCTTCCACTTCATCTCCCATCCACCTCATCCTCTATCATTCACCATCATTTCAACCACACATCTTACACCCCTAATAACCTAAGGGATGGTCCCAGGGTCACATGCACCACAAATGGATGTCCAGGGTAACCTAGATGTATAATGGAGTTTTGATATAACCTTTAGTAGTATGAAGAGGATGCTTACTTAGAGATTCATCTGGGAGGGGAACCCAGTGATATAGCATACCAATTAGGATATATTTTCAATTACCAAGGTGAGTAATACTATTAGAGAGGATAAAAGGGTTGAAAACCCACTATCTATCCTTCAAGCTACCCATGACATGTATGAAAAGATCATTGAGGACATGTAGAGCCAAGTTTGAACTCTTGAGGCCCAAGTGAAGAGTACATTCTCAATCAGACTAATCAAGTAGGTCAAAGATGCCCTTCTACTACTTTTATCAATCATTCAGAAAAGTAGTGGGGATTTGGGCCTAGACTAATGCAATTATATAGTGGACACATGCCTACATGGGGAGGATCATATAAATCGATGGGAAGTGATAGAAGTTGTAGGTAGTGGTTAATAAGGGGATGTTCCTAGAGTTCAAACTGATGCCAACCTCAAATTTAGGGATGTACCAAAATTATGTTAGGAACATAAGAATAGTAATGTAGGAATGGCTAGCCTTAGCCCTCACTGCAATAGAACCCTTAGAAGAGGGAAACAAGAAGAAATTGACATACTTTAAAGAGGTCAATATCTTCATGCTATTCCACCTGGATGGCACCTTAATTGACCAAGGGGAATTTAGAGCCCACATAGGTCAATTCAATGATGTTATGAGAGATAAAAGCGCCAAGGAAAATCAAGAAGGAGCCTAGACGGTGTTGGAACTTTCAACTCAATCCACTACAAGTATCAACCAAGTCTTCAGATTCTAAGCATCAATGGAAGTAGGTTTCTAGATCTCTTAAAGGCTGGTAGCTCAAGTCGAGGTGATCTTTAGGGAGCCTCCAATGAACTTGGCCAAGTTGTACAAGTAGTTTAACCTTATGGTAGCCATGTTGGGATTTGGGATAGTCCACTCGAAGCAGTTGAGAGTTGGCCCCTCTTAGCCACCTCTACATGTTAACTAGCAGTCCCCCAAATATCTATTGTGGGTTTGTTGGGATTTATTTTGGTTCAAATGTTGAAATATGATTGTAACTATAATGAGTGGTCATCATGGCTCAGGATGGGGTCCTCATGATTTTTAGAGGTGATCCCCAATCCTTACCTATTTATAAAAGAACCATATTATGTTTTAGGAGTTGACCAAAAATTGCTCAAAAGTGTTGTTGGACTATTTCTAGGATTTCACTTGCATTTATTTCTTCACTGTAGACTGTAATAGTATCCTAGATCAATTATTATAACAACTTTTCACTTTTTTAATGAATAAAATATTTGTTTTCTACAAAAGGGTCTCTTATGTGTTCAATTTTCTTACATCTTCATGTTTAAATGATTAATAGTACTAGGTTAATTGAATTAACACTGTCATTTTATGTAAGTCATGATTATGATGTGATTAGTTATTATAATATCTGTGTGAGTTATTTCATTTATATTTTGGTAAGTGCTGATAATTTATGTGCCTAGTTATAAAATCTCATATGATGTTTATGTGTTTTCAACAATAAACCCCTAGTACTAATATTTAATAGGAATTCACATTGAAGGCATATTCTTAGTTCCTTTAGACTCTCCTCATTGTATGTTCTTGGAGGTATAACTTTAGTGAAACTTAATTTATAGTCATATAACTATGGTAGAGTCACTTGGTTCAATGACCATTGCATTGATCTCATTCTATACATGGAGGCTTCCCTTCTCTGCCTTACCCTTCCATCTCTTGTGTTTATTTAGTGGAACTAAAATCTCCCCTTTCCCTTGTTTTTAGAAATAACAAGCCCATAACTTAAATTATTCATAACTATCTTTAACGTATGTGAAGTATAGTGTATTAAACTTATAATTGTAATAGTGCATCTCTTTGAGACTATTCATGTAGACTCCATTTATGAAGTCCAATAATTGAAGTCGTGCCCTGGGTTGATCCCAAATCAATCCTAAAATAAAGGATGAAAGTATGTAGTTTTCCCCACCTTCCCCTTTTCAAGGATGCCCAATCTCATGGGCATCTCATTGCAAAGAGTATATTGGAGCAAACAACAGGTTTGTTAGTAGAGTTTTTAGGTAGATCAAGTTATTTCATGGGCTAGTCTTATCCTTTAGATTGGTCAAAGACTTCCTTCAATCTATTATGAGATAAGGACCTCACTTTGTATTATAACTTCAGCCCTAAAGTGGTGTTTTTTTGAAAGTATTTTATTGTTGTGTTATGATTTGATTTGTGCACTAATGATTTCCATAATTTGATGAAATATTAGTAATATTCATGAGTTAGTTGCTTTGCGTTGATGAAATTTCCTAGGATATTTTTAGGAAGATGAAAAAAAATGATTTTGTTTTACAAAAGCAGTGACCAGAAATTCTATTTTTAATACTTTGGTTTGAAGAAAGTTGGTTATACCATTCTAACATATCTATAATTATGGTTTTTCTTTGAATCTTGGTAGCCACACAAGTATTGGTTTTGATCCAATCTTTATATAGGTTTCCAAATGATTTAAGATACAAGGTGGGGTCAATAAATACATAATAAATGATAGTTATATAAATAACTCTAATATCCATCTAGAAAATATAGGGAGCTAAGGGCTCATTTTGTAGTGTTTCATGTATTATTTTGTAGATTAGAGGTTGAGTGATAGGATTCCCATTAACATCCATGAAGAGAGGAGGAGAGGGGCATGTGTTGGATCACCCCTAAATGATTTGGTGTGGTTTGTTTCCCATTTACAAAAGTTGATTTTTCATTTGGGAAATTTGGTTGTCATTTATAGCTTGCATATGAGTCATTCCATCCAACACTTTGATGAGCGTGTTATCTAATGAAGGATTTTATCTAGGATTTGTGCTAGGGGTGATAAGAGGGGGTATTTTTTAACATCTCCACCATTGATGTAGGATTGGAATCATTTACCATAGGAATTTTCATGAAAGTCACATCCTTAAAAGGCATTGTTTAAGCCTTTGATTTTGTATATCTTATTTAGAACTTCTTAAGTGATTTCAACCATATTTCATTGAATGGTTGGTGTAGGATGAGATTGATAAAAATCACACCATAAGGTATTAGCCTTGATGGTGTGCATATAAGGGATAAATGAGAAACCAACAACCAAGGAAAACATGTAAATGATCCAACTAGTGGTGGGGTAAGGTTCACGTCGGGTTCACTAGAATGTAATTAGTGAAGTCAATGTGATGAGAATGTGATGAAAAATTAAATTTAAAAAAAATGATAATGTCAAGATAACCCAATCAACGATTGGGTAAGATTCATATTAGGCTCACTATAATTTATGTCAGCCTAAAAAAGTCTATAATATAAAAATATTCAAAAATTACGAAAGCTAGAAGGCCATTCTATATCTAACATACACACAAGATGCTAGTCCACAAAGTGGTCTAGGCCCATAGATAAGTTTTGTATGCAAAAGAGGTTGTAAGGGATCTAAAAGGGGAGTCTACACACATAATATCTAAGGAGATATAAGGTTAAGGGATTTTATAGATCCAAGGTGTGATTAGAGCTGTAGACAAGGGTCATGTGTAAAATAGGTTGTAAGGGATCTAAAATGGGAATCTCCACATATAATATCAAATAAAATATAAGGTGAAGGGCCTTACTAGATCCAAGGTGTCATTAGATGCTAAAACAAGAACTATATATAATATAAAGGTTTCAAATTAACTTGTAGGTGCCATTAAAAGTAATCAAGAACTATGAATAAAAATAATATAAAAAATAACAATGAAGAAACATGAATATGATAATATATACTATCTAATACATGAGACAAGTAATATAATAACAACAATAAAAGTATAAGATATTGTTGATGCTTAGCTTGGGTTGAGTTTTTAATGCATTAATCCTTCCTTGGCTTATAAAATTTTGTAAGAGATTGTTGTAGGTGAAGTCAAGGTGCATACTGCTAAAAATCCTATCCTTGATATCTTCAAAGACTTCATCCTAAAGTTTTTTCCCTTAGTGTAAGCTCTTATAGCCTTAATTCCTCTTATTCTTCCTAGGGTGTATTTGAAAGAAGAACATAGTGGATTGTATGTGTCTTGTTTGATAAATTACAAATATGAACCCTATAAATTGAAATGTAAACCCTAAAATTAAAAACTTAGTTTTAGCCAACATCATTGACCCAACCGATGGTGTATAAATATTATGTAAAAAGTAAGATGTCATCAATCCAACTAATGGCATCAGATAAAATGGAAGTTATCATAAGATTCCATTGATCAAGATAAAAATGTTGGATAAAAGCATGAAAATAAAAAAATAGGGGTAGAAGGGGGAATGAGAACATAGGGGGATAAAATAGGATAATCACATTATGATATTGTTGATGTGTATCTTGTGCACACCCCTAGATTTAAAAAGGTAGACACTAATGTTTTAAAATCTCAATGGAGGTAAACCCCACTATAGGGCACAAGTTGTAGGTATGGGTTAAATAACTAAGAGGTGGAATAACAGACTAAGCATGTAGGTTGTTAATCAAGTGTGCATGTGGGTGAATGAAACCTAATAAGGAAATTAAAACCTAGTTAAGTTGGATGAATGGACCTTATTCTAAAGTAGGTATATCTTAGTTATAAAAAATCTAAAAAGAGGGAAGGGTAGAGTAGAAAAAAAGGCTCTATGATCTCAAGGGATTACTTCTAGGGTTGGTTTCTTTGTGGACAAGTGTTTTGAACCAATGCTTTTTACTAGTAGTTATTTCACTCTCACATACAAACACAATTGTGCAGTTTGAAATGATATAATATAGAAAACTCAAAGATCTCAACTAAAAGTTTCTCCTTTTAGAGTAGATATTACACATTCTTACTTAGGAGATTATGATTCAAATAAAAAAGGTATATATGGTAGCTATTTCTCACACCTAAGAAATTATATCAAAGGAAAACACTTATACACACTCTAAAAATTGAAATAGTCAACCTATTTACATACAATCAATAATACTTGCTAATTATTTAATAGCTACTACATAATTTAAACCAATATATATTAATGAAAACAAAAAATAATTCTCTATAGCTGTTGCACACTTTGAATTATTGAATCAAAATAAACAAGGAAATAAACACTTAATTAAACATAATTAGAATGAAAAAAACACATCTACACAATTACATGACAATAAAAAATGACATCTTTATGTATTGATAATTTTCCAACCCCTTGAAATTAGGGATTTACATGTATAAATAGACTTAGGGAGGGGTCACCTCATCCTCTAAGTTCATGCAAAACTCTAAGTTAAAAGTTAGTAATTGGAACCTTAGCTCTAATTGGGTGCTAAAAACTACATGTATAATGGTAGTTGATCAAAACTATATCCAAAAATATTTGCTCGCATGATGCCATGCAATGTATGCATGCTTACAAACTACTTAGGCTAACTACCACATGTACATGTTAATTATGAATAAAATATAATTACATCGATTACTATTACATGAAAATTACATTCAAAATTAACTTTAGATAACTAGGTTTATTCAAACTTGGTGATTTCATGGCTAAACTTGACATAGCAATAGGCTCTAAAGTTGATGATGGAGTTGAGCTGGGAGGTGGAGTCAAGATCAAAGCTGTGACCCTAGCCTTATTTTTCACGTCTAATTCCTAATAATATTTGAAACTAACCTCATGTTGAAACCTGATGATTCCCATGTTCAAAAGAGGTGGATGATGTACCCTATTTTATTGATCCATTAAATGTGTGTGTTCAGTTTTGGTGGACCTAAAATTGACCTGAAAGGTTTCAACATTTGTAACCTTATTTTTTGATTTTTTCAACTTGGCCTCAATTTATTCCAATACCATCCCTTGAAGTTTTTTCTTGAAATTTGTTGAAGCTTGTTGTAGAAGATGATCAGCTATGGCTCTACTTATTAATTTCCCTATAGAGTCCTTAACCTGAGAAAGTTTCAGCTCATCCAAAATCTATAAAATTAGGTTCTTGTGCTCCATAAAATTTGGTATTATAGCCTCTTTACTTACAACCCAATCTCTTGCCTCCTGTGTTTGGATGACAACCAAATTAAGGGCATTGGATGCCTCTAATGGTGTTATCAAATTCAAATGGCTATAAGTCTTATTTGTTATGTACAAAACAAAGAATTTCAGTTTGTTTTCATCCTCTTTTAAAGAATTAAACAATTTGGCTATTTTAGTAATATGAGGATCTAATTCAACCCTCATTAAAGTAATATCATCCAAAATATTATATAATTTTGAGGTTATATTTATACATATGTCTCAATTTTTCTAAGAACATGAACACTTTGTTGTTAATCCTAGACTTTCTCTAATTATTTTTGTATCTCTCTTATAGCTTATTTGAGAAAAACTTCTTTTTGTGTTTCCAAATAAGATCTAAAATCTTCACTGTAATGAGACTGACTAAGTCTCTTATTCTTTCTCTTGGATAAAGAGAAGATATCTTGTCTCTCTTCCAAAATTATGCCCCTACCAAAATCATCATCAAGCTTCCTCTTATTGACTATATGGATACTCCTTATATATTTATCAAAGATTGAAATTATAGTGGGTATCTTAGTTATTATGAGATTTGGTCTTTAGGAGGCTTGAGATTTCAAGTCTATGGCCCACTATGGGATCACCAACTGAGTGGAGTTAATTGGATAAGTTTCCTTGGTAGTATCTTAACCAAGAGGTACTCTGAATATTTCCTCAAGGATTTTTCATGTAAGGGGTTTGGTAGTGATGGCCAAATGATCTTTGATCAATCAGCACCACTGAACTGGGGCATTGGATGAACTATGTACACAAGCTTCTTCTTCCCAGTCTTCTTGGATGATACTATAAAAATGGTCTAGATAGGACTAAAAGAAGGTATTAGAAAACTCAATTGGGTGGAAGACACATGTAATTGTGCACTTGCCAAGGGTCCCCTAGTATTCTTAGTATGAAATATTTTATACTCAGGGGTAGTTGAGGGAACGGTGGTAGAGATAATAATTGTTAGGGCGTGGAGCTAAAAGCTTCAACTGTTTGCAGACACAAAGAAGAGGATGCTGAAGAACCAGAAGAACCGGCATCGGCAGCATGACCGACGTCGGTCACAGACAGTGGAGAAGGAGACCGGCAATGATAGATATTCGGCTGACATCGGTAGCACCAGTCAAGCAGGGACCGGCGTCGGTCACCTGTGCGTTCCAGAACTACTGTTGATGAACAGTCAGTTAAGTGAAGCGAGTGTTTGCATGTCAAATGACTAATTATAGTCACGAGCTGTGTGTCTAATTATTGTAGTTAGATTTCTATTTTTGTAACCATGGGATTCTATTTAAAGACCCATGAGGCATGTATTGTAATAATCAAGAAGGCAAGTAAAAGCATTAAAGCAAGCAAGGTCAAGGAGATCTACAGGTGTAAGGTCAAGGAGATCAACTGAAACATTCAAGGAGGGATAATAACTCATGCTATAGAGTTGTTGTGTTGAGCAAGAGAGAGAGGGAAGAAGGTCTTGAGGTGTGGCAAGCCTTTGAGGTGGAGGAAGAAGTGGCATCTTCCTTATTGTATTTTCTTCTAGTAATATCTAATACAAGAGTGTGTATTGTCTCTCAAATTCTTTGTTGTCTCAAGTTTCTAGTTACTTTATCATTCTGGTATAATTTCGTGTTTAATTGCTTATAAGAAAGTAATCAATTGTGCTTCCGTTGGATAAGGGGTCACCTAACAGTTGGTATCAGAGCTACGGTTTGTAAGAAGCAGGTTATTGTTTTTGATTACAGGTCATTCACAGGGTTTTCTAATTGAGTGGGAGTTCAGCAATGGCAGAAGAAAGTAAGCTACGAATGGAGAAGTTTAACGACAAGAATTATCATCACTGGAGGATGCAGATTGAGGATTATCTGTATCAGAAGGATCTGTACTTACCATTGGGTGGGGTTGCATGCAAGCCCACAGATATGAAGGATGAAGAATGGAACGTTCTTGATCAGAAGGCTCTCAGTTCCATAAGGTTGAGCCTTACATCATCTGTGATTTCCAGCTTATCACAGTGCAAGACAACAAAAGAGTTGATAAAGTCCTTGGTGAATTTATATGAAAAGCCCTCGGCTTCTAATAAGGTATATCTTATGAAGCAACTATTTACTTTGCAAATGTAGGAAGGTGGATCGGTACATACTCATCTCAGTGATTTCCATGGTTTGGTAAACCAATTAGCTTCAGTCAATATTATTTTTGATGATGAGGTAAAGGCTCTCTTGATTTTATGTTCTTTGCCTGAAAGTTGGGACAGTTTGGTTATGGCAGTAAGTAATTCTGCATCTGCTTTTAAAATCTTAAAAGTTGATGATGTTGTGAGTGTGATCTTGAATGAGGAAATACGTAGGAGAAGCACAGGTGAATCATCAGGGAATGCTCTAAGTGTGGAAAGCAGGGGAAGGCAAAGGGAGAAGATTGAGCAAGGGAAATCAAGGTTGGGAAGAAGATCCGAATCCAAAGGTATTACCTACTGGTTTTGTGGAAAGAAAGGACATACAAAGGAGTGTTGGTTGCGAGATAAAGAGAATCAACCTGAAGGTAAAGAAGAAGCAAAAGATGCTAATATCATGGTACAGGATGCTCTCATACTTTCTTTGGATAGTCAGGTAGGATCATAGATTTTAGATTCTGGTTCATCTTTTCATGCATCCCCAAACAGAGATTTGTTTCATGAGTATGAATAGGGAGACTTTGGAGTGCTCTATTTAGGGGATGGTACACCTTGTCAGATAGTTGGCAAAGGGAAAGTGCAGCTGAGATTGTAGATTGACAACACATGGGTGTTGAAGGAGGTCATGCATGTTCCAATTCTGAAGCAGAGTTTGATTTCTGTAGGAAGGTTGGGTGACGAGGGATGCACAATAACCCTCACAATGGACTCTTGGAAGGTTACCAATGGAGCACTTGTTTTAGCAAGAGGTAAGAAAGTAGGTACTCTTTATCTATCTACTTATATTACTGATTCTACTTCTAGTGTAGATTTGAAGATGTGGTCTAATAGGCTGGGTCACATGAATAGGAAGGGAATGGAAGTTCTTGATTCAAAAGGTATGTGTTCAAATTCAAAAAGCATAGATAGAGTTCATTGTAGGAAAAGGAAATTTGATGCTTTTGACAAGAACATGGAAGTCTTGGTGTTTTTGGAGGAGATGAAGGCCAGAGAATAGTTACAGGCACTGAATAAATCTGAGCAGGGCAGTATGGATAGAGATCTGATCCAAGATGAGCTCGCGAATGAATAATTCATCACTCACATGAACACACAGACACTGACGTCAGTCACTTGGAACCAATGTCGATCAGTTAGACACCGACATCGGTCATGTGCAGACCAGCAGGGTCGGTAGGTCGGGCAGGAGAAGTCCGACGTCGGTCATCAGGACCAACATCAGCAGGGGGGACACCGGCATCGGCCAGGGGTAACGACGTCGGTAGTCAGGGTCAGTGCGGGGAACTGACATCGATTAGGAGCAGATTGGGAGATGGCTGAGATTGATCACTAGAATGGATGATGGGTGGATAGTGAGTTGTCAAGGAGTCTCAAACACCCATATAGAGGTCAGAAAAGGTATGTGAACCTCATATTCATTGTTCACCTTCTTTATATTGCTTACTGATAGTCATGAACTAGGAAGACAGAAGAAGCAATGCAGGTAGAATCCAAAAATAGTGGGAGCTTGACATGGATGAGGAGTGTGAGTCCTTGGAGAAGAACCAAATAGGTATTTGTTGGTAGAGTTGTCAGCTGGAAGAAAGCACTGGATAGAGGGATGGATTCCTGTTTTAGAGAAGAGAGTGGATGGACACTGAGACAAAAGGCTATGGTATATGGTCTTGAGTTAGCTGCAAGACAATGGAGGTTTGACCATTGTTTTTTATCTTTACCAGGTTGGATAATATTAGCTACATTATCCTGTTACTGTATTGTGTTACTTTTTGTAGGGTTTCATAAACAGGGAGTTTTCTAAGCTAAGGGTAGAGTTGGTTCAGAAGTATGTCATGAAGAATTTGGGAGCAACAAAATTATTGTGGCATAAGTGACAGGTATAACATCACAGGTTTGCATGGTGGTTGGCCTTCAAGAGTGACTTTGAAGAGGGATACATAGCCAAAGGAACAAAATAGATGGTGTACAGGTACAGGTACAGTTGCAGCTGTTTATCTCCAAGTGGGAGATTGTTAGGGTGTGGAGCTAAAAGCTTCAACTATTTGAGGACACAAAAAAGAGGATGCTGAAGAACCAGAAGAACTGGCATCGGCAGCATGACCGACGTCAGTCACAGATAGTGGAGAAGGAGACCGGCGACAGCAGATATTCGGCCGACGTCAGCAGCACCAATCAAGCAGGGACCGACGTCGGTCGCCTGTGCATTCTAGAACTGCTGTTGATGAACAGTCAGTTAAATGAAGCGAGTGTTTGCATGTCAAATGACTAATTATAGTCACGAGCTGTGTGTTTAATTATTGTAGTTAGATTTCTATTTTTGTAACCATGGGATTCTATTTAAAGACCCATGAGGCATGTATTGTAATAATCAAGAAGGCAAGTAAAAGCATTGAAGCAAGCAAGGTCAAGGAGATCTACAGGTGTAAGGTCAAGGAGATCAGCTGAAGCATTCAAGGAGGGATAATAACTCAGGCTATAGAGTTGTTGTGTTGAGCAAGAGAGAGAGGGAAGAAGGTCTTGAGGTGTGGCAAGCCTTTGAGGTGGAGGAAGAAGTGGCATCTTCCTTATTGTATTTTCTTCTAGTAATAACTAATACAAGAGTGTGTATTGTCTCTCAAATTCTTTGCTGTCTCAAGTTTCTAGTTACTTTATCATTTTGGTATAATTCCGTGTTTAATTGCTTATAAGAAAGTAATCAATTGTGCTTCTGTTGGATAAGGGGTCACCTAACAATAATAATGGAAATAGAGACAATTGTTATATAGAAATAACTAGGATTGAAGAAATAGTTGGGGTTATAGAGACAGTAGGGATAGAAGAAACAAATTCCACTTTGGGAACCACTAGGGATGGTAGGACACTAGGACTAGGAGTAACAGGATCAAATGAACCAATAACCATGAGGGACAATTGATATAACCAAAATTATAGAAACAATAAGAATTGAAAATACAGTTAGACCCATATCCTCACTTGATTTATCCACTTCTAGTGGTGATTTTACTTTTCATCCTTGGAGGCTCAATACATTAGCTCTTTTCAACTCTTCCTCCTTATCTTCATCAATGAAATCACTTCCTATGGATGGTTACTCATGCCCCCTAGGTCCTTCCATAGAAAATGTATTTATAGTTATGGTCACAGGAGGTCCTTGGGATGTAGGTTTCCTCTTGTAACAAAGAGTTAGTTTTTTAGTTGAGGAGGAAGCCATAATGAGTGGGAGAAGTTGGGAATTCCACATTTACAATCATAGGAGCTGAATATGTAGTAGGAAGACTAGAGTCCTCTGAATCAAAAGAGTCAATGCAAATTGGCTCTTCTACTCTCCTAAGGGAACTTATAATGTTAGGAAGTTCTTCCACCCTAGGCTCTTGATTTATAATAGTCATCATGATGGGTGGAATTTGAGATGGTTCCCCTTTGTCCAATGATGGTTAAGAAGGCCTATTATTCTAAAAGTTTGTTGTAGCCCATCCAGCTGGAGGTGGAATCCTAACCTATGCATCTAAAATGGAAATTAAAGGCTCTCCTTTTATTATTTTCAATAGTTCCTCGATCAATTTACCCATCTAATCCCTCTCTATAACTTGGGAATCACTCTTATCATTCAAGAATAAAAATTCATGGTCATAAGGTTCATGTTGGTATGGGATACTTAGATCTTGAATATGCTTCCGAATCTAACCATGAGGGTCCCAATATTTATGTGGTAGTGTGGTTGATGAATAATATTAATTGAAATTACTAACCTATCTAAAATTCTTGTTGTTGACATAGCACATTTTGTTGATCATCAAATGAGAATCATGAAATTCTCTCTTCTTGTTCAAATATCCATTAATGCCCCACCATAATTGGTATGTAATCTCTTGTTCAACTAATTTATCTGACACATATTATGGAAGATGCAGTGGAGTAACCTTATTTCCTATGACCATGATCACTCTATAATCTGTGTAGAGCTAATAGTCCCCTCTTGACATCGGTGTATTGGTAATGATTTTTGATGTTCTGGGTAATGGTGCTTCATGGATAACCCTCCATACCTAGGGATACATATCCTCTATAATTATGACTATATTTTTTATATAAGCATAGATGTGCATGAATGAGTAGGAGTTACATATTTGATGTTTGATGTAATATGGAGCTAGGGTCTAGAGAGATATATTATGCATGTATACCGTGCCCATGAATACATCTAACAGGTAAGACATCATGTATAAATATCCTCCTATAGGCCTCTTATCTTTAAGCAATACCTAATCCTATAGCCTGGCACTAATTATCTCTCCTAGGGTGAAGGTTAGCTCTAAGATCATCAATAAATCTAGCAATGGTACTTGCTAAAAGTGAAAAAAGTGGATGATAGGGTATCCATACAACTTTTTTTATAAGATCCATTCCAATGTAGACTCCCATCCAAAACTTGGTTATAGGTATCGATAAGTTTTTATTGAGGACAATAGTTTTTCTAGGGATAATCCATTTGCTTAGTGTTTTTCCAATTACGTTGTTCTTATTCTAAGTTAAAAATATATGAAAGTCAAATGTAATGTTGATCATTTTTTGGTCTAACAGGCCAAAAATCGGTCCCCTTCTTCCTCTGCTATTTTAGGTCAGTTCATTTTTGATTTTGCACAAGTCCAGTGATTTTCTATGGACTCTGTAGGTCTATTTCTATAGATTCTACAGGGCTTGATTTTCTATGGACTCTGCAGGTCTATTTCTACGGACTCTACAAGGCTTGGGTTTTTATGGACTCAGTAGTGAGATTTTCTATGAACTCTATAGGTGTAATCTTTTGGTAGATGAAGAACCAATTTAGAGAGTGTAAGGTTTTACAAAGCTTCTTCAGACTCTTATTTGAAGAAATTTATAAGGAAAGAGAGCTAAAATGGTTCAAAGACACTTTTCCTTAAGGTTGGAAGAGTGGTTCAACGTCGCAATCTTTCCAAGAGGTAGCACCTTTGAACCGTTGAACCGTTAAACCATTGAATCGATTCAATGCTTCGATTCAATGCCTTGGTTTAATTGGCAAGTTCATCACTCAAGTTCAATGCTTCAGTTCAATGCCTTGGTTTAATCAACAAGTTCGTCACTTCAGTTTAAAGCCTTGGTTCAATCAACAAGTTTGTCGCTTTGGTTCAATCAAATAGTTCATCAGCTTGGTTCAACACCTTGGTTCAATGTTTCAGTTCAATCAGATGGTTTAATCACTTGGTTCACTTAGTCAGTTCATCAGCTTGGTTCAACGTTTTTGGTTCAATCTTAAAGTTCAACGCAAAGCTCAACACAAAGTTCATCGGTAGGTTCAATCAAACGGTTCATCGGCTTGGTTCAACACGTTGGTTCAATGCATTGGTTCAACGCCTTGGTTTAATGTTTTAGTTAAATTAGATGGTTCAATCACTTGGTTCACTCAGTTGGTTCATCGACTTGGTTCAATGCATTGGTTCAACATTTTTGGTTCAATCTTAAAGTTCAACGCAAAGCTCAACACAAAGTTCATTGGCAGGTTCAATCAAATGGTTCGATGCCTTGGTTCAACAAATGTTTGAACCATTGAACCGGTTCAATCAATTGGTTCAATGGTTGGTTCAAAGGAGTGGTTCAAATGAAAGTTCAAGCCCTGAGGGACAGGTGCCCTTGTAGAGGGCAGTTTTGGGTTCAAAAGCCCTTGCGGAGGGCAGGAAGCACTTCAAAGGAAAAGGGCCGCAAAGGTAAGAGTTTTTTGGAAATTTGTTAAGGCAACGGTATAATTCCTTTAGACTTTGTTCGAAGGAATTCCTTCAGACAAAAGGCCCGAAGGAATTCGGAAGGGCTACCCGACAAAATCCCACAAAAAGACTTAAACGTTGAAATGAAATCTTTCATACTTTTTGTTCGAAAGAATTCCTTTGGAATTTTTAAAGGCTTGAAGGAATTTAGAAGGGCTGCTCGACAAAATCCCACAAAAAGACTTAAACATTAAAATGAATTCTTTCAGACTTTTTGTATGAAGGAATTCCTTCAGACAAAAAGTCTGAAGGAATTCAGAGGAAGGCCGCCAGCATGAAGAAAGGACCTGGGGAAGTCAAAGCGGCCAATTCTCGTGGACTTTTTGTTCACAAAAAAGCCCATAGAAAAGGCACACAGAAAAGGCCAAAGAGACAAAAGGCCGCTGAAGGGCAGGTGCCCTTGTAGGGGGCTCTCGGCCGGGCAAATGAAGGGCATCTCTCCAGAGCCAAAGGGACACTTCCCCTTCGAGAGGGTCTGAAACAAAGGATGAGTAAAAGGAAAAGGCCTGAAGGAATTCGCCAAGGATGGTGATGTCCTGAAAGCCGTCAACTTTAAGAAGATAGATTAGCCATTATTTTTCAAATGACGACAGGTGCGCAGACGTCAAATTTAAGATGGTGAAATAGTAATTTTCTTTTAAATTGCCTAAGTACCAACCATAAAAGATCCCAAGGAACACAGTGACCCACTAGAAGATAGCCCCGAGGGCCGAAGGAGCTAGAAGGAGACAAAGCAGGAATACGACAAAGAGCCTAGAGAACAAAGAGAGAAAAGTGCCAAGTGTAGGAACAAGTAGATAGTCCAAGTGGCGAAGGAGGGCACCAATTCAAGAATTTACTGAAATAGGTGATACAATGTCTATGAATTGATCATTAGGAGGCACAAACGACTAATGGTGCAACCCATTTTTCTTCATTTTGCATTAATGAGCAGACAAGCCGCGTAATCGCCTTGAAGGAGCGGTCTTGCAAGCAGACAAACGATGCGGCTCATAATTTCTCATTGATGTTTAAGCGTCTTGCTCTTCCCAATGATCAAGGTGCACATGGGTCATTTGTAAAAAGGGGTGCCAAAAGGCCTACTTACTTCCTCTATATATTATAGACTTGTCATTTGGAAAAGGATCTTTTCACATTTGTAAGGCAAAGCCCTGGCAAATTTTCACCTGAAATCAATAAATGCATTTTTACCTCTATTCTGGTTAGATATCTGTGTGTGTGTCTGAGTGTTAGTTTTGTGTTTAGTCATTGCTTCTTAATGCTTCCATAGGTTTAACACCAACACACCTGGTGTCTATAAAGTGCCATTCCTACAGGTGACAAGAAGAGTTATACCTAGAAGTGCAGAGACAGAAAGAATCTACTATACAGTGTGCCCTTTCCACAACACCTATGGTGAGTCTCTATTTTCTATGTGTTCCAATAAAGCCTTCCTGTTAAAATTCTTATAGCTTGGTCCTTCTGCTAGTTTGAAGTGTATGTATGTGTTTATCTGGCTTCAAGTGTGAGTGTGAGTAGGTTGAATCATTTGGTGCATCACCTCTTTTAGAGTAGTTTTGTTTTCCTGTAATCCTTCTTCCTTTTCACCCCCCCATTATATATCTATATACCTGTATTATCACTTATTGGAAAAACTTAGATGCATCAAAGGGAGCTAGCCCTTACCTAGAGACTCTCCCCTCCAGCTTCGCCAGCCCCACAGGTGAGAGGGGGGTTTCCATTTTGACGTGTGGAAGGCAGGAGCTCGGCCTCCTACCCTAGGTGCAATCCACTACGTCAATATGTAACATGTACAAAATTAAAATATAGGTACCTTTGGAAGGCATCTCTTGAAATGTAAGTGACAGGTTTTATGTTCTATATGTTGTAGAAAATCACCACCAATTACCTTGCCCACAAAAAACAAATCTTGCAATAGGTTAATGCATGACATCACCTTAGGATTAGCTATTACAAAGTGTAATCCTTGTCATTTTAGAGGGAGTGAATCTATGACCAATTACCTTTGTGTTGGTGTTAGAGTTTCTTCACATGTATGAGCATCTACCTTCTTGATTACGTCCTACAAAGATAAATAGTTAGAATACTCATCATTGAACACTATTGAATCAAAAACCATATCCATGTACTTCATGGAGTCTTTGATTGAAAACTTAGAAGATGGATAGACTCTCCTAAATGTCCTACATGAAAAATCCATTGTTAATTTGATATGTCCATAGAGTTCTAGTTATTTAATTTAATGGTTTGGCTCTTTTGGAAGTAATTCATAGTTTGAATGTAAGTGGATAGAGGTTAGAGTTCTCTCAAGGATACAAATTCACTTAGACCCATTAGTGATAAATGAGCATGCTATTCACTTTCAATTCATTGATATAGATTTTAGTATTCAATTCTAGTTCATGCACCATTAATGGCCAACATATTTAAAATTATTTTAATCATTTAATTTGAATTTTGCCACCTTATTTTGGTGGGTATTCTATATAAACCTTATAGATGTTCAGAGTAATGCGACATCATTGCCTTTAAAAAGTGTCATCTGATCACTCTTTTCACTATAATTCAACTATGCCATAGAGGCTTTCAGGATTTGAGTGTTAGATATTACATTGGAATAGGGTTAGTCCAAATTATTGTGACAGGAACACATCTTGTGAATAAAATTTCCAAAGACTTGTGACAAACATCCTTTGCAAAGGCTGTAATGGACACTTTTTTAAAAGGCTAAGTTCCAAATAAATTTGTTGAAATGTAATTTTTGAACATTTTCTATGAATACCAAGATACTGAAAGCAAGTTCCAAAATGATATTTGCCAAAAAGTTTTTCCAAAGACCAAATATTGAACAAAACTTGTGAATAAAAGTTCAGAAGACCATTTACAAACAATTTATATGACTACTTTTGCCAAAAATTTTATTTGAAGGCCTAATTCTGAATAGAATCACCTACCATTTTCTTCGAAGTATAATTACTGAACACTTTTGATAAAGACCCAAAAGTTGTAAGTGTTAGAGTTCCCAACAAAATATATGATAAACATTTTTACTAAAGACTAAATGTGCAAAAAAAACCTATGAACAAAAGTTCAGAAGAATAATTTTCATTAAGATTAAATAAATGTGAATGATAAAAAAATATAGAAAGTCAACTTTTGAACATAACTTACAAAGATCTAAAATATGTGAAGAATAATTTTAGTGAAAGGAAATATACATGAAGCCTTGAACTTTATAATCACTGTGAAAGTTTAGATAACTTGTGTATATACAATACTTCTAATTTTTTTTAATAGGTTAGTCTAAATAAGATAGACATGTGAAGATATATATTTGTATTTATACTAAACAACGAAGTTAGGTGCACATGTAAATATATATGAAAGTAAGTTTTTAAAACAGACCTAGATCTTTTAGAATATGGTGGGTCCCTATTCAAAAAAATAATGGGGGTATATTGAGTACATAAAATGGCGAATCATAAGGGGAATACTCCCAAGTATTTGAGAACCCAGAACTTTTAGTTAACAATTATAAAATCAAACATGAACCATTTCACAAGAGAATAATTGAATCAGAGACATGAAAGAGACTCTAAAAAACTGTATACAACATACTTTCCTTGATCATACTCTAGATCTATGTGATAAAGTGATTTTCCTCTTACCCTTATTATGAGGATTTTAGCAAAGACTTAGGATAACTATAGTTTTCATTCCATTTTTTTGAAAACATATTTAAAATTAGGGAAGCTTGGGCATTTATTTGCTACCATCTAGATGTCTATAGCCCTGACATAGATACCTTTGATTCCTTTTCTTTCCTCCCCATGTAGTCTTACATGATGCGTGATACATTAATCTTATTTCATCATGTGAGCCTTTGATCACTTTTAGATTTTCTTTAAGTTTATTGATCACTCTTCTAGGATGCATTGGTCATCATTTCCATTTTTTTAAAAATATGGTTAAAAAGAGATAAAAACCCGGAGTGAAATAGTGTATGTGAGGGCATAATTCTACTAGATTATCCCTTCCATCTACATCCATATCAATAGTTATTACCTTAAACAAGTATTAACATGAGAAGTGCATTTGATCTAGTGAAAATGAGATTTTTTTTAAATTTGTATGAGGTAATGAGAACAACTTTTAAATACTTGATAGAAATATTCAGTGGTGACATGATCATGATTAATTTTTCATTGCATACCTAAATTCTAAAGATCTTAAACACAAGGATGTAAACCCTGCAAATGAACTAATTTATGTGGTTTATTTTATGTCCTTCCCAAACTAGTTCTTTATTTTGGAACCTTTCTCATGGATTTAACTTTTAGCCTCAAACATGTATAAGAAGTATAGTGGATTGGGTAATTAGTTAGAGTATACCAGGATAAGTCGATCAGATTTCCATAAAATAAAAAAACATCTAATGTAGAAAGTAAAGAACTAAAACATGGAAAGTAAAATACTAAAAATATGAAATGTTAACTTGAAAATTAGGAAAACTAACTATGAAAGCAGTAAATCTATTCTATTCCTACCACTACCATAACACTTTTTGTTACTCAAAGATATCTCTAGATGGTACAATGATGAAGTAGTGAATTAAAAACTATCCATTGAATGGAAATGTCAATGCGTTACCTTAGAGGTCCCTCAAATAGAAAGCATTGTTACCCAAGATCTATGAAATTTGATAAGGTTCAATCCATAGGGGTAAACTTGCCATGCTTTCCTTTCTTTTCATGGGTTTTGTCCCATAGAAGCACTGGGTCATTTTTATAAATGCTTTAAATTTTAATCTTCTATCAAACCACCTTTTGACTATGTTTTGATGTTTGTTAAAATTATTTAAGGCCTCAGTCTTTGAATCTTCTATCTCTATTATGTTTAATAATTGAGACTCTAATTTTTCACTTGGTTTCATGTACTCATGCATAAATTGATATGTTATAATTTTGAGCATGATTGAGAAAATTGGTTGTTGTCCACATACCATCAAATAAGGTGAAGCCTTGAGGGCCTGCTTTTATCTTGGTCAATCAACCCATAGTGCATATTTTAGTAGATGTTCCACTTTATAGGTTTATCTAATATTGAATTTTTAATGACATCAATTAGGTTTTTATTTGTTGATTTAGTAAATCCATTTACTTATAGGTAATGTTTGGAAGATGACTTGATGGTGATTTGATTATCATGGGCCCATTTAGTGAATTCTACCAATTAGAATACTGATCCATTATAATAAACTAAGGAAATGAGGGTACCGAATTTAGTTATGATGTTTTCCTCTAGAAAGTTAATTACATCTTGTGCTCTGAAATGCCTTGTAGCTACTATTTCAGTCCATTGAGTACAATAATCTATGGGAGTGAGTAATTTGTAGTTGGTTGAAGAATTTTGGTTAATGACATCGATGAAATATAAGCTCTATTGATTAAATGGCCTCCCTTCAATTACACACTACAATAATATTGCTACATGTACTCATATTTTTGCTAAGACCTGGCATTCATGACATGTTATTACATGAACATGTACAACCTTAAAGACTATTGGCCAATAATATCCCATTTTGAGGATTTTATGGGCTGTGGTGTTTCTTGATGGATAATCACTACTTATATTCTAGTGTAAGTTCTCCAAATTTTCTTAGGATTATCCTCATGATACATATTTCAAGTAGATGCCTTCATAATTTTTTGATAGAGAATCCCCCTTATAATCATGTAGTGAGCAACTTTGAGCCTCAAAGCTCTCCTTTGTTCTCTATTGAGTTTTGAAGAACAAGTACCTATGAGTAAATATTGAATTATGCTAGTATACCAATCTGTTTTAAATACTTGAGTTTAACAAGCCTACTCAATGGTGATGCATGGGTCAGGCTCAATCATAAGCTAAGTGATGCCTTGTCCTCTGATAATTTTGGTAGGATTTATTTCTATGTCAAACTCTTACATTTTTTCCATCCACTTTCCTCTACACTCTCCCAATTCATTTTTGTCCCAACATAAAATTAAAGGTAGGGTCCAACACAATAGTGATGGTTTTATTCCTCAATATGTGTCAAAATATATTTACCACTTTGACAAGGCAAATATTTGTTTATCTTTCATGGAATATTTAAGTTTTGCTTATTTTAGATTTGTGATCATAAATGCAATAGGATGATAACTTTCATCTTTCTTTTGAGTAAGCACAATAGAAATTGTAAGTTTTGAAGTGAATGAATATAAGAAGAAATATTAAGTAAAGTCTAGACTTGTCAGTACTAGAGCCTGGGATATTGCATCTTTAATGCCTTGAAAAGACTTTTGGGCCTCTCATGTCCATTCTAATTTAGCATCTTGATTAAGCATTGTAGTCATATGTTTGACAATTTCTACAAAGCTCGAGATGAACTTTCCCACAAAATTTATCTTTCCAAAGAAAGACTTGAACTCCTTGATTTTTAGGAATACAACTTTGAAATCCCTTGGACCCTATTTGGGTCAATTGTAATCCCTTATTTGGTAATAATGTGGCCTAATATCTTGCCTTAAATAACACCAAATATTCTCTTCTTAGGGTTTAGTGAGATGCCAAACCTTTTACATATTTTAAAATATTGATTGTAGATGGCCTATGTGATTAGTTCTATTTTTTTGAGAAAATAGTGAGGTCATCCATGTAAATTATTATGCATTTACCTATCATCCCTTGGAATGCATAGTTTATTTCCTACTAAAAGGTAGTTATTACATTAATTAGGCCAAATGACATCCTATTCTATGCAAAAGTACCCAAATTTGTGCTAAATACAATCTTTATTTTGTCTTCAAATTTAACCAACACTTGACTATATCCTATAAATTCATCCAAGAAGGACATCATTCCAGAACCACTTAATATCTATTCACCTCAACCAAATAAGGTAAAGGATAGTTATCTTTATCAAAATCCTTATTCAAGTTATTGAAGTCAATACATAATCTGAATTCCTCATTCTTCTTCTTGATTAGAACTAGGGTAACAACCCAAGTAGAATGTCTGATAGGGAATACTATTTTTTCTTTTAGCAATTTTTCCACTTTCTTATGAATGAGAGGATCTAGGATAGGATTGAGCAACCTTTGTCTCTACCTGAACAACTTATGGTCTGAATTTAGTGGGATTATATGGGTGATAACCCTTGGGTTAAAAAAATTCAAGTCTTCATACATCCATGCAATCACATCTTTATATTGGGTGAATAAATCTTTCACCATTTGTATTTATTCTAGAGTATAATTAAGGCCAATCTTGACGTAGTGTAGATCACACTCATCCCCTAAATTCTCCTTCTTAAACTCATATTCATTTACTTTAGGTTTCCTTTTCTTTTAGGATTGGGGATCCAAATAAAAAACCCTTTCCAAAGAAACCTTCCTAAAGGCAAATGGTTTTGTTTCAACTAAATGACACCTTCTTCTCCCACTTATTCTTGGAATAGATAACCGATCTCTTTATCATCAATGATCTGAGACTCAAATTGTTTTGAATTAGCCAAGAATTGGATAATCTATTGGTCTTCATCAAAGACCTATAAATTTTATACATTATCAGGAACATATGGACAAGGTACTAACCTAATGAAAAACCTATGTACTTTAGATTCTTATAATGATGCTAAGTTTGTAGCTAAAGCAGTAAGTGAATCAGTAGCCTAATTTTTTTCTCTAAGAATAACCACTATATTGAAGACCTCAAAGGACTCAATAAAATCCTAAGCTCTATGTCTTTACCTCTTCAGATATGATAACTTGTATTGATATTTATTCTTGACTTGATTAATTACCAACTCTGAATCTCTATATATCAATAAATGCTTGACATTATTTTTGAGAATAAACTACAATCCCAAAATTAGTGCCTCATACTTTAATCTATTGCTGGTGAAAGGGAACTATAAATTATATGCCAACAGGTATTTATTGCCTTGTGGATCAACCAATTCAACACCAACACCTAATCCTTGCTTGGATCTTATAACCTTGAAATGGAGAGTCCATAATTGGGAAGTTCCCTAGATTTTTGGTTCATGCACCTCATACTTTGAGGTAAAGGTAGAAATTCCAAGGTTAAGATATTTGTAGTTTACCTCTTCATTATTAGTATTGTACTCTATGATGGGGTGCTTCATTCTTGGTTCTTGATTAATTAAAATATGGTTTGCAATACCTCTCCATGGAAACTGAATATGAGATAAGGTTACATATCCATTTAAAATATTTGACTAGTCTCTACTCAAAAGGATTATGTATCCCTTCATGGTATTTACCACAAGTATATCAACAATCATCTATACCCATGGATTATATTTCACTAATGCGTACATCATTCAATTTTCTAACTATAGGTACCACTATTTTGTCTAGTTGTGAAACCATCCTCTTCAATGGACTTAGAGTCAATCCAAGCTTTTGATAAATATAAGTTGGCATCACTATAGTTGAAATTATAGATTCAACTAATCAGTTGTGAATATTATTTCTAAATGCTTTGATAGTCAATAAGAAAGGAGAAAATTCTAGCTTACTCTTATATATAAAATTTGTATGAACAACCTTTATCTTCTCTACAACAAACTTTATCATGATAGACCTCCAAAAGAGATCCTTATATTCAATGATATGAACCAATTCATGAAGAGTGATATTTGTTTTAATATTCTTCATGTCTTATACAATGTTGTATCTTCCTTATTTTGGGATGGATCATTCCCTTTTGGGGAGGCAAATTATTATCAGCCTTTAAATTTGATGGACTAGTGGTATTATTTGGAGGAGTAGATGTTGTAAAGTGATTCTTGTTCCTTAGATTATAATTACCCTTTTGGTATTATTGTAAGACATGTATCTCATAAAAAATATCCTCCAGTTCATTGTCATCCTCACTTGGGAAAGGAGACTCATGAGTTTCAAATACCATAGTGGTGTTTGAGAAATCAGATTCAGGGTAGAACTCTAGTGGGTTATTCATCAAATCCTACTGCACCATATCCCTTTAGAATATTTTAAATAATGCACAAAATTCAACACATTCATGTTCACCATGTTGTGATGTATTATGAACTCTCCACTAATTGGGCAGATTTGTTTCCACTATATTAATTTCTAGCAATTTATTGTACTGTGGCTATTTTACATTACTTATAGACTAATTGAAAGGTCTATTATATATTTTGAACCTATAATTTTGGTTATTATTTAGGCCAATAACATTACCCATCTTCCTCTACATGCTTAAGAAGTCATTGCTCAACTTTATTTTACTTTGGTAGAATCCACACCCTAGGCAACTATAGTATTGGATGGAATTGATTACTAGTTTTGATAATGACCATTTATTTGTACATGATTATTCATATAACCATAATTCTAATTTGGTACCTAATGCATTAGAGGAGGTAGTACATACAACTAATTTTATATGAATGCAATAACATTTTGATTCACATGCGGTACTTGATTCAGACCTAGGAAACCAACATTGATGTTAGGGGTGCCCAACACATGAGGATTGAGTTGTCTATAAATATTGATAGCTTATTTATATGCTAATGATAGTGTGTTGGAAAAAATAAATCTTCATAAAAACACTATAGTTATTAGATCCAAGGCATTTTTGTATATCTCCAATGTTTAAACTTTATTTAGTTTATCTGCTGGACTCAACCATGTGTACATCTTCTAAAATCTTATGTTAAAATTATAGATTGGCTCATTAGGATCCTTTTTCATACTGGTGAAATATTGATACACCAGACTAGGACTGGTAACTTGTCCAAACTAGGTAAGAACAATGATTTGACATGCATTCCAAGAAGTAATTGAGTTTTCTTAGAGATTGATGTACCAATCATAGACAACATCCTACAATATGAATGGAAAAATCCTACATGCAACATCTTCTTCAGTTACATTCATTAACCTCAAAGGAGCCTTGAAAGAATCGATATGTTCCTCTATCATTCTTCCTCCTGAAGGGGAGAAAGAAGGTAGATACTTTTATATATTCCTTGGTAAATTGTACACATCTACTAGGATGGTAATAGAAGATATGAATAACCAAGGTGGTTGAGCCATAAGATTATTAGTAGGATAGATATTTCTTACTTGAGAAGGTGTCCTGACTTGATCTACTATAAGAATAACTGATATAGATTTAGGCATGTGATATACTGACAAAGGTGAAACCAAAATCCTAGTTTGAGCTCTAGAAACAGTAACTCTCTTAGATGTTTCTAGTGCCATTTAAATGTAGAGAATAACCTATCACTAGGGAAGGCACACAAGTGGCCCTTCTTCTAGTACCAAATTTTTTCTATTGATGTGGGCCTTGTGCACACCTATATATTTAATGAGGTAGACTATAAAATTTTAGGATATCAATGGAGATAAAATCCACTCTAAGACACAAATTATAACTAAGGGTTAAACAACTAGGTGGTGGAATAACATGATGAGTATACAGGTTTTTAATTAGGTGTGTATGTGGTTAATGAAACTTAATAATGAAATTAAAACCTAGTTGAGTTTTATGAATGTACATTATTCTAAAGTGGGTAGATCTCAATTAAAGAAACTCTAAAAAGAGGGAAGGGTAGAGCAAAAAATTAGGCTTTATGGTCTCAAGGGATTAATTCTAGGGTTGGTTTCTTTGTGGACAAGTGTTTTGTAGTCAATGCTTACTGATAGTAGCTATTTCACACTCACATACAAACAGTCTATGACGATATAATATAGGGAACTCAAAGATCTTAGTTAAAGGTTACTAATTTTAGAGCATCTATTACACACTCTTTCATAGAAGATTATAACTTAGATCAGAAAAGTATCTTGGGTAGCTATTGCTTACACCTAGAAAACCATATCAAAGGAAAACACTTATAAACACTCTAAAAATTAAAATAGTTAACGTATTTGCATATAATATATAATATTTGATAATTATTCAATAGTTGTTGCATGTCTTAAACTAACATATATTAATGAAAACAAAAAGGAATCCTCACTAGCTATTGCACACTTTGAATTACTGAATCAAAACAACCAAACCAATAAATATTTAATTATACAGAATTGGAATGGAAATGCATCTACATAGTTACATGATAATAAAGAATGACTTCTTCTTGTATTGATAATTTTTCAACCCATTGAAATGAGGGATTTACATGAATAAATAAATTTGGGGAGGGGTCACCTCATCCTCCAAGTTCATGCAAAACTCTAAGTTATAAGTTAGTAATCAAAACCTTAGTTCTAATTGGATGCTAAAAACTGCATGTACAATGATAATTGAGGTTTCCCACACCTCAAGTGAACAATTGTGTCCAAAAAAATATTTCCCTGCATGATGCCATTCAATGCATGCATGCTTACAAACTACTTAGGTTAACTGCCACATGTACACATTAAGTATGAATAAACTGTAATTATATCAACTAATCTTACATGAAAAATTACACCTGGTACTGTGGAACTAGGAGGAACACCCTTGCTCACCTCACACACAGAAGGAAAACTTACTTTAGATAACTAAGGCTTATTCAAACTTAGTGATTGCATGGCTGAACTTAACGTAGCAGGAGGCGCTAAAGTTGATGACAGATTTAAGCTAAGAGGTAGAGTCGATCTGACAATTGATCATAATTGTGTCCAAAAAAATATTTCCCTGCATGATGCCATGTGGAGTTGAGCTGAAAGCTATGGCCTTGGCCTTCTTTTTCACCTCTAATTCTTGGTAATATTTGAAACCAATCTCGTGCTGAAATCTAATGATGTCCATGTTCAAAAGAGGTAGTCAATATACCCTATTTGCTTTCTCTATAAAGCGTGTGTATTCAAACTTGGTGGCTCTAAATTTGACTTGAAATATTTCAAATTTTGTAACCTTATTTCTTGAAAAATTAAGCTCAGACTCAATTTATTCTAATGCCAACCCTCAAATATTTTACTTAAAATTTTCTTAAGCTTGCTATAGGAGATGATCAAAACTAGCTCTAATTATTAATTTCCCTGTAGTGTCCCTAACTCGAGAAAGTTTCAAATCATCCAAAATCTACAAAATTAGGTTCTCATGCTCTTTAAACTTTGGTATTATAACCTCTACACTTGAACCCACTCTATTACCTCTTATGTTTGGAAGATAACCAAATTAAGGGCGATATATGCCTCTAATAGTGTCATCAATTTCAAATGGCTATAAACCTTATTTTTTGTGTATAAAACAAGGAATTTCAATTTGTTTTCATCCTATTTTAAAGAATTAAAGAATTAATCTATTTAAATAATATGAGGATCTAATTCAGCCCTCATTAAAGTAATAACATCTAAGATATTATATAATATTGAGGCTACATTCTATACATCTATGGTAATTTCTCTAGAAACATGAATAGTTTATTATTGTTCCCAAACTTTCTCTAATTCTTGCTATAATTCTCTTCTAGCTTGCTCGGTCCCCTCATGAAGTTTGAGCAAATATTCTTTTTATGTTTCCAAATAAGATCTAAAATATTCATTGTAAGGAGACTGACCAAGTCTCTTGTTCTTTCTCTTGGATATAGAGAAGACATCTTGTCTCTCTTCCAAAACTATGTCCCAACTAGAATCATCTTCAATCTTCCTCTTCTTGACTCTTCGGATAATCCCTATAGATTTTTCAAAGATTGAAATTATAATGGGAAACTTAGTTATTGTGAGATTCGACCTTTGGGAGGCTTGATATTTCAAGTCCGAGGCCCATTATGGGATCATCAATTGAGTGGATTCAATTGGTTAAGTGTCCTTAGTAGAAGTCTCAGCTAATAGGTACCCTAAATATTTATTAAATACTTCTACATAAAAGGGGTTTGGTAGTGATGACTAAAGGATCTTTGACTAGTCAACACCACTAAACTGGGGCATTGGATGGACTATGTATACATGCTTCTTCTTCCCAATATTTTTGGGTGATATTACAACAGTGGTCTAGATAGGACTGGAAGAAGGCATTGGCAAGCCCAATTGTGTGTAAGACACATGTAATTATGCACTTTCCAAGGATATCATAGTATTATTAGTATGATCTCTTTTAGACTCAGGGATATCTTAGGGAATGGTGGTAGAGGTAACAATAGTGGAATTAGAGACAACTATTGTTATAGAAATAACTGGGGCTGAAGAAATAGTTGGGGTTGTAGAGATAGTAGGACTAGAAGAAACAAATTCTACTTTGGGAACCACTAAGGATGGTAAGACACCAGGACTAAGAAAGACAAGATCAAATGAACCAATAGACATGGGAGAAACAATTAACACAACTAGATTTATAGAAACAATGGGAACTGAAAAGATAGTTGAAGCCATACCCTCACCTAATTTATCCACTTTTAGTGGTGCTTTTCCTTTTGCTCCTTGGAGGCTCAAGACCTTGGCTCTTTGAAAATCTTCCTCCTCATTTACATGAATGGGATCACTTCTTATGGATGGATACTCATGCCCCCTGGGTCTTTTTATAGATAGTGTATTGACAATTATGGTCACTGGAGGTCCATGGGTTTTAGGTTTCCTCTTATATTACAAAGAGTTACCTTTTCAATTAAGGAGGAAGGCATATGAATGGGGGAATTTGGGCCTTCCAAAATTGCAATCATAAGATCTAAAGAATTAATAGGAAGAATAGATTCCTTTGAATTGGAAGAGTTAATGCAAATTGTCTCTTTTGGATCTTTTGCTCTCCTAAGGTAATTTACAATTCTAGGAACCTCTTCCACCCTAGCTTTTGATTTACAATAGTCATCATGATGGGTGACATATGATATTATTCCCCTTTCTCAAATGATGGATAAAAAAGCCTATTATTTCAAAATTTTATTGCAACCTAAACACCTATATGTGGAAGCCTAACCTATGCATCTACAATAGAAATTAAAGGTTTTCCTTGTATTATTTTTTATAGTTCCCTGGTCAGTCCATCTATTTGAGCCCTCTCTAGAAATTGGGCATCACTCTTAGCATTCAAGAACAAAAATTCATGGTTATAAGGTTCATGTTGGTATGGGATACCCAGATATTGAATATACTTATGAATCTAACCATGAGGGTCCGAATCTCTATGTGGTAGGGTGACCAATGAGTAATATTCCCTAAACTTGCCAACCTATCCAAAATGCTTGCAATTGACATAACACATTCTATTGATCATCAAATTAGATCCATGAAATGAACTCTTTTTTTATTCTTTAAATATTCATCAATGCCCCACCATAACTGGTATGTGATATCATGTTCATTTAATTTATCTGGCACATATTTCAGAAGAGAAAATGAGATAACCTTGTTCCTTGTGATCATGATCACTATATAATACAGGTAGAGCTAATAGTCCCCTCTTGGAATTAGTGTATCAGTAATAGTTTTTGATATTTTAGGAAATTGTGCTTCATGGATATCCCTCCATACTTTGGGATACACATCCTCTATAATTCTGACTATATTTATTGTATAGTCATAGATGTGCATGAATGATTAGGAATCACATTTGATTTTTGATGTAATACGGAGCTAGGGTACGACATGGTAAATGGTTAGGCAATACCTCTTTAGCTTTCCCATGCTCAATTACATGTTTAGTTTGATTTGAAAGTGCCATTTTAAGGCCAAAACTGTTCTACTCATTTCTTAGTTTTTTAGACACATTGAAGTGACCTTCAAGTTTTTGATCAGTATGGAAAACTCATGAGGTTTAAAGATAAATTATTTTAGGAGATAATATTATAATTATAGACCTTAATTTTCATAGAAAGAGTGAAAATATTGATCAAATATGCTTTATAAACCATTGCTAACAAGTTGATTGTGATTTTTTACTAGCTATTTCATGCACCCTATAGGTTTTGCTTCATTTTGAGAAATTACATAAGAAATACTTGCTGAGGTAGAATATATAGGATGTTGTATCTCTTTTAAAATTCCTTTCATGCTTATTTTCAATTTTTAAGTTGATTTTATGAGCAAATCATCTTGGTTTTATAGACCAGTCTTATGTGGGATGACATGCTTGTTTTCACTATGTTCGAGATATTAATGCTTTGTCAATGGATTCATGGGGTTGTGTTAAGTTAATTTAAATGTTTAAAAAGTGATATTGATTCCCATTTCTCTTTTAAACATCATTATCCAAATAAATGTCCATGAAAGTTGTAGCCAACAAAGTAACTCACACAATTCTACCATTAACATGCTCATCTACAGGTGTTTACAAGAAGTTTCCATGTTGAAATAAGGATATCTTGAATTGATTCAAGTATTGAAAAGTTGGAGAGGATCCATGTGGGAATTTTAAATGAGAATTAATGAACTTTAAAGGTAGAATTCTTGAATATATGGAACATTTCATGCTTGTTACCTATATCAACCCAAAATGCATCTACAAGAGCCTCTTAGGATGATGTTAGAGTCAAATGGGAGTTTGAATGGTATATAAATATTTTAGAGTGCCAATAGTACACTTGGAAATATTGAGAAAGCCTAAAAGTTGTCATAAACATGCATATCATGTACACTGCCTATACTTTTCCCCACTATCAGCCTACACATTTGTATGACCACCTACAGGTGGCATGAGTAGAGAGTTTAGAAGTCATATGGAGAGTTTGAAACATTTGATGAACATTCTTCATTATCTTGATATGGTGAAAGAGAATGGTAGACTTGTTTGTAAGGGTAGATTACCAAACAAGGAATGAAGGTCACCTTCAAAGAAATGAGATGACTGTGTTATAGATTGAATCCCTAAAGGTATAAAATAGAGCACTTGAGCTTTTGGTTGAAGGCTTGAAATATACTTATAACAAATTTTGATGTACCCAAGTGAGCATATCCTATAGCTCCCATATAGGGGATAAACTTGAAAAAAGGCTAAAGTGTTTTAGTCTTTTGCTTCTCTTGGTGGTGAAGTTTGAATATGCACCTCTCATCATTGATTTTTGATAGTGAAGTTTACAGGCCTTGAAACTCTAAAGAGACTCTTTCCCAAGAGTAATAGTTTGAAATCTTGTCCCATGATTGGAGGGTTATATGATGAAGAGAAAATTATGATTTTATTTCATTTGAAGAGATAATGTACAACATTTTAGACCTTAGACAAATACGTATAGGGTTCTAACTCCATGGAAAGCACACCTACAGCTGGGAATGAGAACAATGATCCCAGATTGGAGTTTTTGAGAGTTTTTTAACCATTAAAGTGAATGAGGGAGAAATAAAATACTATTTAGATTTTATGTTTAAATAAAATCCTCTAAAAATAATAATAAAATCCTAGATCATATTCATACATCTACAGGTAGCTTCCTACAAGCCAATATAGTTAGAAAACCTATGTATACAATCTAGGTCAGACAGTGAGCTAGCATAGGAGGTTGTGATGATGTTTTTAGATCACTTGAGGTAAATGAAGTTATGATACAGCATTATGTGGATATAAAAATTCATGTATAATATTTAAACATTTTTATCAAGGTCCATTTAGGCTATATACACCTATAGGAGTCAAAATAGGCATCTATAACTAGGAGTGCAGTTGGTGACTCAGACAGGGTATTTGGATGATGTTTTAGCCCATCCAACATGATGAGTATAGTTATAATAGGTGAAATATAAATATTTAAGTAAGGTTTAAAAACACCATAGCCAAAACCTAAACTAATTATAGACATTTATAGTATCTCATTGTTTAGTTGACTCTTTTTGACTTTGTTGGTAGAGAGTATGAGAGGTGATATTTATTGTGTGTTAGCATTGTTTAAATGTGATGAATAAGTTTAAATCACTAATGAATGAACTTATTTATTAATTTTGTGTCTTTAATAATGATTTCCAAGGTTCAAATGGACTAATAATGACCTATAGGTAGGACTTATATGCAGGGTTTCTCAGTCATTTAAGGAAAACTTAGTTTGGTGAACTACAAGTGTAGGTGAGAGTTAAGGGAGAATTAACATGAAACATAAAACATATAAAAATGTTTAAAAATTATGATTATCTTCATGAACCTTTTAATGTGTGAAAGTCATCTACAATTATGATGCTTCCAAGTAAAACACAACCACAATCAATAAGGACACACTCAGTTTTGAGCAGACATGAGCATTTGGAGATATGTGAGAGTTTGGATGGATAAATTGTGGGTAAAAAACCTTAATTAAAATTATAATAATATTATTTGATAATTATTATAGACATAAAATATAAAAATGAGCTCAAACAAACAATACAGAGTTAGTATATGACTGCCAAAAACATAGTCTACATTAATAAGGGTTTATTTTTGTTTTTGGGAAAGTTAGAGTGTCTAAATACCTTAAAAATGGATAAAAATTGGTAAAAAACATGTTTATGAGTTGATAAATATCCTAAAACACTCAATTAGTATGATCAAATAGGGGAAGTGCCCTCTATTTTATCTCTAATAGAGGGCACTTCCCCTTATGCATAAACCTTGTAATCCTGTGAAGAATGATGAAGTGGTGAACCAAGAGATATAGGGACCATTAAATAATGTGGGATAGGTTGAATTAAATATAAAATAACATAATAAAAACCTCAAATAATAGGGATATCTAATAGGGAGGTCTAAAATGCTTTAAAGTGCAGGTAGACCTATAGAACACTTTAAGGCCTAGGAGCCAAATGAGAGGTCATCCTCAATTCTAGATCTAAGTTGAAATTTTAGTGAATTTAGAAATGTATATGGGGGAATTATATAAGTTTTTTTAGCTATTAGGAGGCAAATAAAATCATCAAAGGTCATTTTGAGCTCTAGATTGCAGTCATGCCTAAAGGGAAAGTTTTGGCATAGACCCCAAATGGATGGTCACCTCCACTTTACACATGAGGTGAGCATTAAAACACATTTTAAAATGTTAATGGGGTATAAATAGAGGTTTTAAATACTTTAAATTATAGGATAAACCATAAAAGAGCCACTTTTGACTAGAAAACTCACTCAGACTTGTGTAAGATGAGGAAATGAGCTTGATAGGTCAAGTTGTGATGCTCATATATTATTGGAGGTTTTTCATGGGTGAAAAAGGAGTTTATGGATGTTATCAAGGGTATTGAAGGAATTTTTTTTAAAATTATTTTGCAATTTGGATGTTTGGTTTTTATGAACAAAGCTTAAGAGGTTAGACAAGCCTAAAACCCTTGTTAAACACTTGCAAAAACCCGATGATAGAAATGGAGCTAGAAATATGATATAATGGAATATTTTTCTCATGAAATATATTATAAATTTTATATGACTAAATAAATATCCCTCCCATGAAAATTAGATATATGAACTTGTATGGATGGGGTGCAATATAGGGTATTTTTGTTCATTTTTTCTATTTTGCTGGCTACAAGAGGTTTCAAGAGACGAAATAAATTTTTGAGGGGATATTATGAATTTTAATAACTAAATATGGTCATTTTATTCCAATTAAAAACTTATACATGTGCAAAAAAATTGCTTCATCTTAGCCAGTCAAAACTGGCATAATAGACAAGCTAGGGAGAAGTGTGAAAAATTCAAGTAGATGGCCCTTTAAGGTGTCCTTAATGATTCTAATGACATGGAGGGTATTTAAAAATTTAATTCACTACATTTTATTTATTTTAATGAGAAACTAATGTTAATTTTGAGGCCAAGTGTCAATTATAAGGCATTTAAATAGGGCCAACTATGAAGGCAATTTTTCTGAGCCAGAATGGGGAGTTTATTGCTAGTTTTCATGAGGTTTATGACTTGGATTGAAACTTGTAGTTATTTTAATTGAATTATTCATACCATAACCTATAAATATACAAAATTAAATAATTTTATCATCTTTACAAGTGTCCTTATGACCCTTGGACTTCTCTCTTTTCCTCTCTCTCTCAAGTTCTATAAGAACTAACCATTTTGGCATTGTATGCGATGCTCCACTTGAGTATGGTGAAGCCTTGATCAAATTTATAACTTTTGATAAATAATAGTACTAATTTTTACATCCTCCATGACTATTATTAGTTTTTTAATTTATAATTTTTTATATTGCATAAGTGAAAACTAGGGATTCCTTAGCATGCTATTTCATTCTATCATCTATTTGCAGTTGGAAAGCTTCTTCTTGTAGGGAATGTGAAGTGTTATAGGAAATGTATAAGATTTATTGAGTTATCATATTCATTAGTTCCCTCATAGGCCTTTTTTCTAGTCCTCTTAGCTTTACACATTCATCCATAACCTCATAATGTAACATTGACATGAGAAGATGAAGATTGGAGAAGTGTATGTTCAGTTTGTCCTTTGATTTCAAGTGTAACATGCATATGGTTGGATGCCATAATGTTATTTGACGTATCACCTCCCTTATATTAGTTTGATTTTAGTTATCCTTCTCCCTTTTCACCCCCCATGTTAAGTGTAATTACAATCCAGAGTGGTACATCAAGGGAGCTAGCCCTATCTAGAGATTCACCTCATCCTTAGGGTACCCAAAAGCCTAGAGGCATTTTCATTGTGATAATTAGATGAGGAGATATTTTATATATCCTTGAAGGGTGAAAATATAAGTGAAAATAACTACATCTAGAAGGTAAGACATTATGTATAAATGGCCTCCCATGGGCCTCTTGTCTTTATGCAAGACCTAGTCCTACAACCTAGCACTAATTATCTCTCTTAGGGTGAAGGTTAGCTCTGAGGTCATTAATAAATATAGCATTGATACCCACTATAGGATAATAAAGTGGATGATAGGGTAGCTAGAAAACCTATTCATAAGATCCATTCCAATACAGACTACCATCTGAAACTTGGTGATAGGTACCGATAGATTTTCCTTGAGGATAATAGTTTCCCTAGTGACAATCCATTTACTTAGTGTTTTTCCAATTATGTTGTTCTTATTCCAAGTTAAAAATCTATGCAAGTCAAATGTAGTGTCTACAATAGGAAATGATAGGTACATTTGGAAGGCATCTATTGAAATGCATGCGATGATGGGTTTATGTTCCATGTGATGTAGAAAAATGCCACCATTTACCTTGAACCACAAAGAACAAATCCCATAGTAGGTCGATGCATGACATCACCTTGGGCTTCATTGCTACAAAGTGTAATCCTTGTCATTTAAGTGGAAGAAAATTTGAGGCGTATTGCCTTTACATTGGTGTTATATTTTCTTCACATGTATGACCATCTACCTTCTTGATTACGTCCCACAAAGCTGAATAGTTAAAATACTCATCATTGAACAATGTTGAATAAAAAATTATGTCCGTGTACTCTATAGAGTCTTTGATTGAAAACTTTGAAGGTGGTTAGAATCCCTTGAATGCCCTAGATGATGAATCCATTTTTATTTTTCTATGCCTACAAACTTCTAGTTCTTTTATTTAATGGCTTGGCTCTTCTAGAAGTAATTCATAATTTGAATGCAGGTGTCTAGGGCTTTGAGTTCTCTCAAGGATGTAAATTCACTTGGGATCATTAGTGATCAATGGACATGATGTTTAATTTTAATTCATTAAAATAGGTTTTATTATTCAATTCCAGTTCATGCACCATTAATGCATAATGTCTCTTAACTTATTTTACTTGTTCAATACAAAATTTGCCACTTTATTTTGGTGGGTATGCCATGGAAACCTTATAAGCATTAAGAGGAATGACATGTTATTGCCTTTGAAAAGTGTCATTTGGTCACTCTTTTCTCTATAATTTAGCTATGCCATTGAGGATTTTTGGAGTTTTGTGTCATATATTGCATTGGAACAGGGCTAGTCTAAATTATTATGACACAAACACATCTCATGAACAAAAGTTTTAAAGACTTGTAGCGAACATATTTTGCAAAGGCTATGAAGGACACTTTTTATGAAGGTTAAGTTATGAACAAAAGTTATGAAATTTAATTTTCAAACATTTTATATAAAGACAAAGATGCCAAAAGAAAGTTTTATGATGATATTTACTGAAGAACAAATCATGAACAAAACCTATGAACAAAAGTTCTGAAGACCACTTCGGAATAATTTTTCCAACTAATTTTATTGAACATTTTATTTGAAGACCTAATTTTGAATAGAATCACTGACCATTTTATTTGAAGCCTAAATGTTAAACATTTTTGATGAAGACCCAAAATTTGTGAAGTTTCAGAGTTTTAAACATAATCTACGATAAACATTTTTACTGAAGATCAAATGTGAAAATAAAAGTTTCGAATAATATTTTTCACAAAGGTTAAATAGATGCGAAGTATAAAAATTGTTGAAACCCAACTTCTTTTGAATAAAAATTGCAAAGACTTGAAATATGCAAAGATTACTTTTGGTGAAAGGCAAAATACATGAATCACTGTGCATGTTCAAAAAACCTATGTATATGCAACACTTCCAAAAAGTATTAATAAATTAGTCCAAATAAACTAAACATGTGAAGATGTCTATTTTCATTTATACCAAATAACAAATTTAGGTGCATATGTAAAGATCTACGAAATAAGATTTTCAAAATAAACCTAGACCTTTCAGAATATAGTGGGTCCTAATTTGAAAAATGAATGGGGATATGTTGAGTACAATCGATATGAAGGTGTTATAAGGAAAGATAATGTATAATATAATCTCTCACAAAATATTATGAGTCAACCCACCTTGATCCCATGATATTCATTAGGACATACAATCAAGGAAATCAATGTGCTAATAAGTTTTTTAAAAGAAATTATCAACAAGTGAAAATAAGGTGTATACACATATTGCATTGTTCAAATTTTATAAAGTTACATTATAAACTAAAAGTCTTCATTCAAAGAGTAAAATATTAATTAATTGGTTTAAAATAAGATAGGAATATAAAATTACATATATTGTATTAATTTAAGTGACAACACAAAGAGGTCCACATCACATGTTATGAAAGACATAATTTTTTTAAAAAATGGATTTGAAAATATTAATAATGGATGAAATTATCCAAAAGATATATAGCTTTTTCAGGTTTACATACACTTTTAATATTAATATTTTTATTATTTTTCTTAAGTTTATCATTATTAAGTGAATTTTATTATTATAAATCATATAAATGCTTGATATATTTTATTGAAATTTTAGTTTAATTTATTTCATAGTTAGTCATAGA